>PVHX01001473.1:0-104023 GCA_004024805.1 Geosciurus inauris | reverse complement strand
TTGAGCACAACATATGTTTAATGGTGTATATTAGGAACCAAGTTAAGATTCCTATGACTCTCATTTAAAAACAATATAATCCACAAGTAGAAACAACACAGTCAATTGATAAGTTTTGCTCTGATTGTGAAAATGGTAAGAGTTCTACCATACAGCTCTTAGGTTTGAGCTCACAACTTATATTCATTACAGGCCTCTTTTAAGAGTCTCTAATTATAAGTCTATCACCATTTCTTATGCCTGCTCATATGAAATATCAGAGATTTGTCTCATATTTCTCTTCAAGATTAAAAGGAGAATATTGAATGATAATACTACAAACATCTGCAATCACCATCTCAATGCTCCTACCCTGAACATCTACGTTTTCAGGGTTTTTGGCAAAATCAAGCCAAAAATTCACCTCCGAGCTGGTTAAATTACCTAATTAACTCTGTGGGCCCCAAAATCTAAATGGATGTGACAAAAGAAGAAAATTAAGACAAATCAAGAATATATAACTGAGAAAGCAAAGTGTTCTCAGGTCAATCTCATGAATTATTTTCCCCAAGAGTGTCATTACGGGATCCATTTGTCACATTTTACAGGCCATCTTATCAAAAGTAGAATTGAGGGGCTGGGATTGTGGCTCAGTGGTAGAGCGCTTGCCTTGTATGCGTGAGGCACTGGGTTCGATCCTCAGCACCACATACAAATAAATGAAGATATTATGAAATAAATGAAGATATTATGAAAAAAAAAGTAGAATTGTAGCTGAGCATTTACCCCAATGTCATAAAGACTTGAGACAACTATAACACATGCCAGGCAATGAACCACAATGAACCCTAACCATGGACAATAATTCATATTTATTTTGAAGAACTATTCTAAGGCACAACGGAACAACTGTGGAGGGCCCCATCTTAGTGTCTCAAAGCATCATTTGTCCCACCTCAGACCTCAACCTTAATAATTATAGCTCTAGATCATTATTTATAATACATGCATGTTAAAAGGTATCATTTCTGACTATATAGGCCTACATGCCCTTAGTTGTCTTTTTTTTTTTTTTTTTTTTTTTTTTTTTTTTTTTGGGTACTGGAGATAGAACTCAGGGGCACTTGACCACTGAGCCACATCCCCAGCCCTATTTTTTGTGGTTTCTTTTTTATGTAGAGACAGGGTCTCACTGAGTTGCTTAGCACCTCGCCATTGCTGAGGCTGGCTTTGAATTTGCGATTCTCCTGTCTCAGCTTCCCTAAGTGCTGAGATTACAGGCTTGCGCCACCATGCCCGGCTCCCCTTAGTTGCCTTTAAGGAATATGTAGATGGAAACCCTTACTATCAAGCAAATAGTCATGTTGAATATATTTGAAATATTGGTCTGATAGAACATGTTCAAGACTGGCCATTAACAGAATTTGACTTCATTTCCAGAATATGACTTCATCTTCACCAGTAGGCTGTAGTTCTGCCAAATGAGTCATGGAGCAGCACTGGCTTAGCTATCTTCCCCCATGTTCATAAAGGTTCTTAAGGCAAGAAAATGATGCTCTACATCACATTCTTCAGCATTTACTCTTGATATAGTTTCCCATAAGAATTAGCCTCTTCAACAAACCCTGGAGCTATACTAAGGTGAGATAAGTGGGCCTGACTCATACTAGGTTCCAAGGGCCAATGGTTTAACTAGGCACTACATGTTTATGACCTAAGAATATGATCCCATAGGAACAAAGTGGCCAAAATAAGGCCATCAGAAATCCCTTCAACAAATACCCAAATTGAAATATGTGCTTACAATTCCTGAGAACTAGTTAAGAGTCTCAACATTAAAGAAGTCATTATTTCCAGAAAAGAGAAACTCCTTGAATGGAGTAACTTGGTTTCTCCTTGCCTATCCAGTGCACAGAACTTGTTAAAAGGTGGCCATTTGGTAAAGAACACTGTTAATTAATCAGAGAGAATCCATATTTTGCAGCTGTGTGGAATATTTTTATATTTTGACCTCTCAGGTTTTTGGATCCTATGATGAGGTGCTGTAGTGATGTGGGCAGGGGTAAGCTGATGCTTGAAGGAAAGAAAGAATGCATGGGAAAGTCATTCCAAGTGATTTTTGTCCCATTAAATGGCTGGTGGCATTCTCCATGAATCACTTAAGTCTTGACCCTACAAAACTGATTAAGTAGAAACAAATTCAGGAAATGTGGAGTTTATAAAAGTTGTATATCCATTCCTTAACTGACATTGCAAACGTAAGTGTACAAAGGGAACCCCTTATTTCCCTTTTCCTAATAAGTGGACCATGCACAATCCAGAGGCCTACACCAGAAACACCATCCTTAGTTACTTTCTCCCACTCCTTATATTCATTCCATTAGCAAATACTATTGTTTTTATCTCAAATCCCACCTCTTAGGACCAGCTCTGAGGTCCCTAATCACGCCATCATCTCTGAACTGGGACCAGACCTCTGGCAACTGGATCTCTCTGCTTCCACTCTTTTTCCATCCTCTCTCTCTCATACATCTTACATACAGTTGAAACAATGATCTTTAAAAAAAAGAGGTATCACTAATTAAAACCCTGAGAGCTTCTCCATGTACTTTGAGTAAAATCCTAACTTAAACACCTGATGCCTTTAGCCCCTACCTGACTCCCTAGTCTCATGACAGCTCCTTTGCTCATAAACTCCAGCAGTGCTCACCTCTGGGGCACCTCAGGCAATCCAAGTGCTTTCATGGTTCAGTATCTTTTGCACTTACTGTTTACTCTTCCTGGAAGGTTTTTTTCCCAGGATCCCATGGAGTTGACTCCTGTCCAGTTCTTAGGTATCAGCTTAGGTAGTTAATATTCACAGACTCCTTCCCTAGTAAACTATCCTTGGCTTCAGTGGGTGTGACAATACCACATTTACTTCCTCTATGGAACTTCTCACCATCTATAATTATTATGGTCATCCACAGATGTACTTGTTTCTTGTCTCTGACTGCTAGTAGAAAGCAAGACTTATATATCCACAAACTGGTTATGTAAGTTTTCATTTTGTTGTTTATATACTCTTTGAGTAGTAATCACATACTTAGTAAACCAACTAAGTCAGGTAGTCAAGGAGGCTCAGTTATTCATATACATCTTGAAAAATTATTCCAAGGCAAAAATGCCCTGACTGACAGCTTAAATAAGTTCAAAGCATATCTAGCCCCATCTCTAATCTAAGCTTTAATAGGCAGCCTTTCAGCCAGATATTTGAAGCATATTGATTGTCAGAGCCTCCTGCCAAGTGGTCATGGACTGTGTCTCAGTTTACAAGAGCTGCAATTAAAAATGACCAAGTCTGTCTATTCATCGCAATATCTCTAGCAGAATTCTTTTACCTAGTAAACAGCCAATAAGTATTCAGTGCATGCATGAATGAATGAACAAATTTCTCAAGAATATTAAGGCCAGAGAAATTTGAAATTTAAAAAGTTAGGAAACCTTACCACTTGAGAAGCATTAGGAAATTAAGATAATCTGTCTTTGATATTTGAATGAAAACCTGAAACTCAATTTACATATATCATTTCAGGAATACATATGCTTCATTTAGTCAAATATGTCTTTGGGTGGCATTTCACATCTTTCTGACCATTTTGCCTTACAAATTTCACTCCAATAATGCCAACATTGAACAGATCTAGACGAAGGGACAATCACCGCTCCTTTCACTTATGCCCTAATGCATGCCTTTCTTTTAAGTAACCTGAACACATAGCTCATTCATTTCATCATTATCTCTCATCTCTGTCACTCCTTAGTTACTAGTGTTCATCTAGATATGCTGAGTTCTACTGTTTCTGAAAAAGCAAATTCCATGACATTCTGGCAGACTTTCCAGAAGGCTCAGGGTATTGCTGCCTGGGTGTGCAAATAACACCAACGGAGCCCTAATTGCAAAGGAAAGTCTGGTCCGATGAGACCTACTGGTAGAAAATGTAGGTATGTAAGCTTATTCCAGGTGTCTGGAATATATCAGTCACTGTCCTCGTATTCACCTGGCCATGACTGAGTTTGATCAAATTATGTTATGACCATGTATGAATATGGCATAATGAGTCCCACTATTATGTATAATTACAATGTACCAATACAAAATTTAAAAAGACAGTTAACTATTTCAATTACAAAGTGTCACAGTACACTTGACACGGGAACAGGTAGTCCTACGGCCAGCAGGCTGCTCACTCACGTGGGTCAATTCCCTCCTTGACTTTTCTTTCTTCAGCCAGGGTATGAAATGAATAGGAGTGGCACATCTCAGATCTCTGCCAAAGCCAACCCTCTTTTGTTTGAAAAGCATTGAATTATGAGACTGCACTGCCAAGCAAACATCTCAAAAGGGTGCACATGTAATTGCATACTTAGTATTCTCAAAGGGTTTCATAGGATGGGAATCGAGTGAAATACATTTTTGTGCTGCTCTTGTATTCCAGCCCATTTTGAATGGAAAAATACTTATATATGCTTCCTCAAAATATGAATGAAAAGTATGAAAATGTATCCTGGAGTCCAGCAAGCTTTTTTGATTAGAAGTAAGGTTGGATCCTATGAATTTGGGCTGCTCGATCTTTGTAGATTGTGAAGCAAATCTTGATTTAAGATAAATTTATGACCTAGCAGAAAAGTAAAATGAGGTAGAAGCTTACAAATTAGTGATGCTAAGATAGGTCATATTTTATTTTGTGTCACTTAATGTTGGAACCAGAATTTCTTTCACCTTATTGACAATCCTTTTGTTACTGAGAAGGATAAAAGGTTGGCAAGACTTGTGACAAATACTAGAATTAAATACCCAGAGTTTTTCTTCTGTGCAAGACTCACAGAGTAAGTCACATTTGATGACTCAGTGGGTCATTTATTATGACCGTGCATCCCATCCACAGAAGAATATGATTAGGTGCTAAATTCAAGCAGCTCAATGTTTTTAAAGCCTTGGAAAATTGACTTTAAAAAGAATTGCCTGGCAATTGTCATGTTTTCCTTTCTCACAAGACTTTTGGAACAGGATTGGGGTCAACAGTGTTTTCAGTCTCACAAGGAAAGGAAATCTCTTGCCAAATTTTCTTCTGTGCAATTTTGAATTTCCAAACTGGATCTAAACTGCCAAGCATGCTGGCTGTAACTGGATTTCATTAGTCAAGTCAGATATTTATCCAGCTAATCCAACCCAGTGCTATCCCCTCCGAAAATGAAAAGGAGTTTGCCTGACAAAGCAAGGAGCCTCCCTGACTCGACCAGATTAAAGCATCCCCTGTGACTGATACTATAATCAGGTATTGTCCAGGGAAAACACTTGGCAAGCTAGATGCCATTCAGTGATTTCCTCCTTCACTTTGCTTCTATGGTTATGACCACAGTTTTGAAAAACAAAGTCATGTGTGTAGTTTGAGGGATCAGAATGTCTCTTAAGAAGATAGCACTGTATTTTTTTTATACAGAATGATCACCCTCCCCTCACATTAACCTGTGGTCATGGAGAATGGGCACCCAACCACCAGCCCATCTGTCTGCAAGCACACATTTGTTTGAACAAATGACTTTAGAGTTAGGGTAAAATTACCAACTCCACAATGTGAATAAGGGGAGGAAAGTAAAGCCATAATAGAGTTACATTGCTCTCTAGGATCACACAGATAGCGAGGCATGAAGCTGAGTGAGAACTCTGGTTGCTTTTTCAGCATATCCACATAATTCTCTGATGTCTGGCAAGGAATAGCAATATAATCCATAGCCCAGAAGAAAAAAAAACTTTGTATGGCAGGGGTCGGCAGATTTTTATTTTGTAGTGGACAAGTTAGTAAATACTTTTGGTTTTGCAAGTTACGTGATCTCACTTATGGCCATCCAGCTCTGTCATTGTAACCTGAAAGCAGCTAGAGAAAATATATAAAGAAACAGGCATGGCTGTGTCCCAGTAAAACTGTATCAATGAACACTAAAATGTAAATTTTAGACAACTTTTATGTCTCACAAAATATTATCCCTTTGGATTCTTTTCAACTATTCGAAACTATGAAAACCATTCTTAGCTCCTGATAGACTGGATTTGTCCTAGGGCTATAGTTTACCTGCCCCTGGCTATAGTTTACCTGCCCCTGGTGCTCAGCCATAGAGAATTGATTGTGTGCCTCTTTGGCGCCATAGTAGCCCCTGCAACCTCACATCTCTCTTTTCTTCTGCCAGGAGGGCTGTCACCTTAGACAGCCTCACAAAAGTGAGTTATTTAATAAAAGTCACCCTAGATGTGAATAAAATCCCAAAACACACTTAGAAAAGTGCTGAGGGAAGATTCTTTCTAACAAACGCAGAACCAACCACAAATGCCAGTGGCTTAGTGAGCGTCAATGGCTTGGATTGCACTTAAAAACAGATGGCAGAGCTGGGATTTTAGCTCAGCAGTAGAGCGCTTGCCTCACATGCGTGAGGCCCTGGGTTCGATCCTCAGCACCACATACAAAGCAATAAAAAAAAAAAGACATTGTGTCCATCTACAACTAAAAAAATATTTAAAAAAAGAATTAAAAAAAACAGATGGCAAAAAACACTGTAAATGTTGCTTATGAGCATGGCTTTATTGGAACACAGAAAACACTTAAAACTCCTTGTTAAGATCCCTGACTACTTGGATTTGCCTATAAACAAAGGTCTCAAGGAATGTGCCACATTCCTGGAGTCAGTGGGTGCTCTGGCTGCCCATTCCTTGCACAGATCTGGTTTCTTTGCTTACACAAAGAACATAACAGCCAAGATTCCCTCAAAATTCAAGGACTTTGTCTCTTGCTGCCACTGTATTTGTCAGGAGGATGGAGATCCCTCTTTTGACACTAGTTTTTTTTCTGAGAATAAGCATATATATATACAGGTCTGTGGTTTTTCTGACTTGGTTAGGGTCAACAGGACTAACCCAAGGGAAAAGCATTTTGTTGTTGTTGTTTTTCTGCTACAGTTTGAATATCCCCTTCACAACTCAAGTTGAAATTTGATTGCCATTCTGATGGCACTGGTAGATGGGACCTTTAGGAGGGGACTGCGTCCTGAGGGCTCCACCCACATGAACGGATTGATGCACTTATGGTGGGAGTGGCTTAGTTATAAAAGTAAAACTCTCTCATACTTGCCCCTGGCCTTTCTCTGTTTCGCACATGTCTCTTGCCTTCCTGCCATGTCTGAAACAGTGCCTGAGGCCAGCACCATGTGTTTGGACTTGTCAGCCTCCAGAACTGTTAGCCAAAAAAACTTACTTTCTTCATAAATTACTCAACCTGTGGTATTCTATTATAGCAGAGAAAATGGACAAAGACATTCTCATTTTGTTTTTTGACTCAGAAGACAGCCATGAAGTTTCTTAGGAAGCCAGGAAAGGCTGAAGGATATTAAAACCATCAGTTGCTATAGTAGTGACTTTTGGCTAGAGTCACTGTAGAATGAAGAGGTACAAATAGGTCAGAGAACTATAATTCAGATCCTTTCCATGAGGTAAAAAGTCCTTGAGTGTCACTGGCTCATATTGCTCTTGCCATGCTCTGGAACATGACTCCTCTAAAAGCACTTACAATGATACAGTGTTGCGTATTATAACATTAGATTTATCGAGATGTTTTGGTTGCAAGTGACAGAAATTCAGTTCAACCTGACCTATGAAGAAGTAAATAACTAAGTAAGAATCATTAGCTGAAAAGTCTGACGTGTCCAAGAGCTATCATCTTTCCTTGCCTTCCTTTCTCTTATCTCTGCTTTTCACTGAGTTAACTTTACGCTCTGACAAACCTTCTCCATGCAAAAGGACGGACAGGTTCCAGCCTTCCTAGGCTCATAGAGTCCTTGCAGCTCACAATCTCAAAAGGGAAGATATTCTGCCTCAGCGTCTGTCTCAGTAAAAAGAACCTAGCTGTCCCTACCTGAGTCAGATGCTCACTTTTGGGCTTCTCTGGGAGTCCAGAGGGACAAAACACCCTGACTGGCCAGCATGGGTCACATATTCTCCCCTTAGAGGTGAAGTAAGTCCTTAGATTGACTCTCACTAAATCCTGTGGAGTGAGCAAGAAGAAGAATGCAGGACAGACATATACTAAGAGCTATGCACTATATAAGTGAGTCATCTTTTGCATTTAATAAGAATGTGGCTTTCACAAACAGCAAAACAAATCAGGAGCCACCTTGGGAATCATCAGTTACCTCCAGACTCTCCTTTATTCCTTCTTCATTCCCTGGTCTGCTTTCCTTTCTTTCACTGGATTATGAGCTGAAGTAATACAAATGAAAAAGATCCTATTCTGCTTTATATACTCACAATCCAGTTCAGGAGGATAATATAACATGTATAAATATAAACTGCAGTGGCAATCACTGTGGTTTGAGTGGGCCCCCTAAAGTTCATAAATGGTAAATGCTGCTATCACGAGAGGGGGTTTGTTATAAAACCAAGGACACCCCCCTCTTGCTGTCTTGCATTTCTGTTTTTGTCTCCACCATAAGGTGACAGCAAGGAGGCCTTTGCCAGAAGTGGATCCCTTCACCTGGGCTTTCCAGCCTCCATAACTATAAGAAATAAATCTCTGTTCTTTATAAATTACCCAGTCTCAAGCAGTCTGTTATAGCAGCATGAAACTAAGACAACTGTGATATGAGCTCAGAATGCTGGCGATTCATTCTTCTGTGGGTTAGTGAGGACAAACATGAGAGAATTCATCTTCCTCTGTGCTTATGATAATTTATAGAATGCAAAGACTTCACTACCAGCACTAACTTCACAGTCTCACAAAAAGATGCCCTAGTTTAGATGAAAGAACCGTCATCTTTGGCACAGCCCCATTGGTTCTCTGAATGCATGAAACTTGTAAATAGTTGGCTTGCAGAGGTTTTTCATACCATGATGAAAACAGAGCAAGAAAGAAATGAATTTTTAATTAGTGTATTAATGGAAAATTAATCAATATGTTCTTCATCTGGAAGAAATTATTAGAACATATTAAAAAGGTTTTTTTCTTTTTTCATATTTTATCAGTGCATTATAATTATACATAGCAGTGGGATTTGTTGTTACCTATTTATAAATACACTCACAATATAGTTTGGTCAATATCATTCCCAAAATCTCCCCTTTCCCTTCCCTCCTCCCTTCTCTGACCCCCCCCCCCATTTTACCAGTCTCTCTTCTATTTTCATGAGATCCCCCCACTTAAGGTGCCTTTTTAAAACTACCAAAAATGACAAAAAGCAGTATTAAAATATGAAGACAAAGGTCTTTTTGAGAAGGAAAATTAATTCCTAAGAAAGCAGGGAATAAAATCATCAAGATTTCTCCCCTTGTTTCTTTCTTCACCTTTTCCAGGTTTTTCTGTGGCTTTAAAAAGGAGAAAAGGCTGTGTGTGTTGAGAGTAGAGTCCTGAGGGTCTTGGAACTTCAGGTTTCCATGAGTAAAAGGAGGCATTGGATAAATCAGGGCCCACAGTCCTGTCCAGTGAGAACTTGCTGTGATCCTGTGCCCACCTTGCTGACCCATAGTCTGGGCTTGCAGTGGATGTGGCAGGTGCAACCCTTACGAGCTACAGAGCTCTGCTCTGTTAAGGAAAGAGCGCAAGTCCTTCCTGAAAGCTGTCACATCCATCAAGAAATGGTTGCCCAGGCTGGATGTGGTGGCCTCTGCACCTCAACTCCCATAGAGTATCCTGAGGCCCCCAGAAACCTATGCATTGCATAAGAGGTCAAGAGGATACTGTGCTACTACAAATATGAACCACCAGTGAGTACAACCCCAAACCTGGTAAGAAGTGCAAAGTTCAGATCTAAGGTATCGCCCTGGCTCCAGATACATAAAGTTCCATTTTAGAGAAGGATGAAGAAAATGATGTTTGACATTATAAGGAAAACTGAGCCTGAGACATCTCCGTTATTACTTCTTTTACAACAAAAACTTCAAGCAATATATCACTGTCTCTGGATAAGAGTTGCATTGTTTTTGCAAGTTGAGTATGTCCATCAACACTGGGAATAGGGAGACTCCATTTTAGTTTGATTTTTCTCTCCAGCCAGAGCACAAAGCAGTTTTTCAATATGTCTTGGAATTGGGCTCAGGGCCCTAGAATAGGGAGCTTTCAGTACTGAGAATGTTTCATACAAGTAGAGAGCAGGGGAGATTTGGGGCACTTTCTCTTCCTGCCTAGGGCAAAGGGAAAAATTGGTAAAGGACCCACTGACATAGTATTTTGGACAAGGAAATTGAGAAAGAAATCCACAGAGGATATTTGAGGAAAAGTGTTGTAGATAGCAAGAATAGCAAGTACAAAAGCCCTGAGGTAGAGATATGCCTAATGTGTTCCAGAAACATCCAGAAGAAGAGCCACTGGAGTAGCAAAAGTGTGTGTGGTGGGAGACAGGTGATTTTACAGATTCTAGGGGCTAAAGCCAAGAGTCTTATAGCTCATTGTCATAGTTTTTTTTTAGTTGTAGATTGACACGATAACTTTTATTCATTCATTCATTCATTCATTCATTTTTGTGGTGCTGAGGATTGAACCCAGTGTCTCACACGTGCTAGACAAGTGTTCTACCACTGAGTCACAACCCCAGCCCCTCATTGTAATAACTTTGACTTTCACTTTGGATGAAATGAGAAGTTATTGGTAAATTTTGTTTTGTTTTGTTTTGTTTGGAGTTTTTAGATTTATTTTTATTTGACACACAAAACAGTATGTATTTATTGTATATATACATTGCAAAATAACTAACAAGTAAACATATTACCTTGCATATTTATCATTTTTGTGGTGAGAACACTTTAAATCTATTCTTTTACCATCTCTCAAGAATAAAGTTTATTTATTATAGTTACCATGTTGTACAAAAGATTGCTTGAAAGTGTTCCACCTGCATAACTGAAACCTTGTAACCTTTGATAAACATCTGCCCAACCATCTCAGACCCTGGTTACCCACCATTCTATTCTATTTATTTGTATAAAATCAAATTTTTTGATTACACATGAGAATGATATCATGGCAGAATCTGTCTTTCTGTACTTGGTCATTTCCCAGAACATAACATAATATCCTCCAGGTTCATTACTCTTGTCACATATTATAGGATTTTCTTCTTTTATGGCTGAATAGTATCCCATTGTGTATATATAAACATTTTCTTTTTCCTTTTATCCATTGATGGACACTTAGGTTGATTCCACTTCTTGGCTATTATGAATCATGTTGCAATAAACATGAGAGTTCCATTATCCCTTTTCCATACTGATTTGATTTCCTTTGAGTATATATTCAGTAGTTGAACTTCTGGATTGTATGGCAGTTCTATTTTTAATTTTTAAAATATTTTTAGCTGTAGATGAACACAATACCTTTATTTTATTTATTTATTTTTATGTGATGCTGAGAATTGAACCCAGTGCCTTGCACATGCTAGGCAAGCACTCTACCACTGAGCTACAACCCCAAGCCCTATTTTTAATTTTTTTAAGAACCTCCACACTGTTTTCCATTATGGCTGTACTAACTTACATTTCTATCAGTGATGTGCAAATGTCCCCTTTTCCCCATGTCCTTGGCAACACTTGTTAATATTTTCTTTTTTTAATAATAACTTTTCTAATGTGTGAGCAACATCTGATTGTGGTTTAAATTTGAACTTCCATGATGATAGTGATGTTGAGCATTTTTTTCATATGCCTGTTAGTCATTTGTCTGTCTTCTTTTACAAAATGTATATTCAGATCATTTGTCCATTTTTCAATTGAGTTACTTGTTTTCCTGTTACTGAGTTGTTTCTGCCTCTTTTATGCATTTTGGATATTAATACCTTATCAGATGTTTGGTTTGCATATATTTTCTCCCATTCCTTGGGTTGTTTCTTCAATCTATTGGTTATACCCTTTGCATGCAGAAATTTAATTTGATATAATCCTATTTCTCTACTTCTGCCTTTGTTCATTGTAAAGTTTTGAACAGAAATGTGATATGCTCTAACTTGTGCTTTAAAAGAATCATACTGACTATTATCTTGGAAACATAGAAGAGAGGCAGGGAAAACAGGAGGCTAATACAGTCATCCAGGTAACAATAATCATCCAGGTAAATGGCAGTGAAGGAAGCAAGAAAAAGTTGCTTTTTTAATCTTATCTAGAGTGAACAGGATTTTCCAATGGGTTAGATGTGGAGTGGGGCAGGCAGTCAAGGATGATTCCAAGGCATTTTATCCTGGGCCACCAGAGAAATGAGGCAACATTTTTATTTTACTTTGATCTTCAGTAACTTAGAAGTGAACATAATTATAAACTGCATTATAGGCTACTGTCAACATAAGCACCTGAATGATAGCAAAAGTAGATGTTACTAAATGAGAGACAAAAATTTTAGTGTTCTGCCCATATAAGCAAAATATAAATATGTACATATGCTTATATTATTCAGTACTTTGATATTTACAATTGAAAAGAACAATTTGCAAAATCATGAAATTGTTCATTTGAACTTCATTTTACTAATGAATTAGGAGGATATGGCTTGTCTTAGTTTTAGAATCTCCAGCAACTTTTTAATTTTATTGAACCATTCTTCCTCCACCTTAAAATAAGGGCAATGGTGGCTCATTTCATCATCTGAGAGCATGTAAATTCCAGGTGCAAGGACCAGTGACCTTCATTTGAAATAGGAGTTTAGTTTAAAAAATGTTTGGTCTTACCTGTGTTATAAAACACACCTTATTCATGTTCTTCCTGGCTATGAATAGTTGATTTTATAGTTTTAGCTGTGGCTTATGTGAGTGAAAGGTGAAACCAGTTAACTCGGTTGTTTTCTGAAATTAATGAGGTGGATGCTCTTGTTACATGCATGCACAAATTAGCTTTGCTGTTTCCTGGCCCCATGCTCACCTCAGCATCACAAATGAGTGAAATTGATTACAACATGAATCAGGCAAGACAATGCAAATCTATCACTGCTCCTGAGAAAACAAAAAAAGTCAAGCATCCCTGCTGGTATTGAGTAATAATTTTAATATATAAAGGACGTGACCTCGGATCACTTATGATTAAGGCAAAGAATAAGTAAGTAAAAAATAAGAAAGACTGGGAGACTAAATAACTACCTATTGTAGGTAATTAAATAGTTGAAAGATCTTTTTTATAGCCTCTAAGAGTTTCTATACTTTACATTATTTGAGCTTCCAGTGCAAAGTCTCAGTCTTTGCTTCCTCAAATGTAAATATTGGGTGAAAGAAGTCTTTCAGCTTCAGAGTTCTATTATTTTGTGAGTCTTCTACCTGGGAACCCTTCCTTCCATTTAGTGTAGAAAATATATTCACATATATTTTATTGAATCCCAAAGTTTGGAATTCAACTTTGGTGATTTGTTGGTATTTAAAAGTGCCAACATATCCTGTGGGATCTGAGAATATTGTTATCAAACCAATTAAAGGAATCATCCAGTCTGTATGATTGATTTTGAAATCTGTCAGGTGAGCACTCAGGAAGAAAGGAACCTCATTATCAACAGGTTTTTCCGCATGTAAACCAAGCTAGGAGGACAGCTGGGATTCGATACTGCTTCAGTTTGACAATCATCCTTGGGTCCAGAGGATGGCACTGGGACAAGACAATTAACTTTCTATAGCTTTGCAAAAACAATGTGTGTGTGTTTGTGTGTGTATGTGTGTGTGTACACATTCATACGTGTGCAGTGTGAGGAGCAGCTAGCAGAGATGGGCAAGAAAGGGGAAAAGGCAATCATTAAAACAGCAACCAAATCTGAGCAAATCAAAGAATTTTTTGAATGCAGCACTATCTCCGTGTGTGAATAATTGGTTGAAAATCACTTCTCCAATTTTCTTGTTATATAATAGCAATCATTGCAGTGTCAAGACAAAAAGTCCAGAAGGAAATTACTTCTTACTGGCCAGTTTTGAATATGTCTTCTTGTGTGGAATAAATCCTTAAAGGTGAGGGTAAAAACTCTGACCCACAAACCTAGACTGGAAGATTTGAGATTAATAAAACATATCTTTGGGAGAAGGACTTCCAGATGCACTGGCCCCAGGAGCAAGATGAAAGGGCAAGCAAAGGGGCATTCTAAAGCCTATATCTAAAATGCAAATCATAGTCATGTCAGCACATTATCAAGAAGGAAATTAAATGTCAGATTTTATAATGCAAGGGTTACTTAATCTGTGAAGCTTTGTGATGAAGGTGTGATTTTCCCACCTTGACTCCTTGAGATGTGTATTATTATCCCCCTATTAAAGTGAAGGAAACTGAAACATGGAGGAGCTAACAGAGTAGCTGTAATTTAATTCCAGGTCTTACCAATACCAAATTCCATGGCTTCTCCAATGTTCTAGCTTGCCTCTGTTAGCAAATGTGCACATCCCCCTAGTGTGTGGGCTCTGACCCACTGCTCAACATTCTGCTACCTTCTTTTGTGAGTGAGATAAGAATAGCATTGTCTTCAGAGTAGGGTTGGTCCCTTGCTCTGGATGGGTTCTTTTTTGTTGAAGTATTCATTTTGGCCTTTCTGCATATGAACAGTATGCATGCTATACTATCTCTCAGGCACATATCTCCTGACACATTGTGAAGAATGAAAACTGGCTCGCAAAGTCTAATTAAGAAGCTGTGAACCAGAGTTTAGAACCTAAAATTAAGCTAATTAATTACTATTATTAGCACATGCAATATTGACATTTTTCTTCTATGCTTCTATTTCTAGAATCCTTGCTTCTAAATGAACTGTGCTGTGAACTCCTAAGTTACTCTAGTGGCTTTTTTTTTTTTTTTTTTTGGTACCAGGGATTGAACTCACGGGTATCGACCACTGAGCCACATCCCCAACTCTATTTTGTGCTTTATTTATTTAGAGACAGGGTCTCACTGAGTTGCTTAGCGCCTCGCTGTTGCTGAGGCTGGTTTTGAACTCACGAAGTGCTGGGATTACAGTCATGTGCCACCGCGCCGAGCTTCTAGTGGCTTTTTGTGTTAAAAATTTTGTGCAAATAATTTTAGCCAGGAGCAACATTTTCTAAGAAGTCTCTAACACAGATATGATGGCTAGTATCAATTAATCATCTCACAATATGAGCTCCCCGTTTTCTTCTGTGTATTTTATCATGTATAAATATTTTTAATCTACTGAATATTTCCTTGAGGCACAGAAGTATAAAGTTATTTGCAGAATAAATCTTGTCTGGATGACATAATAAAAATTGCTGTGCCCCAGTAAATTCAGTTTATAAAAACTTGCATGAAGAATGAGATACTGGAACTGTTGTTTGTATTTAAGAAGAATGAATCACTCAGATTAAACCTATAAAACCTTCCCACAATGGTGATATCACATAGGGCAATAACACCAAGAAACTAAAAATAGTATTTTTCATCTTTCTGTTAAGGTGAGCTAAATTGTGATATGTCAGCAAAGCAGTCCTACCAGTGTGTTCGAGTAATCAGCTGCTTTATACCAAACCACCCCAAATATTGTGGCATAAAACAGTGATGGCTTTGTCATGGTCACAGATGTGTGGGTCAGAAAATGAGACACAACACAGTGATGATGAATCTGTTGTGCAATGGCTAGGGTCTCAGCTGGACACTCAAAAGTCATGGGGGCTGAAATCATCCAGAGCCTTCTTCACACACATTTGGTGCCTGACTGAGTTGACTCAGAGTAGCCAGGACTCTTGACAAGAGCTCCATGGTGGCTGGATTCTGAGAGGAAATATGAAGACAGCAAAAGTTGCAAGACAGTAGATGCTTCAGGAGAAGTGTCCTGGCCTTTTCTTTTTTCTTTTTTTTTGGGGGGGGTGGTAGGGGGGCAGGGGCGGATACCAGGGATTGAACTCAGGGGCACCACTCAGCCACATACCCAGCCTTATTCTGTATTTTATTTAGAAACAGGGTCTCACTGAGTTGCTTGGCACCTTGCTTTTGCTGAGGCTGGCTTTGAACTCGCCATCCTCCTGTCTCAGCCTCCCAAGCCACTGGAATCATAGGTGTGCACCACTGCACCGACTGTGCTGGCCATTTCTGATCTAGTCTTGGCATTCATGAACTATCACTTTCACCACCTGGCTGGAGCAGGGACTTGACCCCTCCTCTGGATGAGACAGTGGCAAATTCACACAGAAAAAAGAGCATGTTGGACAGGAGAGATTGTTGGCCATGTAGATCATCTTTGGAATATACCATCTGCCATGCA
Source organism: Geosciurus inauris (assembly GCA_004024805.1). NCBI lineage: Eukaryota > Metazoa > Chordata > Mammalia > Rodentia > Sciuridae > Geosciurus > Geosciurus inauris. The sequence goes on along the minus strand of PVHX01001473.1, from coordinate 87,806 downwards.
TTGACTTACAACAGCAAGGGTTTATTCCTTTTTCAAACAAAATCTGCTGTGTATCCGGGCAATTCTCAGAGCAACTGTTCTCCTCTTGGCTTAGCAGTCTAAGCTGCTTCTCCCATCTGATGCCTTTTCTGTGTCAATTCTTAATTCCTCAACTGCTGCTACAGAGAAAGAGTAGAACATCACACATGGACTCCTAAATAATGCTACCTGGGACAGATTTACATCATTTCTGCTTGAATTTTATGGTTCACATAGCCATGCCTAAATTCAGGAAAGCAAGCAATTATGGCCCTCCTTTGTGCCCAGAAAGAAAGGAAAGGGACAATTGCTGATAAATGGCGATGTTGACCACAACCTAGGAATACTGCCTGGGTGGTGAAACTCTGTAACTGCCTTAAGTGCTGATTTTTAGACTTTATCAAATCATTTATTCCTTCATCCATCCAACAAATATGTTTTAATATGCTTTCTGTACACAACACATCAGTAGCTGGTTTCTAGCAGCAATGCAGCTGCTCCTAAAAGACATAAAACTTAACCCAGAAAACCAATTGAAATGTCAGTTGCTTTGCCATTGATTAATGGCAAAAGGGGAAAATTCTCCATCAGCCCCTATATTGTCCTTATCCCTTCCAAGTCATATGAAATAAGGCTTCTTTTGATTCTTACCACCTATGATCATTGATTGCAAAGTTTTCATATATTGCTGTCAATAACAACTCTCCATTTGATATTCATATTTCTTCCCCTTGGGGGCCTTAATTTTATGACACACTGTAGAGGATGCAGGATTCAGTCATAATTCCAGAAACTACAGGTGGTTACTATTAATCGAACACTGCCATGGCAATTAACTTTATTATAAATCAAATCATTTTCATCCATCTTAGAGGTACCATGCATTAGTACCATGCATTAGGTACCATGCATTAGGTACCATGCATTAGGTACCATGCATTAGTACCATGCATTAGGTACCACGCATTAGTACCATGCATTAGGTACGATGCATTAGGTACCATGCATTAGTACCATGCATTAGGTACCATGCATTAGGTACCATGCATTAGTACCATGCATTAGGTACCATGCATTAGTCTAACAGCATGATTCCACTTGTTGTTTTAGAAGAAATTTAGATATCAAGGCTGCAAACAGTAGATAATATGGCCAGGACTCTTTTTTCCAAAAGGAGAGCCCATAGCTACGTTTCAAATACAAAAAGCAAAAAGCAACAGAACTTCTGTTTTAGGCCAGTTCATATTTCAGTCTTCAATTAAAAAAAATGTGTTTCTAGTAGAAAGCCACAAAGCAGTCCTCATTCCCTGTTGATAGAGAATGAAGAGGAAGAAAGAGTCTCTGTGACAGACTAAAGCAATGATACCATGCACTTGTCTGAGTGGCTTTCTTCACAGATGGCTTCAGCTAGGTAAAAAATCACTTCTATCCTTGGTTAATCCATGCACTGAATTCTGTTGTAGAATATCCCACTGAAAAGTTCCAAAGTATTCATGATTTGGGGCAAGTTCTTTTTTTAAAGACAACTAATGCAAAATAAAAACAAGGGAATTCACTGGAAGCACACACTAGAAATATAATAGTATCTTCAAGATGTGCTTAAATAAACCTGTATATGGTAAAACTGTAAACTGAGGCCAGTATGTCTTTTTGGCAGAGACCCTTACCTTTGGAAGCACACTCAAAATGGCAAGAACACGTATTTGAAATTGTGTGAAGTTTAATTTTCTGGTTTGTCTGTTCTAGGATTTTATGTGTAAGCTGAGTGGAAACTAAATATTTATAAGATTATAATTAAAAGTTTTAGTTTGCTCAAATTATACAGCTTCCTATGGTCTGCCAAACTAGGTCAAACAGCACGTAGATCTGGAGTAATATATGTGACTTAGCCAGAAGAAATAAACAGAAGATACTATCAAAAATCACAAGCAAAACTGATAGTAGGCATTCAGATGATAACTTCACTTACCACAATAATGAAATTTTAAGTCTTTTAAGGTCAGTCAGATGTAAACTAAGTAGATGCTGATTATGTCAAAAGAGAAAGTTACTAAGTAACTAGCATTTTGACTTCCAAGAATTTTAGTAACATCATGGTAGATAAAGATTACTCACTTCAATTATTTGGTGCTTTGCAGTCAAAAGTACTGTTTCACAGCCTAAATCTTTAATTTTCAAAGCCATACGTCTTCTTGTATTCTTCCAAAACTTGGAGTGTTAATCCATTCTCAAAAATAAAGGAAATTGTGTATGTATAATGTATGTTTGTATATTACATATATATTGCACATATATATTTGTATGTGTATATATATCTTGAATATTAAATCTCTGCATGTAGATATACTTCTAATAGCCCCCAAACATATATGGTACCTATACTTTCTATTTTTTTGTGTTCTTTTTTAGAGCTTTAAAATATATTTATCCAAGCATAAACCAAGACTTCTTTTCTGAAAGTCAATGGTACTTGGCATGTCTTCTATATTTTAGTTTTTTGAAATTGTGGTTGTTTTAAGTTTGACTTTCCTGATTTTGGATTTATCTTTCTTTCTTGTATGTATGTATGTATATATGTATGTATGTATGTATTTATTTATACTGGGAATTGAACTCAGGATCACTTAACCACTGAGCTACATCTCCAGCCCTTTTTATTTTTTATTTTTGAGACAGTTCTCGCTAAGTTGTTGAGGGTCTTGCTAAGTTGGTAAAACTGGTCTCCAACTTGCTATCCTCCTTCCTCAGTCTCCCCAGTCACAGGGATTATAGGTATGCACCACCGTGTCCAGTGAATTTATTTTTTATTTTGGGGCCCTGACTTTTACAAAATGTTTTTCTCAACTAATCCTGAATATGTCGGACAATCACAGCTTTTAGTTATCATTAGTCCTATTATTGTCCAGCCTCCATCAAGCTCTGTCTCCTGAGATGTAAATTCTCTGATTGTCAATATCGATATTGAATGAAAAATGGTTGGACTTTCTCTACAGTTCACTTCAACATAGGCAAGAAACCCTCTTTTGTAAACTATAGTTTTATGATTCCTGAGATGGGAAGGTCAGCATATTCCTGTGAACCTGAGAAGGCATTACATGCTTCCAGAAATGAGGAAGGAGTCATGCAGTAAGTTGCCCAGGCACAATTGGAAGAAGGGCTCTAAATCTCACTGAGTTGAGTCATCAAGTAACTGGCCTCAGAAATGTAGGAGCAGACCAGTCACACACCAGACCAATCATTTTCCCAGCTGCGCACTACTGCATTAAATCTTCACTGTCCTTTCTAGCTGGAATGATGTAAGAAATTGTGAAATGGAAACTTCGGTGAATCATTATGCCATGGTGGGACAAGCAGGGCTGACTTTAATGGCCTGACAGATGGGACAAGGTTGGAACTTCCTTCAGCATCCTGCTATTCTCCCCTACATCATTCCCATTGTGGGTACCAAGATTTAGGCATAGTAGTACGGGTTTTGTGGGTATAATGAGGGGTTGGGGGTAGGAGGTTCTTTCCTGCTGCCAGGCCAGTTTTATACCTCCACTCTTCTCTCTTTTTCCTTTTCTCCAGCTTCATTCTAAAGGAGCAAAGTCTTGCTTCAGAAAGATTTAGGGAGACTAAATAAAAGCATAGAGTTTTCTGCAAGCCAACCCGATTGCCCTGGTTACACACTTGCTCTTAAGAAGCCCTAGTCTCTGATCAGCCCTGGTGCTGCCTTTCAGCACTCTGAGCCTACACATCCTGAGGCCTCTGTGCAGAAAGGAACTAAACATCCACATATCTAAGTCGTCAGCAGCCTGCTTGGTACCCCATTGTGTTCCTGACTTCACACTCTCAGGAGTTATAATGATGATGCACACGGTGAAGACATCGAGGTGTTCTCCAACCTCAATTAGGAAATGAGGTTGCCACCAGCATACTGAAATTGTATTTAAGAAAGGACTCTGTTAAAGTGTGTATCTTCTTAGGAATATAAAGGTCTTTATAGGAGTAACATAATCTCTAATGTAATAAAACAATGTGATGTATGATTAAAGAAAATAACTTGGCGCGGTGGCGCAAGCCAGTAATCCCAGCAGCTCCAAGGCTGAGGCAGGAAGATCTCAGAGTTCAAAGCCAGCCTCTGCAAAAGCGAGGCACTAAGTAACTCAGTGAGACCCTGTCTCTAAATAAAATACAAAATAGGGCTGGGAATGTGGGTCAGTGTCCAAGTGCCCCTGAGTTCCGTCCCTAGTACCCTCCACCCATTCATTTCAATCGGAAATGAATAAAGTTTCAATCACTAAGATAGAAATGGGAGAAAGCTCACCTTCAGTATGTCACTGGCCCAGGAAGGGCAGCAAGCAATGAAAAAATAAAAGAAAATAACTTGTCTCAAAATCTACTTCAAAATCTGTATTGCAATTGATTTCTTGCATACCTATTTCCCACTATACTGTGAAGCTCTTTAAGGGCAAGTACTACATTTATTTCATCTGTACATATTCCTAATGTATCCTTCACTGCGGTGGCTAACATAGTCCCTTCTAAGTACTTAGTACTGCATGGGTCATATTGCATGCCTGCATTAACTGATTAGTTGGCTGCTAGAACCACATTAGCAATGACTGAGCTGATCTACAGCTTTGAAAGAATTCGATCATCCTAGATGCAAAGATTATGGCCAATCAAGTTGTGCTAGGATTTATGGAAGGTCTTTGTCAACCAGCCACAGCACCAACAGCTTAAGGAAATTTTATGCGGTCTGTTGTGAACGGTCATACTTAAAGCAATTAGAAAAGACAATTAACATGGGGGAAAATCTCTCTAATCCATGCATTCATATATCAACCACATTAGTCATATTTTGAAACTATTTCCATGGGACTCAACCCTACTAACTCCCACTGAGTATGCTGGTTTTTCATGACTCTTCTTCCTTCTCTGGGCTTCTTGTTCTGATTATGATTATCTTAAGGTAGTTATTCAAAATGTGTGGTATTTAGGACTAACTATAACCAGGAAAGTGCACGATCATGTTAACAAGCCCAGGGCTGTGACTATTTCCATTTCCATTTTAAATACTTTGATGAATTGCTTAGCCACTCAGAGTCAACTGGACTCCAAGGTGGTTTAGAACTCACCTATAACTTTAGCTTCTAAACTGTCCCTTAGAGTGGTACCTGAGCCCTCCAGCTCCCTCAGTGATCGTCGGTCTACACGAGGCACTGAGTCTGCCCCAAACTGATTGCTAACTGAAATGACTTTAAAGCTGGGAAACTACAAACCGTATGCTCACTAATGCTTTTTCTCTTAAGTTGATGAATCGGAAATGAATAAAGCTTCAACCACTAAGATAGAAATGGGAGAAAGCTCACCTTCAGTATGTCACTGGCCCAGGAAGGGCAGCAAGCAATGAAAAGCTAACCTAATCTTACCAGGTTCTTATTGCATGTGCATTTTCAGGGCATGGAATTACTTTTGGCACATAAAAGTCCACACAGTCACCAAGTATGCTATAATGAAGGTTTAACTATTTTCTTATCTCAACTCCAATTGTGATAGATAAATAGATAGATAGATAGATATAGATAGATAGATAGGAATTTCTCATTTCTTGTTTTTAATGCAGTTTTTAAAAAAAGTTTCTAACCAAAGAAAAACAGATTTTGTTCTAAAGTGTGAAGCTTTTATTTATTTTTTCATTTAGTCAGCAAACATTTGTTGAGTCAGGCAAAGTTTTGAAGACACAAAATGAGAACAGGTCATGGTGGTGCACGCCTATAATCCCAGCGACACAGGAGGCTGAGGCAGGAGGATTTCAAGTTCAAGGTCACCCTCAGCAATCTAGCAGGATTCCCATCTCAAAACACAAAACAAGAACAATGGGCCCTACTGTAACACCCCTGGGTTCAATTCCCAGAACCATGAACACCAAAACAAGACCCCTGTCCTCATGGTGCTTATGATGGGTAAAACAAGCACATTTCTCTAAGTTGCAAAAATGTAACAACTGTGTTGTGCACTAAGTAGAGTGGAAGTCTGGAGAGGGTAGTGGAAATGCTCAAGAAGAGTTCTAGTGTATGAAGTGCCACCAGAAGGATCTTAAACCATATATTAGATAGGAATAGGAAACCTCCAAAGATTCCTCCCATCTTACCATTCTAAGAGCTTTGCTGAGCCGGCACTATTCCCTGAACCAAGAAGGAAACTGTTGCTGGGTGTGCAGTTGACACAAATTGGTGCTATCCATCTGCTCCTCGCTGTGAGTCTATCAGAGGAGCAGAGGCTAAAGAGAAACATTCCTCTTATTCTCTTTATTTTATTCTTCTTTTATTAAATCACCCTCAGGACAGCTGCATGCTCCAGTAATAGGTGTCAGGAAAAAAAAAACAACAACAAATGATATTTCTGTGCAGTCAGAAAGCACCTGTGCTGTGTCACCAGCATGAATCATTTACGAAGTCAATTTTCCATACCTGTCGGATCTGGCTGATGTGAGAACCAGCTTTCCACAGCCCATCCTTGTCATTCCTGGGTTTGACAGGACTGATACTTTATCACAAATGCAAAAGGGATGAGCACTAGTCTCCTAATATATTCATTACTTGCCTCTCCAAGCCTGTAAACAAAATGCATATGGTAATTTGAAAGACACAGTGTTCCCACTGATTTTTTTTTTTAAATTCTCGGAACTCTGGCTGTCTTTTGCATATGCTGCAAAAATTGAGGGCAAAATTACCTCAAAATTTGATTTGATTTTCCTCCTATTCTCATTTTCTGGCGTCCACACGAAATATATTTCATATTGTCTGTTTCGACCTGCTTTTAGACAGCAAGTCCTCTTCTACTTGCACTACTATTGTAGAATTTTCTAGAAAAACTCAACGGAGTATCCATTTGTTCATTAACAAATATGTTAAGCACTTACTGTGTGCCAGGCACCGTGCTAGAGCTTAAACATAGAACAATAAGAAATGTGGAAGCATCAATGCAGGGACTGTGTCTTTACAACTTTTCCAACATCTGTGGCATCAGAGTAAGACGAAAGACCATGAAATGGGTGCCTCAAATGGAAACGGATTAATAATGAATGAGAAGAAGCTAAGAGAATGTGAATAATCTCTAGAATACACGATTTCAATTAACAGAGTAAACTAATAAGCTAAAAAAAAAGGACAACAATTAGGTCAGTGGATTTTGGAAAGAGTCCTTTTATGAACTAGGCAGTAAAAGTTGAAATATAGACCAATTTTCTTAGAAATAAGAGAATATGAAAAAATGTTTTACTGAAGGCATGACATTTATTTGGATTAAACTATTAGAAGTGATCAGAATGTATTAGTCTTTTGTGGTCAGTGATTCTGTTACTGATGTGTTTAACATATATTTGTTGACCTGCTGCTGTGCATCAGTCATTGTCCCAAGCAGTGGGAATTAAGGGTCAGTTCCCCCTGGAGTTTATACTCAGGTAGACACAAGAGAATGGACAAAGATATCAGATAATTAGACATTGTGCAAACAGGACTCAATTTCCAATTCTCAGGAGGTGTTTTACACACAGTAATCAGGGAACCAACCATATCCATGGGAGAGGGGAAGAACTGCAAACAGAATACAGAATATTTACCTATTGCTGTCAGAAGATAGCTCTGCCTGGACAACAGCAATATACAATCATCTAAATGGGAGTTGGTGAACCATACCCAGCAGACCAAATTCCACCCACCATGCTTTGATAAAGTTTTACATCTGATTTTGTAAGAGTGCTTTGGAAACCCAGCCATGCCGGGTTTTTTTACATAGTGCAGTGACTCTTTTCATACTATGACAGTTGAGTTTTATAGTTTCAACAAATACCCTATAAGCAGCAAAACTGAGAATATTTACCACCTGGGTCTTTCTAGAAAGTTTGCTGACGCTGGCTCTAAGTCATCCGTGTACATAATCATTTTATTTGTCTTTTTTTTTTCTTAAGAAGTGATGTCATGCTGTGTCTTATTTGGGGGATTCCTTAACTCCTAGATTGAAGTAAGCCTCCTGCCTCAGCCTTCTGAGTACCTAGGACAGATGGGTGCCACTACACCCAGCTGTTTTCTTTTTTCTTCTTTTGATTTTAGCTCTATATGCTCACACCAACCATTCGTAGAAACTCTATTAAAATGTACCTTGAGATGATGCTGATACTTATTGAGTGGAATAATGTCCTAAGCATTTTCTAAGTACTTTATATGAATTGCATTACATTTGATGTTCAGAATAGTCCTATGTATTGTTATCACTCTAGTTTATAGATGAAGAAACTGAGAACACAGAGAAGTTAAGTAACTCCTTGATGTCTCACAGCCACTAAGTGGTGAATCAAGATTTAGAACCAAGCCGGGAGCATTGGTGCATGCCCAAATTTCCAGCAGCTCTAGAGGCTGAGTCAGGAGGATCATGAATTCAAAGCCAGCCTCAGCAACTTAGTGCAACTCGGTGAAACCGTGTTTCTAAATAAAATACAAAGGGCAGGGGATGTTGCTCAGTGTTTAAGTGCCCTGAGTTCAATCCCCAGTACCTCCCCCCCAAAAATTCCACTCGATATAAGCAGGTTCTAAACTGTCTTTAATATTTAATATTCTGCAGTCCCTCCACTATAATAGATCACACTCTTTAAAATTGCCTATCTATTCTAAATTTCCCACAAATAAACATCTTGTGCCAAAGAATTTAAAACTTGCTTTATAGCCAAAATTTACTGTTTATTCCTTGCCTAGCATTCGGAACATGAAGATTTCCAAGTAATTTCCTCTCAAACTTCATTGAGAAGCATTGGGTATATAATTGGGGCCTTTAAGAATGCCCCTGTCTGTTCTGCTAAACTGGACTCTTTCTTCACTTATCTAAAAATGCTCACAATTCTGTTCATTGCCATTCTGCAACCCTCTCCCTCGCTGTGGCTCTAAGGTGTGCCATTAGAGGAAATATTGCCTATTCCCCTTCTTTCCTAAGGGTCCAACATAACCTCAGCATTACACTTAGGTTCGCCTGGTGGTCTCCACTAAAACCTAAGATAGATTTGGTACAAACATGAGCAAAGTGACCTGAAAGCCCCAATTCTGGATGTTCAGTTCAACCCAGGCACCTAACAAATCCTACCGCTGACGCAATATATACTTGTCTCCCTGAGATGTGTCTGTTTTGCTAGATTTTTTTCCAGACTATTTGCTTTTCAAGAGATTTGCTATAAGCTTCCAAAAGGTTTCCCCATAAGCCTCCAAAAGTCACTGTACTTAAATGTTCACACACCCAATAACATGACTAGACATTTCACAATTGCCATTTTTCTTCCCACGCCTGAGTGTGGGCTGCATACCCAATTACACAGGTAGGCATGATCCTCACCCTCCTGGAATGAAGGGGTAGGGATCTCTTAAAGTTCTGTCCATTTCATAGTCCTTTCAACATCCCCACAACTTCATGTGGGACTTCTCACTTCTGGACCTTAGGGTAATGTGTCTGTTAGAATGTTATTGTACTATATAAACAGCAAATTGACAGATAACCTAGCAAGTGCCATAATGAATGCAGGATGATAGCATTGTTCAGAGATACACACCTACCTAGGACTTGGGGATGGAGGGCATGGTCCAGGAAGGCTCCCTAAGGACCGATTTATTTTAGTGGTTTTTGTTCATTTGTTTGTTTTGGAGGTGATGGGGATTAAACCCAGGGCATTGTGCATGCTAGACAAGTGCTTTGCCAACTGAGCTACATCCTCAGCTAAAGAACAGATTTAGAAGGGGGTATTTATCAGACTCTGATTGAGAGGAGATGGAGAATCAGAAATCAAGTGGTCAAGGATGACATTTGGTGTCAGCGATTGATTTGTTTCACTGGTCGCCTTTTCTCAGCATGTATTTCTGGACACACCTAGAATGTATGTTTACCCTTTCAAATGGCCATCTGGACCTTAGGGTAATGTGTCTGTTAGAATATTATTATACTATATATATATATATATATATATATATATATATATATATATATATATATATATATAGTACAATCTGCAGTTTTGCAAGATGTGATGACATTTCAAGATGCTATGAGCTTCACTTTACCAGTAACCAGCTCTGAGCTTTTGGACAAGTAACTGAAATTTTCTCAGCCTCAGTCTTTTTTTATCTTTATAAGAAAAACTTTAAATGATTTTTGTGGTTACTTTTACCTCTAAAATTCTACCTTTTAAAATTCTACCCATTTAATAGTGCTTCTGTGACCCCTGCATCTTCATGTGGAATTTCCCAACTTCAAATGTTAAGATAGCATTTCTATTAGATTTATATCATTATCATGTGTCATGGCAAACTTGATCAACCAGGGACAAGCAAATTAGGGAAAAGTAAAACTTTTCTTGGGTATTAAGGGATACAGAGGAAGGTGGTCCTTAGATGTGAAGTAGTTGAGCAAGGCCATCAGGGACCCAGCCTTCTCTCATCTTTCCTCTTAACCATCCTGGATCCCAAAATAGCTTCTCCATCTCCAGCTTCCAGTCTGTATTCCAGGCAAGGAAACAGAGAGGCAAAGGGCTAAGTCAGGGTCACTTGACTCAGCTTCCTTTGAAAGGACCTCCCCAGAAGTTCATAGCAACATTTGCTCATATTTTGGTCAGACTGTGCCACATGGCCATCTCTAAATGTAAGAGAGACCCGGAATTGCTCTTTTATCTAGTTAGGCACCTTGATCCATCAAATAAATAAGGTTCATATTGGTAAGAAAGCAAAAGAGAAGGAATATCAGAGAGATAACTAGCATCATTATTCAGATGAAATATTCGAAATATTTATACCAGGTCCAGCACACGGATCAATCAGAACAGGGGCCTGCCAGCACACCATAGCAGTAGATAGAGGCTAGCCCTGGTGCTTTTCTGCTTTGCATTATATTCATTATGTATAGTTCATCCCTCTTCTTCCTGTAGAATAAAGCCAAAATCCGTCAAGGACAAGATCCTATTCTGCATGTATTCTTTCCAATTCCAAAGAAAGAGACATGTGTCGAGAGTGTTTGCTTTTGCTAAAGGGTATGAGTCATTGAAGTTTTCATTTATGATCCACGGATAAGGCACAGGCAAAGTGTTCACATTATTATATATTCTATTTCCTCTGGAATGAATGACTTCTCTGAATGGCAGCTGTATCAGCCAAAATGCCACGCAATGATTGATTATAAAGCTGCCAGATGGATACGGACTTTGAAGGTTGTTTGAAACTCTTACAACTACTCAATAGAATTATTATAGACTCAAGAAAAGAAAAAAAGGAGCCTTGCCTGAAGTGAAAGGCTTCCAGCATTACCAAGGGTCAGAAGCCATTTCCCTTCATTTAGTAAGTTGAATGGACTAATAAGAAGCCATCCGTCTCTGCAAAAGAATGAAAATCGGTTCCTTAATGAGTTGCATCTGGTTCTTCCAGGCTGTAATGAACCAGCAGTGTTCATTTCTTTTTACTCAAGTTTTGAGTAACCATAATGCTGAGGTTGGAATGGAGCATTTTAGTTAATTATTTTTATAAACCTGAGGTTAACTCCAATATTCTCTAGAAACTCCAAAATTCGTAGGTCAATTCTCTCTAGAAAAAAGGCTTTATTTTTTAATGTTTATGGATTAATTTTCAACAGTTTAATTATTATTCTTTCCATGTGTTTCTTGAAATGCAGTGCTAGCATATACTAAACTATTTAAAGAATTGATAATGGGATACTAAGAAAAAAACATGCAAAATCCAATATTCAAATAGTTTGTTTTGGTAAGACCTCTCTTTGAGTCATCATTTCCATTAAAACACCTCTTAACTTCAAATTATTCTATGCTATCTAAAGGTTAGAATACAATGGGTACTTTGTTCTCTGACCTAATTTTTAACCTGTCACTTTGCCTACGTTTTATATTTGAGGCATATACTTATATCTGTGGCCTTCATTTCTAGGTTCTTCCTTGACTATGTTCATATAGTGCAATAGATTGTCTTTTTTCTGCCATGAACTATTTTTTTTCTTTTTCATGATTATCAACTGGAATTCATTTTATTACTAGCACTTATTGAAAATTGCAGAGCTAATGAGATTATTCAACCTTCCTAGAACTCAGGAACTTCTTTTAACTACATGAAAATTATCATCCACATCAAATATTAAATTCAGGAGAACTGTCTTTCTGTATTTTCTTTTCCGTGTGTGCATGTGTGCGTGCGTGTGTGTGTACCCTTTGACCACTATCTCCCTTTTTCCCATGGTAATAACTGTTTTTAATATGTTTTATTATCTTATAATTTTTGGCACACCATAATTTATTTGGAAGATTTTATTGGTACTAAATAATGATAACAAAACAACTAATAGCTTCAGAGATGCACTGAAATAAAGTCATCTCCAACAGTGATATTATGCTTTTACAAAGTTCTGATTGACCCAGGAAGCTTCTCTGAACCATATGATTGCTTCCGACTGGTGCCCTGTTATATCCTAACCAAAGTGGAGTTTAAGTCTTCAAAAATAGGAAATAAGACAGAATCCATGCATCAATAACTCTTTTGATTCTCTATACAGAATTTTTTCTCAACCACAATTTTTGAATATCTGACTTGTGCCTTTCATGTAACTAATCAAAATATACGTCCATTTCGCAGCCTGACCTTTTTTTGTGTGTGTGATGCTAGAGATTGAACCCAGGGCCTTGTGCATGGGAGGTAAGCATTATATCAACTGAGTTATGTCCCAGCCCCCTGACCTATTTTCTGTACTTTCCCAATTCCCTTTTCATTGATCCTAAAACAGGAAACAAACAACAAATGAGGAATTCCATGACTGGCCATCTACTAATGAGTATGTATGGTTTTACCATATTATCTTTTGTTGATTGTGGCAATATACACGTAACATAGAACTTACCCTCTTAACCATTTATAACAGTATGATTCAATAATGTCAAATACATTTGCATAGCTGTGCATCCAATCTCCAGGACTCTCTTCATCTTGCGAAACTAAAACTACCATATTATCTTTTAAAAGGCAATTCTTAAGCTTAAGAGACATAGTTTTCTTGTGTGGAATTGAAGTTGCTCATCCCCACTACATATCATCTATACTAGTTTTGTCAGAACACTTTCACATAATTCAAGTCTCAAGCCTGAGGTTAGCCTAGCCCAGCCCAGCTGACAACATCATTAAACTTTTGGACTGTTTTCCAAACCATACTCTCTCTGAATTTGTGCATATAAGTCAAAATGTTTATTTTTAGTCTATAAAATTAAATTCATCATTTCAATATTTTAACATTTTAATATTTCCATATGTTTCCCCCTGGTTGGCTCCTACTAGAATGTATGTGTCTTTCTCTAAAGGAGCTGACAAATTACAGCCATTACTTCCACGTCTCTTTCCTTATCTTGCCTTGTTCAACATAATGATGCTTCTTTGAAGTCAGAGAACAGCCTTTCATGATATGCACTTCAATGTGTAAATGAATTGTGTAACTATATTCTTGCAGAAGGAGATGGTTGTGAAATGTAGAGACCAACGGGAAAACAGAATTGTGTAAGACACCAGCTTTCTTGATGGATATCTCACCTCCAGAGTGATGAGGGCAGCCCTCATGCCCTTCTGTGTCCTCTTGTAGCTACACTTGTCTCTTACATTTGGGGAACCCACATTAAGTTTTCTATAAAGGAATGAAAGTTATACTTTCTTTAAAAAGAAAAGGGACTCTTAAACAGCTCTAGGTTCAAATTACAGCCCAGATACTGAAATCCTCTGTGGTCCTTAGACCAGTCACAAACCTTTGCCAAATCTCTTTTGGATGTTCTGCCCCAGAGGGTCCAATATTTGCCAAAAGTGCTTGCAGAATACTGTCTTTGGATAGATACAGATGTAGATCCAGATAGATAGTGATATAGATATTGTGGAGGCGGTCGGGGTTTAGAAAGGGAGATGTGTGTGGCTTTCAACAAATTCTCAAAGGCTGTATTGTATGTTAATTCCATGTATGGTTTCTCCACCTCATAGTTTCTGCTCATTCACTGCTTTGATCTGGTAGTGGTTTCAGCCCACTCTAGAATGTTGTACACTGCTGCTTGTTCCTTTCTCGACTTCTAACTGCCCTTTACTGTGATTTTTTTTTCTTTCTTATCATATCTCCCAGTTCAAATTCCCAGCATAAGGAATCTTCCCTATTTGGGCAAAGGTTTTCAAGCCAGACAGCCTCATAGGCTCCTGAAGATCCTGTGCAGTACCTTCCCTGGGTCCTGGTCACACCCAGCACAGGAAGGGAGTCATGTCACATGGTACAAAACACAGCTGCCCAAAGCAGGCTCCCTCAGGAAGGCACTGGCTGGGGAAGGCACCAGGATTAGAAAATCCTGGGGTTGAGTTCTCCATAGAAAAGACCCAGCCGTCTGCAAAAGCAGGAATGGAATGGAGTGGATCTGAAACAGGGTGGAGTAAGGACAAGTGAATGATCAGAAGCCTGAGCCCAAGTTGTGCAGGGTCCCGTGGAAAAGATAATGCAGAAACAAGGAAGCAGGGTCAAGTCTCCAGCAGGAAATAGAATCATAGCACAAAAGCACAAGCAGAAAAGGATCAATACAATCCAACTGCTCACAAAGGCGAGGTGGTATGATCTCTCCTACAGCATTTAATCTTCTCCTTTCTCACCAGAAGCCAACACACACAAAAGCTGGGTAAGAGGCTTGGAGAACAAGACAGGAAGTGCTGCGTGTGCAGGGAGGCCAAGCACAGGGCTGAAGGCAGCTTGGAGAGATCTGGCTTATCTTTTCGCTGCCTGTTCTCCCTATGCCTTCCTCCTCTCACTGGCCCTCTCCACTTCCCTTCTTGGTGCTGTCCCCTTAGCTGACTTCACGAGGATAGAATTATTTTATTTTCCTGACTGAATGGTAAAGGAATACTTGTTTCCTAATGCTTCATTTTGAAAGCCACAGAATAGAACTCTCTAAATAAAAATAAATTTAAAAAAAAAACTCTCAATCACATTAAATCAGTTTTATTTATGTAGCCTTAGATGGATTGTTTTTCTTTGGGCCAAGAGATTCAAAGGCAAAAAAAAAATTTTTTTTGTCCTCAACTCAGCTGGGTTTAGGTAACTGTTCTGCATCATCTCAACCCCAGGAAATATCTTAGAGCAGTAGTTCCCAAACTCTGCTGCATGGCAGCACTCAGCGGTACCCTCTGCCATGCGATCAGGAAATCTAGGGTGGAAGCCAGACATCAATGCTCTTAAATTTCCAATATGCATCAGATTTTGGGAACCAGCATCTTAAAGACTTGTTAATAAAGCCTGTTACTGCCTTGCTCTCTTGCTGCTTTACTTTTGCCAACAAATGGAATGCAGCAACAACAAAGAAAAAAAACACATTTTTTTTCAGTTAATTGAAACCCCAGCAGTTCGTTGATGCTGTGTTCTCGTATCTTGGCAGAATGGGACTAAGCGAGTACTTGCTTACTTTAGCCAAAATAGCAGTCAAGCCAGCATTTGGCATGCTATCCCCAAAACAGTGAGTAGTGTTTGTTAGTTGAATCTTCAGCTCTAGAGCTCGTAGTTTGGATTTATCCAGACATGGCTTTGGATCTAGAATGAGTAGAGAACAATGTAGTCTCCACAGCCCCAGACCTTTGTGGGCAATCAGAGGAGAAAGTGCATCAAACTCCTCAAGCAACATTTTGCCCGCTCAGTAAATATTTCAAATCTTACTCAATTTCAACTCTAGGCTTCCTGGATTCTCCTTCATCTTCATATGTGAAGGGTTTTGTTGTTTTTCAATAAACACAGTTAAAAAGGCCAACTTACAGTAGTTCAATGGGGCCTGTTTCTGAGTACTATCTACTTGGCCAGCATGTTCTCACAACCACTTGGCAAAAATAATATCATGACCTTTTTTTGCTCCAGCACCCATGTGTTTTGGTAGCCCATAGATTTGTCATTTGTCCACAGTCCTGAAGGAGAGCAAATCTTGTGAAGAAGGGATTGTATTTAAGACTGCCTGATCTGGTAGGAAAAGCCTAGCATACAACTTGATAGTCTCCAAAAGCATGAGGAATTAGTAGAAAGAAAGTACAAGCTATTGGATCTCTATTCCCACAGAGGAAATGAGCTGAAAGTACAGTTAACTGGCAGCAGAGGAAGCCCGGAACAATAACTGCAGAATCACACAATAGATTTGGCTACTAAGAAAGCCAGTGGCATCCTAAACAGACAGGCTGCTTGGGATTGCAACTCAGAGAAATTGATGGGTTACGATTCTTCTTTGGCCCCTGCTCACCATGTGACTACACAGGTCAAATGACCTTTCAGACCTGTGTTACTCCAGGTACTCCAGAGAAGCAGAAACAACAGGATGTACTATATATACAATGAGATACATTATGGGAGTTGGCCCAGGCGATTATGGAGACCAGCAAGTTCTATGATCTGTCACCTGCAAGCTTGGAGACCCAGGAAAGCCACTGGTATAATTCATTCCAGCTCTGCAGGCCTGAGAACCAAAGGAACTGATGATATGACTCCTACTCCATGGCCAGAAGCCCAAGGACCAGAGACTGAAAGACCCAGAGTCTTAAAACCTAAGAAACAGGAGCTCTGACATCCAAGAACGGCAATGAATAAGGTTAAAATGAATGTCTCAGTTCAAGGAGAAAAAGAATTTGAGCCTTCCACCATGGTTTTATTTTATTCTGACCCAAAATGAATTGAATGATGTTCACCACATTAATGGGGCAGACCTTCTTCATGCTCTCTTCTGATTCAAATGTTAATCTATTCTAGTGTGTCAACTCTCCAAGACACACCAGAAATAACATTTTTTTCAGCCATCCAGGCATCCCTTCACATAGTCAAGTTGACAGAACTTCAGGGTCCCCACCTGTCAGGAGAGAAGTTGAGCAGGATCTCTGAGGTCCTCCACACTAATGCTTTATGATATTTAAAAATAAGACATGTCACCTTCATGGAGCAGTTTAGATACTAACAGAAGTTGTTTATTTGAGGTTCCTTCAACCTCAACAGCTTGCAGAGTAACCAATTTGTTTCCTATTTTGAATTGCAAAAATACAAACAGCTGGGCGCGGTGGTGCAAGCCTGTAATCTCAGCACTTCCGGAGGCTGAGACAGGAGAATTGTGAGTTCAAAGCCAGCCTCAGCAACCGGGAGGTGCTAAGCAACTCAGTGAGACCCTGTCTACATAAAACACAAAACAGGGCTGGGGATGTGGCTCAGTGATCCAGTGCCCCTGAGTTCAATCTCCAGTACCAAATATATATATAAACAGATCCATACTAGATGGTACCAAAGGATTACTATTAATTCTGTTGGATATGAAAATAATGCTATCATTATATAAGAATATGGTCATAATTGCTAGAGATGTATACTGAAATAGATGGGGATAAAATAGTGTCTGAGATTTGCTTTTTAGAAATAATAAAATAAAATAATATATATCCAGATTCCATAAGTTGCCTTTGGATTGGGAACTCTTCTAAATATGGAATCTATGTTCTGGAAAGAAGATTCAGAGGCCTGGAGGGAGCAGATGTTAATGATCTTGGTCCTAGGCATAGAATCAAGATCTGAGATGTGGAAATTGAATTTATATTTCCTTCTCCCATGTTATAGGGATATGTTGGTAAGCTGAAATAATTTCTTATAAAGAAAATGGAACCTCTGCAAGATTTAAATGATTTTGCTAGGAATGCATGCTAACAGTAACATCAAAGCCAGAATGAGGATTAACAGGTGAAGTACTATGACTACCTACCTCCCTTACAATCCTGATAGGAAGGTACCAAGGTTTGGGTATCTTTTGGCACTATTTGTCCTGTGGGGATGTGTCTGTCCACTATCTCATCAAACATTCTTATAGTTTCTTCTAGTAGTTAGAGGTCACCCTTAAATAAAATTAGCAAGACATCATTGCAGTGAACTCAGAACTCTACCCACTGACTTCTTACAGGAAATTAGCAACTTTCCCACTGAGCACTGAGCATAGATATGACTCTCAAACAGGACATGCGTTATGTCCACAATGGTCAGGTCAATTAAATCCTCTACCTTGCAACTATTTTCACTGTTTGAAAATACTATTCATTTTTAATTGGTTTATATAAGAAGTCTGCAACAGCTATAGAAAAGGGATTTGTAAGCATACCCACCCACTCAGACACAAATCACCTGTGTATTAGTTCTTAGGGCTCCTGCAGCCAGGTACTACAACCAGCTGGCTGAAAACAACAGAAACTTACTTTCTCACAGTTTGGGAGGCTAGCTGGAATCCAAGTTTCAGCAGTGCCACGTTCCCTCTGAAATGCTGGGTAGAATCTTTCTGGGCCTCTTCCCAGCTCCTGCTGAGGTCCACCAATCCTTGGCATTCCTGGGCTTGCAGACGTATCATTCGAATCTCTGTCATCACATAGTAGTCTCCCTGTGGGTCTCTTCTCTTCTCTTTAGAAGGACAGTAGCCATCTCGGATGAAGGGCTCACCCTATTCCAGTAAGGCTTCATCTTAATTAATTACAGCTCCAATGGCCCTACTTCCAAACAAGGTCATGCCATGAGGTGCTAGAGGACTTCAACATCTCTTTGAATCAGTTCAACCCACACCACCATTCAAACAAATGACATCATGTGAAGGCTTCCATTTGCATCCTGTGCAGCGGCTAGGTTCCTAACCTTACAGAATTTTTGAGCTTAAAATTCCCTTTCTGTCTGGAAAGTGATTTTTGACAAGGATTGAGGGAACAGCCCAAACTCCGTGGCCAACGCTCTTCTCTCATAAACGCATTCCACGCTGTGAGAAATGATCACATATCCCAAGTGAGGAGATTCTGCCAGTACAGTGGAGACAGTAGACTTGAGCTTCCAGTGAAGAGATTCGGAACTCACCCCCTGGAGCTTGCCTTTGCTCCTCTCACCCATGCCGTCCCAACTCCTCACCCTCTGGCTCATTTCGTCTGCTTTGCTGCAACCATAGCTACTTTGAATCTAGCCATTTGATTCTGTTGCAGGTGTGCTGTAAACCAAATCAAGCCAAACCAAACAAATTCAACCCCGTGATAAGTTATCCAAATTTTTTTTTTCAATCAGGGAGGGACAGTAAGAACCTTGTATATCCCAAGGCAAATATTAATCTGCCTAAAGAGTCAGCTCACCAATGGGTAATCAGCAAACAGGTTGGTGCTCATTAGAGCTGTGCAGGCTGGTCATTGAGGATGTTCAGAGCCAGGAAGAAACCCTAGCAAACAGACACTTTGAGTAAGTCTGGCAAATTCTGTATTTTTACCTTCTGCTTTGTGAAGCAAGCATCCAAACTTTGGCTTATGATATGTCCGGGGTAAGTTACTGAATTTTTTGAATTCTGGGCTCATTTTCTTGTGCTACAAACCCTATTCCCTCTCTCTTCCTAGCTTCTGCTGCTGGCCAGCAATCCTTGGCACTGTGTGGCTTGCAGCTACATCTCTCTAGGAGGGCAAGCAGGGGAAAGATTCAAGCCCTACAGTCACCACTCCCACCCGACTTGGCTCTGTGAATGCCCTCTGTAGGTAAAAAGAAAGTGGGAGTCAAATTACTCTATCATTGGCAGAGGATGTAGTTATAAAGAGAAGAGGAAGAAAATGGCAGAAAGATCAAATAGGTACCAAAGAACTGAAAAGAAAACATTAACATGTGGTCAAAATTACTAAGACTTATTATAGGATATGCTAATGTCTCTGAATAATAGAGGGAGTGAATTTGACTAAGCTTGTAGAATTTTTTCAGATTTCAGGACCTCTTCCTGTCTTGGAATCAACTGAGTCCCAGCTGCACATTTGCATGGTTAATCCCTTAACCTTCCTGTAAAACTTCCCTAATCTTGTTGGGCCAGAGGTGTGGAATATAGCAGGGGAATTCTGCCAGAGCTGTACAATTCCAGGGTGACTCTTCGTAGCAGCCAATCTGTGGACATAGGAGAGTTGAGCAGAGAACAACACTCTCAATAGTTAGAAACAGGGCTGATGTCCTAGTCCATTTTCTATTGCTATCCCAGAATACCATAGACTGGGCAACTTAGAAAGACAATCAATTTATTTCTTACAGTTCTGGAGGTTCACAAGTACAGAGTCCAGGGGCAGCATCTGGTGAGCGTCTTTTTGCTAATGGGTGCTGCAGAATCCCAAAGCAGCACAAGGCACTTCGAAGGAGCTTTCCAATTTGGATCTCTCTTCCACTTCTCATAAAGCCACTAATGCAATCAGGAGGATCCTATTCCTGTGACCTTATCTAATCCTAATTGCCTCTCAAAAGTCCCGTCTCCATACCATTAACATAAGACTTGGGAATTAAATTTGAACACAAATTTTAAAGGTGACAAACACCCAGACCATAACAATTAGCATCTCAGTCTAAAGGATAACTAAGGTAACATGCTATTACTTTAGTTACCTATACAGTAAACTGAGCAAAGTCAAAAATACTGAGCCTAAATTAGGCAGCAGAGAAAAAAGAAAAAGATGACACTATTTTTTTCCTCACCAGTTTCAAATTTTTATTCATTAACAAATGGCTCTGATTCCCTTTGAAATAAGGAGTCTCACAGGTAGAACTACTATTCTGGTTTGGAGTACTGGATCCTCTCCATTTAAGTTTTAGAAGGGAATAAATGACAATATGAGGAAGGGGCCAGAAATGGAGACAGACTTGAAGGCTGGTCCTGAGAGTTGTGCTTACTAAACGGAGAGCCAATTTTTATCTCTGGAATTCCAACTTCTCACCAGTCAAGGACTCACTCCATAAACAAAAAGTGAGGAGAGAAGGACAAGATTAATTACCAAGGCTTTGGGAGGGGGTAGGTAAAATACCTCCATTTTCATCACGCTTCATTCAGAAAGGGCTGCTGAGCACACAACAAATGCGTGTGTGTGTGTGTGTGTGTGTGTGTATACTCACATATATACATATATATGCATATGTGTATTTTATTATTTTTACAAGTAAGTAGGAGAAATAATAAACTGGTGTTTTTAAAACATCTTTATTGTGATATAATTTATATCTTATAAAGCTCACCTGTTTGAAGTATACAATTTGGTGAATTGTGGTCTATTTGCAGTGAGGCAACCATCACCATACCATAATCTCACTTTAGAACATATTGCCAGCTCAAGACGTGGGATGGTACATTAGAAGTCACTGATCATTCTCTGATATCTCCCCATCCCTGCTTCTTCACCATCCCGCCCCTGGCAATCATTAATCTACTTTTTGTTTCTGTAGATGTGCCTTTCCGAACATTCCACATAAATGAAATCATACTACATATAATCTTTTTTGTCTGGCTTCTTTCACTTAGGATAATGTTTTTAAAATTCCTCCATGTTGAAGCATATATGAGTTCTTCAATCCTTTATTGCCAAATGATATTCCATCATAGGCATAAATGACATTTTGTCTATCCATTATCAGCTAATGGGCAACACACTGTATTTTAATCAAAATTCCTACGATCTCTGCATCTGAATTGTACACCTTAGATTTTGCTGTGCATGTGACTTAATACAACAGTTCCTGACCTTGATATCTTACATTTAAGGGTATTAGTATTTATAACAAAATGTTTTCTATTTCAGTTTGTGCAGAGTGGATGTTTATGGGTGACCTAATAAAAATAGCATAATCAGGTCATAATATTTATATTTTGTGTTTTTCAATCTTACTAGAGTTGTGTGTATTTAAGGCTTTTTACACTTCTCTAATAAAATAATTTTAGGATATCTGAAGTTCTTTTTAATGTCATGCATAGGGGACATAGCACCTGCCTCTGTGTGCTCAGCTGACAAGTTCCCGGCTGAGTTTGAGGCCGGGCTCCAAAGCTGATCTGTCAGCCATCTACTGGTCACACAGTTCTATCTGTGTGCTAGTTTCACCTTCTCATTGCTTCTGGCTCTTTATGATTAGGGATGCATGGAAAAGAGGAGCAAAGAATGTTCTATGGGTCTTAGAATTTGCCCTGGGACAGAAAATCAGGGAGTTCTTACTCAAGGTGGCAAAACCCTTCATGCCCACCATTGGTACATGGGAAGTAGTGGCCAGCCACTGAAGGCTCTGGAATTCTGCCATGGCCACTTCATATCACTGGGGCTTTAAGCAAGTACTTAACCTGTCTCTTTTTTTGTTCTCCTCAGCAAAGGAAATAATAATGATTCTAATACCCTAGAGTTGCCTTAAGTATCCCCATAATTCCTGACACGTAACAAAGGTGTAATCAGTGTTAGCTATAATACCATTGGCATGTATTAGTTACTTACTATTTCCTAGATACTATGCATCAAAGCTTACAATAGTACTATGAGGTAGCTATATGTATTCCTACTTTACAGATGAGGAAACTGTGACTCACAGAGCTTTATGTCTTACTCAGGATCTCATGGCTAGAAAGTGTTACAAATTATATCACTTTCAGTCTGATTCAAAATCCTATACAGGGGGGCTGGGATTGTGGCTCAGCGGTAGAGCGCTTGCCTCGCATGGGTGAGGCCCTGGGTTCGATCCTCAGCACCACATACAAAGCAATAAAATAAAGACATTGTGTCCATCTGTAACTAAAAAAAATATATTAAAAAAAAAAAAATCCTATACAGGTCCACTAGACTTGCAGCCTATGTGTAATGAACCAGCCAGTCAACATTCTGTCTACTGGGATAATAGGTACAATAACATATAAAAAGAAAACATACATCTTCTAATTTTTGTCTTAGTAAAAAATCATTGTTTGGTGCAATTGGACCATTTTGGGAAATGATGTCACCAAAACCTATGAGAATGAAACAGAAGTGAGAACCTGAGAATAAATTGGGGGCTCAAAATTCCTTGGAGTTAAGCAAACTATCTGGTCCAATGTTCAATCTTGCCAGTTCTGGAGAGTCAGACCCCTGGTTTACAGGAACTAAAAGAAATTACATATGGCACTCGCCCACTAAAAACAGTACTTCAGTTCATTTCCATCAGCTGAGGAATAGTCTGTGGTGTCCCTCTTGATATTTCAATCCTCAACTTAATGGTTTAAGATGTTCCCATTACCACTACCATTCACTCACCAACAGTACTTTTAAATTAGCCTTGAAAACAAAAGAGTAAACAGGAGCACAGTTTATCTTACTGCCAAGTTCAACTACCACTTACAAAAGCAACATCAAATAGTGGAACAACCAGACTGAAAAACAGAAGTCAGCATTGACACATGCTACTAATTTGCCACTCCATGAAGGTCATTAACTGTGTTGCCCCGAGAGAGAGAAAACGATTCAAGGGCCTGAGACAAATGGCATTTTAGGCCCAATGGGGCCTAAATAACAGAAAAATGAAAACAGATCTTCCTACTAACATTTGCCTCTAACACAGTCTCCCTGATTATACCGTGTAAGGTAGGAACTCTTTGGGCTACCAATTCTAATTAATCCTAAACCTTGGATGTTAAGACCAGGAAATATTTATTCTCTTATATTTCTAAGTAAAAAGATGTTCTCAATTCAGCTCACCATGAGTGTAGCAATCCCCTATTTTAATTAAAAGAGAGTGTTCTTTCCCCCACTTACAGTATTAGTGGCTTCCAATGCGTAAGAAAAACTTGTCATAAATCCCCTCATGGGGATTTAGAGATCAGGACAAAGTTAACATGTTAAGAATGTTCTTATTATTGCAATCAATTGGGGATTATTTTTTTCACAAAATCAGATTTTTTTTTTCCTGATTCTGGGGATTGAACCCAGGGCCTCACACATGCTAAGCATGTGCTCTACCACTGAGCTACACCCCCAGCCTCTGAGGATTACATTTTTAAACCAATTCCTCAGTCTTTCTAGATAATGTCTTTTCATCATTTGAAGGTTGTTTTTTATTTTCAGTTTCTATCCACTTTAAATTATCAGTGTTGGGGGATGAGCATGTAGCTCAGTGGTAGAGTGCTTATGTGAAATGTACAAGGTTCTAGGTTCAATACTCAGTACTACAAATAAGTAAATAAATTAAATATATTATAGTGTATCTATAGCTTGTAAATGCTCCTCAGAGTCTCTGGAAAGGTGAATTTTCACTTGTGGCCTCTGAGCTAAAGTAAACAGAAAGCCATTTTGTTCAAGTCCACTGCTGGTGGCCACCTCATCTCATCCCCAACCATGGTCAACCTGGTCAAGATTACCATTGTCCAATTTCTGCAGAACCACATTTATTCTACATTCACTGAATGGGAATGACCACCTGCTTTTTAAGTGATCCTGATTCAGGGCTCTGGAGCTTGTAGAATCCAGCTCTAAACTCCAACATTCCCTGATGGACAATCAAGGAATCTGGACTTTAGCTATTTTAAATTCTCAAAAGTGCTCTTCATTTACTTTGCACTCATTGCCAAAGGATTTGAAGTAATTCACTTCAGATACGACTCTGCAAATAACCAATATTGTGACCTTGGGTAAGTTATAACAATAGTAAAACTTCTAATCTTTTAGTGTTTCACTCTTAGAATATACTTTCCTACACCTTCTTTGGTTAAAGTTAAACCGTCAGAGAATACCAGTTGGCCAATATGCTTCTGATAAAGCTAGCAGATGGAAAACATTTGGGGAAATGAGGAGACTGTATAAATGCAAATGCAATTCTGCTAATCCATTGGCTGGTAGCACTTGAGTTTCAATGTGATGGTCCAACTTTGATTTTAACTGACTTGCGGAAAAGTTCACATCCTGGATGTTTGTCAGGAATGGGGTTTCAGAAATGCCCAGAGCTGGAGGTCAGGGGGTGTATTTTGTCAAGCATACATACAAAGAACCTCTTGGAAAAGAAATGGATTGAGGAATTTGGCCTGGATGTCAGTAGCTGGAAAAGGGCCTTTAATTTCCCCCAGCAGATTCCTGCAGGAATACCTAAATTCTGGAGCAGAGGTTAGAAACTACAGATCAAATTTGCAAACCTTCAGCCTCCTAGAATCATAGCATTTCAGAGTTGAAATCTCCATCTTGATTTTTAGCCCCAAACCAAGTTGCTAATCCCTATAGAACTTACTAAGATCTCTGCATAGGAATCCACAGTGGCAAGGAAAAGGAAAATATTTTCTATCAGAGTGGCCATTCCATCCTTAGCCATAATAACTAAGAAGTGATTCTGCGTTATAACATGGCCCATTTGTTCTAGCTCTGCCAGCTAATGAGCAACTGCAATGTTCAATACAATACTCCATTATCCTTTTATTGAACCCAAATCTGCCTCCATGTGATTGCCACCATTTAGAGTACACTGTGGTTTGAATGAGTCCCTTTGAAAGTGCATGTATTGAAGATATTTAATCCCCAAGGCAACACTGTGGGGAGCAGGAGATGGGCCTAATAAGAGGTGCCTGGGTCTTAAGGAATCTGTCCTCAGGAACCTAGTAATGCCATTATCACACAAGTGGTTGAGTTTGTTATAAACGAAAGTCTCACCCCCTTCCTCTCTTGCTCTCCATAGCTCATGCCCTCTTCCTGCCTTTTTTCATCCTCTCTTACACTCTTACCTTCCACCATGGAATGACAGCAAGAAGGCCCTCGTCAGCTGTGGGCTACTTCACCTTGGACTTTGCAGGTTCCAGGACTATAAGAAATATATTACTATTTTTTATGAATTATCCAGGTTGTGATATTCTGTTACAGCAACACAGAACAAAGATGGAGTGGGGGCCTCCCTTCTTGGGCCTTTGAATATATCTTCATAGTGGTCAGGACAGCACCCAAAGCTCCTGAAAGGCACATATTATCCTTCCTACTCTACCTCGCCTTGCCTTCCACATCATTTGCTGCCATTTGTATCCAGATAGTTCTTCTAGAAGAAGCAAAAGAAGTCAGTTAAAAAAAGTGGAATTTGGTTCAAGCCCTGACATATTTCTACCTCCAATGCCTCATAAATATCATCATTTATCTGATAGAGTGGGAAGGTGTAATTATAAATAAACTGCAGTTTATTACCATAAACTGCAATGTGTTATAAAGAGCTACTGAATTGAGGGAAAGGGGAATGGGTACAGTAAAGATGGTTGATTGAGATCGTCATCACTACCCTTGGTGCATGTAAGAAGACACAATTGGTGTGACTTTATCTGGTTTGCAACCAGAGAAATGGAAAAACTGAGCTCTATATATGTACTATGACTTGAAATGCAACTAAATAAACTAATTTAAAAAAAAAAAAGAGCTACTGAATTAACATTCAATTCTAAAAGACCTCATGCAGCCAGGCACGGAGGTGTACGCCTGTAGTCCCAGTGGCTCAGGAGATTGAGGCAGGGGAATCACAAGTTCCAGACCAGCCTTAGCAACTTAAGCAAGGCCGTAAGCAAATTAGTGAGACCGTGTCTCAAAACAAAATAAAAGGGCTGGAGAGATAACTCAGTGGGAAGTGCCTCTGGGTTTAATCCTCAGTACATAAATAAATAAATAACCTCAAGCTCCTTTTTTGACCTTAGAAGACAGTAAAGAGAGAAGAAAAGTGAACTGTTCAAGGACCACTGGATCAGATAGAGACAGAGCTAGAAACAGAACCCAGATTTTCCAACCCCTTGCTCCTTCCATTGCCCCTGTTGGACAATGAAATCAATACAATCGTGCGCACGCAAAGCCCCTAGAAAAGTGCCCAACATGCACTCGATGCTCAATAACTGTTGGCTGAACAAATATGTGACTGAACAGATGAATGAGTGAAGGACTAGGATTCATTTTCGGTGATGACTTTTTACAGGTTCCTTCCAAATGTCACTTGTGTTTTTAATCATTTTTTAATTAGCTCTCTATTAAAGAGCTTAGTTCTCAAAGTGTACTTAAGAAGATTAGATGAACTCATGCATTAAAGTACTTAAAAACAGTGTCTGGCAGTCATTTAACTAATTATTTTCTTTCTGTTTTCTAGTCATTCTTTTAAATAAGATTGTGCTGATGCTTTCAGGACTCACTAATCTAGAAATCACTTTATAATCCACTAATGAAAGGAATAGGAATTTTGGAATTGCAGAAGTATTACTGCTAATTGCCATCTTTTATCCTGTGCCTATCCTGGGTCACCCACACCCACCGCTTGTAGTTGGCAACAAGCAAGATACAAACAAAATCCTAGATTCTTTTGCTTCCTCCTTTGAGCTTGGGTGTACTCAGCCCCTGATGTCTGGGCCTTGTCTCCCACTTCCAGCCCACCTTTACCTGTTGGACCTGACAACTGAGATGACTTGATTCATTTGACCCTTAATGTTCTCGTTCCCTTTCTTTCAAAACCAACCTCAATCAAGAGTTTGGAAGTTCCATTTCATTCTGTCCATTCCCAACAACCCCAGAAGCCCTATTCTTAACCAAAGTCCATTCCCTTGACTCAGCTCAGTGTGTTTGTACCTGCCTTGTAAGGGTCAAACACTAGTCATAATTGTGGCAGTCATTACAAACATTGAGCTTTGATACTCCAGATAGGGAGATAGAACTGAGACTCTTTATATTTCTGTGTTCCAGGAAAGGGGAAAATGCAATCTTACCAAGTATTATTTTTTATACTTTAGTTGTTGCGTTAACTGAACTGGCTTCCCACACTCCTCCTTCCCATCTGTTGCCTATGGTTGCCCAGTCTGGTGCTGCTCAGATTCAGCCTGCCCACCAAGAATGGCTCCCAAATGCCTTATTGGATGCACTTGTTCTTTTTCTTTGCTTCATATGCATGTTGACAAATTGCCATATGTGATCTAGATTAGTCACCAGAATACTGAAAGCTTCTTTCTGATTTTCTGCTGTATATATCTGAAAATTTGTCAGGAGTAAAGACTTCACTTGAGCTAATGTCAGTAAACAAGGAAGAGCTTTGGTAAATTAATCAATTATAATTACACTGACAGTTCTGGTATGGACACAAAGTACTTATTATCTTTTTAATCTCTTTGTCTTGTGGTAGATTTCCATTTATTATCTTTTCATCTGTTAGTTGTATAGCAAACTCCACTCTATCCCACCCAGAATGTGAGTTTCTTTAGTGTATGGACTTAATCTGTTTCTGTTCACAGACTTATCCTCAGCACCCATAACAGTACTTGGGAAATAACTGGCACCCATCAGTGTTTGTTGGGTACTGAATTAATGAATGAGTGAATGAGTGAATGAATGAAAGGCAGATGGAACTGGCATTAGATCCTGGAATTGGGGATCAAAAAAATATCAGTTCAAGTTTGGGTACCACTTGCCAGCTATGAGAATGCTCTGAATTCCAGCTTCTTAGCTAGGAAAATACCAGTAATAACAGTGCCCACCTCATAGGTTTTGAGGGAAGAGTTATAGAATAATGCACATAAGGTTCTTAGCACAGTATTTAGCATATCTTCAGAACTTAGTTAATGTTGACTATTATGTCTATTATTTCCATTCAAAATCTTCATATGTTGAAGTTTCTAAGATGTAATTGAACTAATTCAATATGACTTGTAGCAATGACTGTACAAAAGACAAATTAGTTCAATTAATGTGTCAGCAAGATTTTATTTAGTCAAGTTGATAAAAAATTGTATTGGTGGGGGCTGGAATTGTAGCTCAGCGGTAGAGCGCTTGCCTCGCATGCGTGAGGCCCTGGGTTCGATCCTCAGCACCACATACAAAGCAATAAAATAAAGACATTATGTCCATCTACAGCTAAAAAAAATATTTTAAAAAAAATTGTATTGGTCACACCTACATATTTAAAGCACTATAATAGGCTTTCAAGAATAAGTGAGATGAAAAGATGATATGACACAGCCCCTTCCGTCAAGGAACACAAAATCTAGACGTCTTGCTATGTGTGCAGTGCTATGCTGAGTATACATAAACATGAGGCAGTGTTACCTCCCACATCATACAATTTACTCTCCATGCTCTGGAGAAAATAAGTCTACAACCCTCCATCTCTGCTTTGAACCCTTACAATAATAATAAACCCACTGCCTCATGAAATAGCTCATTCTATTGGGGAACAGTAATCACCATTAGAGAGATCTGCCTGAAAATTAGCACAAATCTACTTATAATTTTTACACATTGATCCAACTCTTGCCTTCTAAACATACCTAGAATAGCTCCATTTTTCTCTTTATATCAGAGGTCAGCAAAATAAGGCCTCCAGGCCAAATTCAGTCCACCTTTTATTTCTATTAATAAATTTGTATTAGAACACAGCCAAATTGACTTATTTACACATTGTTTATGACTTCTTTTTACTGCAATGAAAGAGTAGTTGCAACAGAGAACTTATGGACTACAAAGCTAAAAATATTTACCATCCCAGCTCTTGGGGGAAAGAAACTTGTTTTATTTCTGTCTCCAACCTTAAAAACTAACATGTCTTCTCTTAAAATAAGAAGTAAAGGAATAAGCACAGATGTCCAAGTGGGAACCAGTGAAGGCAGAATTAAGTAACTTTAGCACCTTCTTGTTCTTGATGCCGTACTTCCAATAATGTGGCCAGATATTAGATTGATCTTCGATTCCCTATAGAAAGTATTAGTTCACTGAGATATTTTCCCTGGAGCTTCTGTTATGTCTCCCCGCTTTGCATTGGTAGACAGAAAATAAACATAAAAAACTTTACATCTGTTTAGTTTGTCCATAGCCATCAAAAACAATTAGGTATATATCCAAGGGCTATCTCAGTCAGGGTCAGATGGGAAAAGGATGGCATCCTCAGCTATCATTTTTAGAGAATGTAACAAGGAGAGTACATACTTGAGTGCAGACAGCATTGAGAGAACATGGAAATTTGTAACTACCTTTTTTACATGAAGAGGAATGGAGCAGGCAGAATTTTGCTGGGGACCAGGGATAGTTGTTGAGGAGCTGCCCAGCTAGAGATGTGGTAGGAGAGACCCAACCACTGCTAGACTCAAGCCATGAGGAAGGCAGGCAGGGAGTAAAAGAGATTCGTGACATGCGTCTCTCCCATCCTCTGCTTGCTGTGAGTAGAGCCCCATCTGAAGCTGAAGGGAAGGAAGCTATAGGAGCAGACCTATAGGACTCCACAGGTGTGGAGTAGGTGTGGGAGCCTGGGCAGAGAACGGCCAGGGCTAAAATGGTGTGCCAGGCATTTCATACATGCTGAATGAATAATATGAGTAAACAATGTGAACTCAAGGCCTAGCACTCGATGAATATTTGTTGAATTGCAGAAACCGTGATCCCTTATGGCTTTCTGCCCCAAAGCCCTCATTACTGCTGTTCAGTGTTCCAGATTTTCCACCCCCAAAACACTCCCACTCCCTCTTTGTCCTTCCCTAACCTCTGCTAACCTCAGGGTTTCCATGAAAAAAAAAAATTTTTTAAAAGTCTGGATTTTATTTAGGAGGTAACAGAAAGGAACTGGAGCTGTTCTGAATAGAGCCAAAACACTATCAAAAAGAGAGCTGTACTAATTCCCAGAATCTCTAAAATGCACACTAGAATATTCAGAGACTTGAAAATGAAAATTTCAGTGTCACTGCACCCTATGAAGAGAAATGGATTATATCTGAGAAGCCTGCTCTAGACATCTGTGTCACAGGCTCTGGATTCACAGACACTTCATTACCAAATGCCTTGGGACTGGATGTCTTATGCTCGAATGAACTTGTCACATCCTAGGTTTTGGTTCCAAAGATGTGTCTGGGATCCTGATTCATGATGCCAATGGCAGCAGCAATATTGAAACAGTGGTGAGTGTGTGAGTGAGATGCTCAGGGGTGTGAAGCCACTGGTGACCATCCGCAGCTTCCTGCCAGTCACTTCCTCCTGCGCCAATTGAGTTGCTGTGGAGAAGATTCACCACTGACTTCCTCCAAGGATGATGCTTAGGATCTTGGATTTTAAGGACATAGAAATGATTCAAAAGCCTTGTTTGGTCTGCTATTCTAGTTAGATTGTTTGCTCGTTCATGGAATGTACAAGATAAAAATGGGCACTAAATTAGGCATTGCTGTCCACATATAAAAGCTAATTTTAAAAAGTAGCTGCAGACATAGATGGGCCTATTTTGTATTCAAATTCTGAAATCATTTCTTTCCTAACTCAGATCTACACCTTTAGCGTTTTCCTGTTATGCCCCACAGACCCAGGCCAGCCAGTCCCCAGAGTTTAAGCATTCGTTCACACACAAAAACTAGAGCCAGAAATGCCAGCAGAGACAGGATGAGAACCTCAGTTCCTGATGAGGACAGCCCAACCTATGTAATCCTGAACCCCACAGCCCAGTGCACCACTCCTTTCTCACCAAAAGTTACTCACAATTCGAAAAGCTTTCTCTTAACAATGCACATATAAGCCAAACTGGAGCTTCAAGTTATACTGGCCAAAGTCCCAGTTCAGCTATGGCTGTGTCAGGATTTGTCAATAATTCCATTCAAGATCTCCAGGATCAAATTTCTGAAAATCCAATCTCAACTGGGTTGACTGACAAAATCTGAGTAAGATGTATAGATTGGACGATAATACTGGATCACTGTTAATTTACTGATTCTAATCATTGTGCCGTGTTTATGTAAGAGACTGTCCTATTCTTAGGAAAACAAAATGAGATATTTAGGGGTAAAAGAGACATCATGGCTGTGACTTATTCTCAGAGTATTTAGGAAGAAAAAACAATCATTTTTGTACACAGCAGAGAAAAGATGATAAATGTGGCAAAATAGTAACAATTAGGGTATGGGAGTAAAGGGCACTTTTTTAACCATTTTTACATCTTTTATAAGATTTAAGTAACTTCATAATAAAGTTGACAAAAACCTACTTTCAGAAAATGAGAGCCATCATGTGCCTTTCTCTGAACTGACAGTGTTGAGCATGATAAATGCTACACAGAAACAATATCTCCTGCTTTGTCCTGTTGGAGCTAAAATGAGTCATTTCCTCTTTCAGCTGAAGAAGCCTTCCCCTATTCATGGAGGCCAGCACTAAAGATGCTTTGCACATGAACACTGAAGGTAAGAGGACTTGATCCTGTGCCCTCTGCCACCCACCCCTGTTATCCATTTCATCCAGCCAAGGGCAGGGACTCACCTGGTTGTTCACAAAGATCATCTCAAACCCATCAATGTCCTCACCAAGCCATTCTGTTATCCTCAAAGGCCTTTTTCAACCTCCCACCCTGCCTGGCTCAGAAAACCTGATGTTCATCCCCTTCCTCATTTTGCTCAAAGCAAAAACAGAGTTATTAATAGTGGATATCTCCTAGTGGTGCAATTAGGGAATTCTTATAGTTTTCTGTGCTTTGGAAGTTTTCAACAAGGACAGTGTTGCTTTTATAATCTGAAATAGAAATATTATTTTCCTTTATTCACCAAGGCAGTTTTACACAAATTCTGTCACAGCTTTCTGGACCCCTTCTCTGCCTCACAGAGAAGGGGTGTCTCCTCACACCCAATTGGCATGTCAAAACTCATATATGACAGGATCTGAATCGTCCCCATCTACCAGTAGCAGGGAAACCCTAGGATACCAAGACCAGCTGGTAAATAGGTCATGAAGTAGTATGACTCCATTTTACAGATGGAGAAAACAAGCTCATGGCTTGTCTTTGTATTCTAAAGTCAAATGGAATCTACAGGTTGGGCATGTGTAACCCTGAGGCTGCATGTGTTCTTTCAAAGGACTTTAAGAACTCACAAAGAGGGGCTGGGATTGTGGCACAGTGGTAGTGTGCTCACCTAGCATGCGTGAGGCACTGGGTTCGATCCTCAGCACCACATAAAAACAAAGATATTCTGTCCACCTAAAACTAATAAATAAATAAATAAATATTAAAAAGAAAAAGAAAGAACTCACAAAGATAGGAATCCAACTATGTTACTGGTTGAAGAAATTTCTAGGCCAAAATTTCCTGGAATTTCTTAGAGCCACTTCATGTTGTTTTCTAGTCTTCCAAACATGAAAAAGTGATAGCCCTTTGAGAGACATCTTCTGCTTCAGTGTCAAGAATCAAATCTGAAACTTTTCCTCTGGGCCAGACTTTCTGAAACACTGTTCACGTTCTAGGTCAAATGATTCTTTGAGGACTCTTCTGTGCATTCTAGGATACTTAGCAGCATCCCTGTCTCTTCCCACCAAATACTAGTAGGATAGAATCCTAACTCCCACTTTAACAAAAAAGCAATGTCTTCAGACACAACCTAAGGTTATGGGAAGGACAAAATTTCCCTCAGAAGTGACAGTAATATTTCCAGACATTGCCAAATGTCCCCTTGTTGGGGCAAAATCCCTCCATCAAAGAGAACTGTAAGTTACCTTTGCTTTTTGTGCAAACAGACTGAAATTTACAGTGTTGAGAGTAACATTACCAAATACATAGAGAAAAGATGCTTCGAGTTATCAAAAAATGCTTTAGGTACAACAGGACCCTGTGGCATAATAACCCTGCCTGGGAATATCAAACTGATGAATCAACCCATTAGACTTCTGCAAGTTTCTTTTCCTCTCCAGGCTCTGTCCCTTGCTGCCAAATGCCCCATGCTACTTACTGGAAGGACAGGCAAAGGAGGGAGAACAATGTCATGTTGAATACTGTGATAGTCCTTCCCTTTAGGAAATCTAAGAGGTCTGGTAACCACTGTAAAGTCTGAATGAACTGCTTTCAAAGTACTGGAGTATTCAGCTCCAATTTTAAAATTTTTCTATGTACTTATTTATTGGCCACATATTTGCACACAAGATTTGAAATTGAGTTTTCAACTTACTTTGTACAGTTTGCTAGTTTTTAAGCAAATAGGCACACACTCTGGACAGTGGCTTAACTAAAAGTCCTTTTTTCACTCCTGAAGTAGCGTGGAGCAGGTAAGGTGGTGGTAGCAGACTGGGAAACTGAGGTGCTGAGATTAAATCTGAATTGCTGGCATTGGTATGTGTTCATTCTGCTCATCTCCAAGCACTCTTCAAGGTCCTTTGATTCCTTGGTTGACCTCCTAAGAGATTCCTAAATCCTGAAGCTTTGCTGGCACACAGGTGCCTATGAGCTCCTAGCCAAAGGGAAATCACCACCAGGCATCTGGGCAATATCCAAGAGTCCACTCAGAGCTGGGAGTCTCCAAATCAAAAGATACTCCAGGGTAAAAGAGCATCTTCTCCACCTGGGATTAGACCTCTATAGAGTCTGAGGAACATGGATGGTTTCTAATGCAATTGTCACCCTTTCTGATGACAGTGAAGGAGAAACTGCCACCTTTTACCAGTGTCAGTGGCTCCTATTTGCATAGCACTTTGCAGACATGTGGAGCACTTTCACAATAATCTTTTATCTTATCCTCAAAATAATTGAGGAAAGTAGGGCAGATGTGACCCTCTCCACTTTATAAAGAAGAAATTCATGCTCAGAAAGAAGAGAGGTGTCAAAGTCAATGTGGCTGTAAATAGCAGAACCAGCCTTAGAAACCTCCTGCCTCTTCTGTTTGCAGGTCACATCAACTTTCTCAAGTGATATAGGGGTTACTTAGTAACTATCCAAGTCCCTAAGTATGTCAGCCTAGGGTGTGTGACCATGGATTATGCTGTAAACTCAGTTCATGCCCATCCTCAAGCCAATGGGCAATGAGCTCTCCTTTACAAAATGACTCCTCCATTGTTCCCATGTCCTTCCCCACATTATGGATCAGCATCCAGTTATCAATGAGTACATTTGGCATTTGGTTTTCTGAGATTGGCTTACTTCACTTAGCATGATATTCTCCAACTCCATCCATTTACCTGCAAATGCCATAATTTTATTATTTTATTGCTGAATAATATTCCATTGTGTATATATACCACAGTTTCTTTATCCAGTCATCTATCAAAGGACATCTAGGTCGGTTCCACAGTTTAGCTATTGTGAATTGAGCTGCTATAAACATTGAAGTGGCTGCAGCACTGTAGTATGCTGTTTTTAAGTCTTCTGGGTATAGACCAAGGAGAGGGATAGCAGGCTCAAATGGTGGTGTAAGCGGGGAGGGGGCATGGGGACAGTAAAGGTGGT
Organism: Geosciurus inauris; assembly: GCA_004024805.1. Taxonomy (NCBI): domain Eukaryota; kingdom Metazoa; phylum Chordata; class Mammalia; order Rodentia; family Sciuridae; genus Geosciurus; species Geosciurus inauris. The sequence continues at coordinate 52,796 of PVHX01001473.1, read as the reverse complement.
CATCATAGCCCTAACTTTATGTATGACTGCATATATGTTGTAATTCTATACAACTTACAACTAGAGAATTGATATGTTATCCTCTATCTATGTACAATGAATCAAATTGCACTCTGTTATCATGTAAGCTTAAATAGAACAAATAAATAAAATATAAAAAAAAAATGACTCCTGTGAGCTGATGGAGAGGGCAGAAGGCCTCCGGGCTAGAAAGCTGGTGTGACTTTCCCCTGCAGAAACCCTCCCCAACAAATGCTAATGTTCTGATAATACCAAGGGGAAAACTGTGCTCAAGGCTCTGTGAGCACCAGGTCTACTGAATCTGTTTTACCATGCAAAAGGCTTGAAGAAGGTGATGCCTTCCTCACTCCAGAATAGTCTGCAGTGGGAGATCCTTGAACAGTCCAGTGGATGTTGTCTTCTAGAAAACGATCCAGAACACTGGATCACGGCTGTCCATTTATAAGCTGTCAGTAGTCTGTGGCTAAATATATGTGACTTATTTTCAAATTTGAAAGAACTTCTTGCTCATAATGTACAGGAGCCATTTACATACTTGGCTATATAACAGATCAGATTCTATGTTTTCTTTTGACAGCATGCATGTAAATCAATAGATATGCAAACTAATTATTGAACTTTACTTCTAATGAGCTCTAACATTAAATCAGCCACTGTCGAGAAAATTTAAAAGAAAAAATCATAGGATAAACAAATAGACAAAGCAATATTGAGGACAGTTGACAAAAATCAAATGACCACTTTTAATCTGCCTAATAAAATAAGAACCCTAGCAACACACTCCTTTCCTTTATAGAAATATTCCAATACTTCTCCATCGACATCCAAAACTTTCTCTACCTCTAAGCCACTAGATTTCAAAATTAGACCATTGAGCTGTCCATGCCAAAATGATGAAATCTCCCCAAGACCAATGGGCCACGCTGGGCTACTTTGCTGTGGGAACTCTACTTCCTCCCAAGGCTGACTAAGTAGAGATACTGAGCCTCCCTCCTGCATCCTCCTGTGGCCCAAAGCCCAGTTAGAATGCTCTGAGCTACAAGCAATAGCACGCCTGGCTAAAAGTAGATTAAACACTGGGCATGTAACACTCACCAAGTCCTGAGAAAACCATCAGCAGGTTTGACTTAGCAGCTCATGACATTTACAAAGAGCCACTCTTTCCACTTGGGGAGGCTTCTTCCCTCCCCATCCCTCTTTTTTCCAGAGAGGAAAGATTTTCCCAGCAGCCCCCAGAAAGCTTTTGCTATGTCTCAGTGGCTAGAACTAGATAGGATGACTAGTCTTAAACCAATCATAGACTTAAGGCAAATGAGATGACCATGATTAGCTTAGACTGATACTTGCTCATCCCCTGGGGCTAGATACCTGATGTCTGACAAAGCAACTCTGCAAAAACAACAGAAGTGGTTGTTGGAGAAGCAACCAGCAGTGCCTGCCAGACCCAGTTATACATGGGATTGTGGCAGAGAAGGAAGAGAGGCTCTCTACTCCTTGTCTCCTAAGCAGGCTCCTAGGGAAGGCCCCTTCACCTCTTTGACCAGTTTAAATCTGCCCACTTTTAGCTCTCATGGAAACTGAAGAGCTCATTCTTAGTACTCAGTTTCATTTACTTTTAAGTGTTTTACTATATTCTCCTTTCCCCAGACTGAAAGCATGAGAGGAGTTATTTCAACATAATATTGTATTCTCAGGGTCACCTTGCCTGTTGCATCAAAGGGCAGCTGGATGGATGGACAGATGGACATTCCAGCAACTAAATAGGTCAACCCTACAATTTTCTGAAAACTCACTAAAAATGCCTGAATTTTGGTCCTCTCCCCTTCCCACTATTCTCATTCAGTGATACTCCCAGACCCAGCCTAACGAGGGGCCCTGGCCATTACCTCTCTGATTGGACAGGTGCTTTTCTATTTAGAGAGAACTTCTGAAGACTGAGTGAAATTGAAGAGAAGAAGAAAATAAGAAGAGGAGGAGGAAAGAGTGGGGGGAGAAGAAGAAAGTGAATATAAGCCAATAAGAGAGACAAGCAATTATCTTGCTAGATAAGTAGCCCAGATGTTTTAAAAGAAGAAATAAGTTTGAAAGAACATCTTATACGTGAGTAGCAAAGGGTACTATCAATCAGGTAGAGATAGAATGTTCTACAAGACGAAGCAAAGTGAGAGGAGAGAGAGGGACTTTGAGACTTGTGAGAGAGGTGCTCAGACTTAACTTTTTTGGCTTTTAATACACCCTGTCCCTTTCTTCTACCACCATTTGATTTTCTAATTCCTCTTCCTTTGCATAACAAGGCCCAACCGAAGCAGAGAAACCAGAGTAAATTAAGCACCACTTTCTTAGTTATTAAACTCCTCTTCTAAGATGGCCTAACCCTTCCTTCTCTGAGGCTCTAGAAAAAGAGATTTCCTGTGAAATTGCCTTCCACCCACTTGTCAAAAAGCTGAATGGCAAATAAAGGCGAGGCATTTTAAATAACCTTCAGACAGATGTAGTCAGGGAATTCAGAGAAGTGGGACCAATTCTTAAAAGTAAGTGAGCAGACTGTGGGATGTCAAGAACTGTTGAGTGTTCATTGTAGCCCAGAAGACCCGTACATGCTCAGCTACACATGACAAACATGGGATGTCAGCTGTCACCCACTACTGGACATTTTGCCACAAACATAGGAGCAATTTCCATTTTCTACCTCAGTGGGAACCATTTTCATGTATTTGTACCACTAAATGCCAACTTTTCATTATGGAAATATTTTTGTGGCATTAACGTTTTTATTGGGATTTTTCTCCTGAATTACAAAAATAATAACTTTTCATTTCATTTAGGTATTTTAGTAATGGTTTATTTGATTTTATTATAAAAGTCATCATTATTGCTTTAGAATCATCCTCCCAGAGATTCCCACTGCCAATATATTGGTGTTTATGTGTTTCCACTCTCTCTCCTGTGCACATGGGCACAGGCCTATGTTAGAATCGAGATTGAACACATTTACTTCCTACACCCAGTTCTTTTTGTTTTTTACATGTTTCTATTATTAATAACTTTATTACATTAATTTAAGGGTAAAGCAATATATCGTTGTATGCCTATGTCCTGATCTAGTCAAACAATCCTTTGTGATTTGGTTTAGATTTTTCCCTAGTATTCTATGTTTGTAAACAATATTGTGGGGAGGGGCTGGGGTTATGGCGCAGTGGTAGCGAGCTCACCTAGCACGCGGGAGGCACTAGGTTCGATCCTCAGCACCATATAAAAATAAAATAAAGATATTGTGTCCCCCTACAACTAAAAAATAAATATTTAAAAAAACAATATTGTGGGGAATCTCTTCATTCTGAATTGTATGTTTTATATCTCTGTTCATTTGGATAAGTATCTGGAAGTGTATTTTCTAATTCAAAGTATACCTAACATTCTTAAATTCCTAATATATATTATGATAAAGGTTATACCAATTCATATTCAAAAGAACAAGAAGCTGCACCTGTCACAAGTGGCCTGTGCAATTAATAATTACTCAGAGATGGATTATCTTTAAATGCAAGTGTATGTTCCATCACAACAATCCTCAAATATAATTAATTAATGCAAAAAGTGCTGGATGTGCTGGAGCACCCCAACTAGCATTCAATGTGCACTAATTAAACACTATAAGTAAGTTACACTCTCCTAGGGCAACTAAACTTCACAAGTAATTCACACAATCCTAGGGCAACCACAAGCCCCAAAATAGCTCTGATGCCAGGTGACTTCTCTTAGCCAAAGAGCAGACATTTTCCTTGTCTGGTGGTTCTCTTCAGCTGATGGCTGGACGTCAGGGAATGGTGGAATTGATCCAGGGATGGACAGTAAGGGGGGCAGTCTCACTGATGTCCTTGGAGCAAAGCCCACAATGTGGCAGGGCAAGCAGTTTAAATGCAGTTCCAAGTTGGTGGTATGAGCTGGTGATTGGTTACACCCAGTAAAAGTCAACGTCCATTGGTTATGTCCAGTGAGATAGTATAATTGCAACTGGACCCTTCTTTGTGCATGTGCATAGAGCTGAGCTCCCTATCAATTGTAACAAGTCATTGCTAGGCAGGCCTTATGGTTAAATGCCCCTTACAGCCCCTTATCAATTGCTTAGGAATGCCTAAGCAAGCCAATGGCTGCTGTTCCTTATGGCCAGCAACTTAGTGAGTCCCCAGCATGTCCAGGCATGTCTATGGCATATGCTCCTTACAGTTCATCCCCTGGAAGCCCTCAGGCAAACAGAGGTACAAGGGCTTCCATCATAATGGAAGAATCATAGGATATATAACAAATATCATTACAGTTTAAAAATCAAATCACATCAAAGCAAATCAAAATATATCAAAGCACATCAATCTCATACATTAATATCTTCATAAACATGATCATCAGAATCTGGGATTTGAGCAATCATGGTTTCATATGATGAATCAACAGTGAGGAAGTGTACTTTGACATTATCATGAACAACAATAGCATTTCTAATCTTGCAGTTACAAAAGCACAACAATAGTTTTATTGCAACATAACACACAGCAAATAGGATAATATAATGAAGAATCTACTTAACAAAATTTAATGGGGAGGGCCAATGTAAGCAGACTGTATTGAAGCGCAATAACTTTTGGATAGCCATAAAAGGGGCACATGGTGAATTTAGGGTAGCAACATCTTGTTTTAAGGCAATAGTATTAGTGTAGAGGATATGTATCAGGTCATTAACATGGGAAGTACTATGTTTGAGATCTTTTAGCTCCGTAGAGGCTTTGGTCTGTAAATTTTGTAACTGTCTCTAGTTATCATCTGTGTGTTTGTTCAGTCTATCATGTTTGTCCATGAAAGAGTGGAAGATCTAATTGGGAACAATTATGGAGCCTATTCCCATAGTGGTGTTTGTTTGGAGGTGTATGGTAGACATACTGGAAAGAGTGCCACATTTTTGAGAAGACATGGTGACCTTCCATGCATGATTAATCATAACACAGTCATTGTGTATAGATACATTATATATATATATTACATTATATATATATATTACATATATATTATATATATACATATGTGTGTGTGTGTGTATATATATATATATATATATATACACACACATATATATATATGTCAGTGTCATTGTAGCCTAGGGCGGAGATGTTTGCTGTCACATTAGAACATGCAATGAAATGGTAGCTACCTAGATCATAGAGCCTAAGTGGAATAAATATAGTTTGTACCTGCATAAAGGAAAGCTCTGGCTGTGGATCATGTAAGATCAATATTGCAATGGGGATAGTTGTGTCAAAGACTTAGTACTATACAGCTTGCCATAGATCTAGATAGTATCTTCCACTGGCAATACTGTAAGTTCATCAATTTTCCTGGGGTATTTATGTGTCTTATAGCCTGTGGCCTTTTTAAGTGTAGAGATTTGCAAAAGATTTATCAAGCAAAAGTCTTGATCACATCCAGGAGGGTTTGCGGGGTCCAAGAAAGATTTGGATGTGGCAGTGTGTACAGCGATGCCTGTCCTAAACATTTCTTGTAAGTCTGTGTAGGTTTGAACAAGTAACTGTCTCATAGTAGCACAAGTATTTACCTTATATAGTTTGTCAGGTAGAGTCTCTAATGCCTTTTTAGTGGCCTTATCATCCTCATATATTGCCTTGTAGGAGTCTGTGAGGATCTTAGTTTGAATATTAATATTAGTAAGTAACAAAGATAAAGAGGAAAGTGAATTAGATAAGGCTGTGATGGTTTCCACCTGTTAGATATTTTGTCAACAACTATATGTAATTTTCCTATCTCATTGATGAGTTCGCCTGCAGCAAGTCTTGCTATGGAGATCCACTCAAAGTGGAGTCGTTTTCTGGGCCTTATCAACAAAAGGTGAGGGAGTCGTGGCAGGTAAATAGGTGTATTGGGTGTGCAGTATGGTGCAAAAGAAGGGAAGCATAGGACACGAAGGTCAAGGTGGATGTTGAGCCTGCGTATGTCCAGTTGGACTAGCACCGAAAGTGGGGTGCGCACATCAGGGACATAAAGTGGAGCAGGAGATATAAGAGGAGGGTGTTCATAGCCCTAACTATATGTATGACTGCATGTATGTTGTGATTCTACATCACATACAACTAGAGAAATGAAAAGTTGTGCTCCATCTGTGTACAGTGAGTCAAAATGCACCCTGCTACCATGTAAACCTGAATAGAATGAATGAATGAATAGATAGATAGATAGATAGATAGATAGATAGATAGATAGATAAAAAGAGGAGGGCGTTTAAGCCTCTGGTGAAAAGCAAAGGCAGGTTTATAACGAGCTGTAATGAAGCAGTGGTAGTATTGCAAGGACCTCGCAAAAGCATGCATGGCCCAGGGGAATTTTGTGACACATCGCATCTGGAGAAAGAAATGGGTAAAATGTACATAACATTAGATTTTAGTTCAAGCATATTTAAATGCATGGTGGTGGTGGCATTTAGTACCAGGTTGTGGGTTACCATATCAAAAAGGTGCCATTCATTGTTGAATGAAGTAACATCTGGATTGTATATGGCAAAAGTGAAAGTTGATAAGTATATAGATTTTGGAAACTTGTCCATAGGTAGTCCAAAATGTTAATGCACTGTTGTCTGTTTCCTTAATGTGGTAGTGTACAGTGCCATTAAGAAAGCTGATGGGGCAATGAGAGAAAAAGATAGAAGCAGCATGGACTGAAGGGGGGAAATAGTCCAAGAAGGAAGTATTATAGCAGGCAGGAGATTAGTGGGCAAAAGAATAACTGGAAGACTTGTGGTTATAAACACTTTCTTCAGAAACATCTAAGGGGATGAATGTATCAAAAGAGGAGTTATAGGAATAAAAGATGTCGTTGCACACTTGGTAGATATTTGAGATAAGGTAGCAACGTGGGGGTAAACATACTTTGGTGGAAGTTAGATGTATTTACCAGAGGGTCAAACAAGAGTAAGGTGTGGAGGTAAGAATTGATCCACTTTTTAGGTAAAATTGTGTAGGAAAGGTTGAAAAGTGCAATTTCAAAAGGGCTAGAAATCCAGTACATGGGCATAGAATCTGGGTTATGCCAGGAAATGTAAGTGCTCCCAGATGCATTAGAATAGAAGATCCCAGGTGCAGTAAAATAAAGCATGGTATTGTCAACCTGGGTGTTTTGAATGTTGATTTGTATCATAGTTGTGGTACCCTGGTAAGTCCTAATGAGATATGAATGTAAACCATCAGAAGAGAAATTGACAGTGGTATTTAGAAAAGGAAAGAATGCAGGAGGTGATGAGAATTGGCTTGTATGAGCTTTGGAGTTTGGAAAACAAATAAAAGATGGGGTTGCGTGAAATGTGGTAGAATAGTTAAGTTGAAGGTCAAGTCTGGAAATACCTGATATAGAGAGCGCTAATGTGCAAATATGGGAAAGGCAGACACAAGGGGGTCTTGGTGGAGGCTTAATCAGTGCCATGTTGATGGGTTGTGGTAATACATCTGTCGGGGCCACTGGGAAGTGCCAATATTGAGTACCAAGTGCTGCATATCGATATAGGACATTCATGGGTGCTTGGGAAACATTATAAATCGGCAGGTCCCAAGAGGCATTATGGTGGTATATTTCAAATGGAGAGAAGAACAGTAGGTTTGAAAAGTTGACCACACATAACACTAAAGTGTTTGGGTTGTTGAATTCAGGGTGTCCTTAAAGAAGTCCATTAGGCAGTCAAAACTAAAAGGTTCCAGGAGTTGTTGGATGCTTTGTGGGAAGTCAGGCAGGACGGTCCAGTCAGAGGCATCTGGAAAGTATGGGGTGTTTGGGTTGTAATCATCTTCTTCCCCTGTTTTGTCATTTCAGGCAGTTAAGTTTGTATGGTCATAGTATTCATAACTGTTGTTTCCACCAGTAGGCAGGGAAAATCAAAAATCGAGTTCCATAAGGAGAAAAATTTTACTTTGGCAGCCAAGTTACAATAGAATGATGGGTTGCTGTCCATTATTTCTGTATATGTACAAATGGTGGTATCACCACTGTAGTTGAAGGAAAATCATAGGAAGATGAAGAGAATGAGTGAAAGCAGCATGGGTAATATGCTGAAGCTGCAGTAATTTGTCTCCATGCTTTAAAAGAAGAACAATGATGGGGATTGGGGTCAACCCAATTAGTAAGGTTTGGTGTATTATCTAAGAAGATTTGATGCCATGAGCTATACATTTTGGTGGCTGCATAATATTGAGTGCAATATATTTAATCTGTGTCTGCAGAATGCATAATTAGCCAAAAGAGATTTCAGGTTGTATTGGATATGATAATGACCATGTGTGCTCTTCCAAATAAGGAGAACCTTGGATAAATTTACATATGTCCATGGTGTTGGAGTAACATGTGTAAAGTTCCAGGTATGTGGGACTTGTGAATCTAAAGGGATGTCCTCCTCATTAGTAGTATTAGAGTCAGTTGAACTGGCATTGTGTGGCCAGATCATATGGTGGAGGAGGAAAAGGAAATACAGAGACAGTGTCCATTGGAATGGTGACCTCATGTTGGGAAGCCAAATGTTGCAGGTGTGTTTGCATCAAAGATACTATAGAGACAAATGTGGACAGTGATTGGTCAAGGGAGACTCTTAGGAGCAATTGTGCTAGAAGGTCAGAGATTATGTGGGGTATGTCTGAGTGGAGGGAGACTCTTGAGAGCAGTTGTGCTATGAGGTCAGAGATCATGTAGGGGATGTCTGAGGTAGTGAGTTGGAGTAAAATAAAAAATGGGGAAGTGTGATATGTGCGAATGTTGTTGTGTTGGTCTCCCAGTATCACAAAACACCTGTATCCGAATTAGCTGCAACGATAACCTCCGGTGTGATATCCTGAGGTTTTATCAAGGGGCTAACATGCATCATGTGACAAACAATATAGGAGAGAAAAGCAATAAAAGGGATCAAAATGAGAAAAATCAATAGGGGTGAAGGAGGCAACACATTAGGTGACTGGAAGGAAGTCGGGGAAGGGATCCAAGGCCAGAAAAATGGCCACGCCGTAGACATGCAGAGATAAAGGGAAACATTCAATGCCAGGTTTCACAATAAGTGTGCGAAGGACCAAACAGTAGGTGTAGACGACGGGAGGAGTTGGGTAGGGGTCAGGTCAGTAAAGGCTCCTAGAAGCCAGAGGTCCTCGATGAGATCCTATACCTGGGTGGGAGAGAGTTGGTCAAGGTCTATTGAAGGCAGTTGGTCCAATTTGTTCCTGAGCAATGTCAAGAATTTCTCAAAGGAAACCTGAAAGAGAGACATTTAAATTCACTATAAGGTTTCTATAAGGCAGAATGTGTAATTCACTAGGAATTTGTGTTATCAGACCTTGGAGTACTCAGTAGAGTCTGTGCAGGTATAATGTTGGCAAAAGGTAAAATGTCCAATCAAGATGAGGGCTGAGGGGCTGGGGTCATGGCTAAGTGGTAGCGTGTTCGCCTAGCACGCGTGAGGCACTGGGTTCGATCCTCAGCACCACATAAAAATAAAATAACGATATTCTGTCCACCTACAACTAAAAAATAAATATTAAAAAAAAAAGATGAGGGCTGAAAGTAAAATGCAAAGGAAGCTGATCAAGTAGATAACTTTAGAAATAGCTCTCCAAGGCCTTAAAGCAGAGAGTGAAGGGTGATCTTCATGGAGAGAAAGAGATGTTGGTGCATTTAGTCAACTGGAGATGGCCTTTGGCGCCAGTCATCCAAAAACAGTTTTCATCCACAGATATGACAATATCCTGTAGGGAAAGGGAATTGTCTTTTGAATTTTTAATGAGTGCTCTGGGTGGGATGGGAGCATTGTTTATAGGTTGTGTATTGGGTAGTGTAACAGGTGGGTCACAAGGAAAAGCTGTCTGAAAAGGAGAATTTCTCTTTAAATGAGGTCTATTATTTAATTCAAAGACTGCAATTGGGATGGCCTTAGCTAGAGACAAGTCAGTGAAGGCCGTAAGTTTAGTTTAAGTAGTCCATTCCATTGTTTGATAAAACCACTGGCAGTAGGATTATAGACAAGGTGATAATACCATTGTATGCCCAATGTATCAGATAACTTTTCAATTTGGGATCCTGTGAAATGTGTTCCCTGGTCACTTTCAACAATGTTTGGTAATCCATAATGGCTAATCCATTGCCATAAAGTTGTTATGGTGGCTTCCTGGTTGGGTGATGAGCAAGGGTTTGCTAGTCCCAATCCAGAGAAGACATCTACAATTGTACATGCATATTTGTTGTGAAAAGGTTGCAAAGGTCCTATAAAATCAATTTGAAGCATGTAATTAAAAATGTCAGGTTTGTACCTAACTGAAGATGAGGTGTATCTAAATCGTAATTGAGCATTAGAACAATCCATGCAATGTTGGACAACAGATTTACAACGTTACCATGATAGGGGAAGGTTTCTTTTGGAAGCCCACTGAAACAATGCATGTATACCTATATGCCTGAGTCATTTATGTATATGCAAAATCTCTGCATCAGATATAGTGGCAGGGTTTTGGGGTGGGATTTTGACCCATTTATTAGACCGTTTAAATGAGATTGTGTTGTGTGGTTTAAAATTACCATCAGGTTGTCAGACCATTTTTAAAGTTGGTTTAGCTGTCCATTGATTTGTGTTTTGTAATTTTAAGTGCAATGTATTGATTTGTAGTTTAGAGAGGTCATCCACCTTGCGGTTATGTGCCAGTGTTTTATCTGTGCGTTTAATGTGTGCATCTACATGGGAGACATTTATTCTCATGCCACATTTTGCAAGATGATCCCAAATATCAGGAGACCAAATAGGCCTACCATTAATAGTACAATTAGAAGATTTCCATTTTCGTGACCAAATGATAATGCCATTTGCTGTGCACCAAGAATCTGTGAATATATATATATAATTTTGAGTCCCTCATATTTAGAGTGTTCTATAGCCAATTCCACCGCATGGAGTTCTGCATGTTGGGCTGAGCATTCTGTCCCTTCATCAGTCAGAATTACTCCATCCGAGGGTCTATAGGCTGCAGCTTTCCAGCACAGCTTCCCATTTATTACCGTAGCAGAGCCGTCAGTGAACCAGGCATTTTGTAGCTTTTCTGACCATTTCTCAGGTCCCCAGCACCCGATTGGTCTGCTGGGTGGTACAATAGGCTTTTGTTTTGGGACAGGTGCAATTGGCTGGGCCGCTATGTGCTCAGTCAGTTTGGCTACCATCTTGCCCATTGCTGTTGGTCGTTCCTTCTGGAACTCCTGTATGTACCATTTCCATGTTGGCACCTTAGGTTCCATCTGTACTCCGCGGAGTGCTTCTCCAGGCGCAAGGGCCCATGGTAATATCGGTATAGTTGATCGGATTTTTATGGGTTGATTCTGACAGTGGGGAAACAATGTGCAGAGCCTCATACAGTGTCCATATGATTTTCTCAAAAAGATAATATTTTGATGATACCCATGGGAATTTCTTGCAAAAGAATGCCATGGGGAATCTCTGTCCATTAATGGTGGTATAAAATCCCTAGTTACCATAATCTTGAAATATAATATTATATCTAGTGTAAATCATCCCTTTCCAGGTACATGTAAGTGTTGGTATTGTTTGATGTATTCTTTTAGTGTGTTAAAGGCAGAACATTGTAGTTCTCCCCCCAAAAAATCTACTGCTTTCCTTGTCACTTCATATATGGGGTTTTAAGATGATTTGTAAATATGGGATATGGTTTATCCAATAACCAAATAAGCCAATTAGGTGTTGGGCTTGTGTTGTGTTTGTGGGCTCAGGGAGAGCTATAATTTTATCAATGGTGGTAGGTGGAATTGATTGTCCAGTGGAGTTCCAAATTACTCCCCAAAATTTTACTTGGGCTGTGGGTCCTTGTACCTAATCTTTATTAATAGTCCAGCTAATTTTAGTAAGTTCTGTGACCACTGTATCAAGTACTTCTTGTAACTCAGGTATATATTGCCCATAAATTATGATATCATCTACATAACTTAATATTTAATATTTTGACCTTTGTGTGTGCTGTCTTAATAGGGTCCAGGTATTGTGAGATAGTAGCATGGGCCATAATAGGATTGTTCTTATATCCCTGAGGTAATGTCTTGAATCTATATTGCTTGGCATTCCACGTAACTGTGGTTTGCTCTCTGGATTGTTCATCTATGTGTATACTAAAGAACATGTCTGTGAGGTCAACAGTAGCATAATACTCTGGGCTATCCTGAGTAATAGTATTCATGATCTCTTCTACTTCTGGGAGATTTCCTGGTAGTGGGGGTACTCCTCTGTTTAGATTATAATAATCAACAGTAAATCTATAAGAGCCATTGGGTTTTAGAATGGACCATACTGGACTGTTAAAGTTAAATGATTGTGTTGGTTCAATAATGTCATTTTGTAATAAGTCTTGTATTTTGTCAGAAATTTCCTTTTGACCCCCCTTCAGTAGGTATTGTTTTGTAAAAGAAGGTGTAGCTGGAGGAAGTTTAACAGGCTGCATTTTAACTGTGGACAAACATATAGAAGCTTTGAGCCTTTTTTTAGAGGCAGTAAGATTCCAAATATTCTGGGAATATAATCCATACCCAGGATACTATGTGGGCTTTATTGTATAACTAATAAATCAGCTGTGATAGGATCTCAATTATATATAAGAATATGGGCCTTAATAAGGTAACCTGCAAGTATTCCTCTGGATATGCCTTCTATTTCCATCTGTCTATTTGTTTTAGCAAGTATATCTTGTATAATAGTTATTTGACTACCTGTGTCTATAAGAAAATTTAAATTATAATTTTGATTTTTGTATAAAATGGATAAGGAGATATATGGTCTATTATCTATGCTAGTTATGCATGTCTGGGTTGGTTTCTCCAATTTGTCATCCTCCCTGGGGCAGGTTGTTGTTGAAAATTGTTCAGACCTTGGGGGACTCGGATCCTGATGGAGAGGTCCCCTCCATATGTTTTTTGAATTAAATGTTGGTCTATTAGGAATAACTTGGTTGGCATTTGGGAATTCCTTTCTTCCCTATTGGGCCTTCCACCTGCATCAGCCCATCCCTTTCATACAGGGTGGACCTGTTTGTGTTCTTCCCTTGTATTGATTGACTATTACATCCATTACACCTGGGATTTCTATATCTGCTACATCTGTTAGGCCTGTTTTGTATATTTATATTTTGAAATTGTGTTGGGAAGAACATTTTCACCTGAGTAATAAATGAGATGGCCTTGTCTGTCTTAAGGTTTCTGGCTTGTCATAATATTCTATTATGCCATTTATGTTTGTGGCATTAGCTAGTGCCACTGTTAATGTTAGCCTCGAATGGCTTGGTCCTCCCTTAATAATTAAATTTTTATCTCCTGGTTTAGAGGAGCAGCTAATGGTGTAGTAGCCTCCTCAGAGTATATCATTACAATAATCCCAATCTTATGACGCAGTTTTATACACTGCTCTGTATTAGCCCAATGTAACTGCATACCAAAGGACAACAGATCCATCATTGGAAATGCCTTAGTCCAAGTTTGGACCACCCAATTAAATATGGAGTATGACTCAAGAGATTGATCGTCAACTAACTTTAGTAGTGCATCATGAATTTGTGGATTCTCTATGATACCTACTAGGACTGACATTTCTCATCCTGTCCATTTGCTCCCCTGTTCCAAAGTTTTAATAAATATTTGACATCCCTGGTTTCTTTCTGTGCAAACTCACTTCTATATGCCTATATCTCAGTCCTGGTTAAGTCTCTAATTCCAACCGTTTGTTATGGATTTTTGGATCTCCCTGCTCTAAATTTGTGATGACTAGTTGGCATTCTTTAAGTTCCTGGACTTCCATTATGCCCTGTAGGAACAGATTATTTTTACCTCTTTCAATAATTCTCTTGGCTAGCCTTTTTCCCTTTTGTCTATCTTCATCTACATCTGCAATTGTTTTATACAATATTGCAGGTATTTCTTTAAGATCTGCTCAAGCAATTATGAGTTGCACTACTTCAGGGTTTGTTAACATGACTTCTACATTCGTCCCCTTCTGGAACTTTGGGAGCTTTTCCTGTGTATCCCTCTCTATGCCTCGCCATTGGTTTTGGGATTTTAATTTCTTTAAGGTCCTTTTTGACAAGAATTTTAACTTCTTTAGTTTTACCTTAATTAGCATAATTTTTGTAACTTGATAGCTATCTATAATATTACCTTAATCGTGCGCTTCCTACAAAACCACGATATAGTGCTATCGGTATATACACTTGACAGAGATCATTCAATCAATAATACTGCATGTCTATATAATCGTTTTATTAACCATTCCCACATGTGCAATTTGGTATTCGTGACATCTTCACGTTTGCCATTCCCCTACCAGAGCTGATCTTACTACCAAGAGACCCCGGGGGGCTCTAAACAGGTGTCATTTGGAGGTGGAACATGACAACACTGTAGCCTAAAGTGCAGACAAGATCTCTTAGGGAGTAGTCGTAGGCCCCTACCAGAGCCAATCTTACTGCCAAGAGACCCTCAACAGGTATCTTTTGGAGGTGAACCATGCGACCTGCCACTGTACTTGAGACTTGGTCCCCTTCTCAGGGAGCTGCCTTCCACTGATACTTACTGCCAATCTTACTGCCAAGAGACCCCAGGGGGCCTCTAAACAGGTGTCATTTCGAGGTAAACATACAGCATGCAGTGTTATTAAAAGCTGCTTGAGTTTACAACTTCTATTTCAGCCAATTACCCATAAATTTGGAAAATTAGATAATCCTGCCAACTACGCCAACTGTCACGAGCAGCATGTGCAATTAATAATTATTCAGAGGCAGATTATCTTTAAATGCAAGTGTATGTTCAATCACAACAATCATCAAGTATAATTAATTAATGCAAAAAGTGTTGGGTGTGCTGGAGCACCCCAACTAGCATTCAATGAGCACTAATTAAACACTATAAGTAGGTTACACTATCCTAGGGCAAGTAAATACTACCAGCAATTCACACAATCCTAGGGCAACTAAACTTCACAAGTAATTCACACAATCCTAGGGCAACCACAAGCCCCAAAATAGCTCCAATGCCAGGTGACTTCTCTTAGCCAAAGAGCAGACATTTTCCTTGTCTGGTGGTTCTCTTCAGCTGATGGCTGGACGTCAGGGAATGGTGGAGTTGATCCAGGGATGGACACCAAGGGGGGCAGTCTCACTGATGTCCTTGGAACAAAGCCCACAATGTGGCAGGGCAAGCAGTTTAAATGCAGTTCCAAGTTTGTGGTGTGAGCTAGTGATTGGCTACACCCAGTAAAAGTCAACATCCATTGGTTATGTCCAGTGAGATAGTATAATTGCAACTGGACCTTTGTGCATGTGCATGGAGCTGAGCTCCCTATCAATTGTAACCAGTCATTGCTAAGCAGGCCTATGGTTAGGTGCCCCTTACAGCCCCTTATCAATTGCAAGCAGGAATGACTAAGCAAGCCAATGGCTGCTGTTCCTTATGGCCAGCAATTTAGTGAGTTCCCAGCATGTCCAGGCATGTCTATGGCATATGCTCCTTACATGCACCCACCCTACCCTCTCACAGTCACAGTTTGTCTCCAAGCTCAATACCATTCTGAAATTGTCCAGTGTTGGGAAAAGAATGAAGTAAAATATCTTTTATGAAAATACTTTTGAAAATTAAAAATTTGGTTAAAACATACTTTCCCATTATTATCAATTTTTAAACTACCCAAGATGAAGAAAATATTATTACCTCCCTCAACCAAATATCCCAATGATTATAGATCTTTAAGAGCACAAAATTCTCACCAACTTCCCCCTCTAAATGTAGCTGACACCAATACATTTCATTTATTCAGAACCATTTACTGAGCATCTATTGTATATGGAGCTTGTATTTAGTATGAGGAATATGAAACACACACACACAGTATCAATGAGCTTCTAACCGGGGAGTGGGAGTATTCAGGGGTTGAGGCACAGAAATATAAGTTAGATTTATTATCAATGCTACTGTAAGGTCAGGTTCAGGATGCAGGGTGTTCTATGGGCTGGGAACTCCCAAGCCTTGGGAAACCAAAGAAGCCCCTGACTAAAGGCAAGGAAGCTGAAACAGGATGAGGAGATAGCTGGGCTTTTTGCCAGATGACCATGTTCCAATCTTTATTGCTTCTGAAACAATATGGAAAAATCAGTTTTCTGGCAGTTATATTCCTGCACAGAAAGAGAGCCATTTTCGTGGGGCAAAGACTTTAAATGAGCCACATGATAGAAATGCTAGGACCCCCATGGGGTATATTAGTTATCATTTTCCCACAATCAGCCTGGCATTTTAGTGAATAAGCTATGCAAACTGAGGCTGATTGCCGAATTGCTTAGAACAACAGAGGGGATTTTAGAGAACTGTGAGGGAAGACACAGAAGCAAGATACAACAACTATTGAGGGAGAAAACTCGAAGGGGAAGACAGAGATGCCTAAAAAGGGATATTGTTAAGTGTCTATCATCTAACATGCTATAGAACCACAAAATCCTTGCTCTTAAAAATGCATTATTGAATCCATATTCACAAGGGCTGAGTGTGGCCTCCAGCTGGGTGGAAGATGAGAACAAAGACTGCCTGTCGGAGGCTGTCATGTCTGGTTACTCATCCTGCATTCTGCAAACATTTAAGTCTTTGTGTGCTCAGAACAGCTGTGCCAAGCCAGAAATCCTCCATCTAAACCACATGGGCTATGAAAGTGAACATGCCCTACTTCTCTTTCCATAATGAACCAATGGGCACACTGGGGCTCCAAGTGCCTGAGCACATGCACCTACAGAGGTTTAAAGTAAAGGTGGGGATTATATATTCCAAAGTACATTTCAGAAACCCAAGTGTGGGTAAGCCTGTCTGCTCAGGCACACCTATGAAAAGCATCCTAAGTCATTAAATTTTGATTTACAAATAAATGGACAACTGACAGAACTAAGAATATCAGCAAAGCAGCAAATTTTCTGCCTAGATTATATTGATCTCATAATATTAAAATTAATTTCCATCTCTAAAGCTGAGTCTAGAAGCATGGGAATGCAACAATAGGATGTCTGCCAAGCCAAGGATGAATAATTATTGTGGATAAACTACCAAGAAAGTGTTGACCCAGATAAGGAAAAATTGACTAATCTTTTGAGTAGTAACTTCCCAGTCCCCCCCCCCCAACATTTCACTGTTTCTAAGAGGGGTGTTTGAAAGACACACCATCGATAATGTGCTATCCAAACAAGAGGTGGTGTTATTGTAAAACAATGAGTCAACAATGATTTAATGGGATGTGCCTGGCCAATGTCATGGTGGCCTCATGTGCAGACATCTGAATTGGCCCACTCCACTTCTATTAGCCCAGGAAGTCCAGCAACCAGTTGAGAGTTAGGCTTCCTCTTTATCGTTCTACACTGGTGTCGTGGTGGACTTATCAAGAAATACACTGAGATATCCTCTTATAATTAACAATAGCACTTGCCTTTTAAGATATTGGGCATACTGTGTCATATGATACTGTGTCATATTTTTTGAAGTGTAGTTGTCTAACTTTGTGATATAGAAATGCACCAATATTTAAAGCTCATTTATCCAGCAACCTTACCTCTGGAATATATACATATGATCCAGGAAGCAAGCCAAATAGTTTGGGCAAAATAGATGGAACAAAATCCATTTACCTGCAGGATAAATAGGAAACTCCTTTAGTCCCCACTAAAAGCTTCATTATTCTCATTTTAAATTGCTTAAATTTTCTAAAATTTGTTTATCAGCTTTCTGAATTTGTAGACCATAAGCAGTAGAATGTAAGGGGCTGTTAAGTCTCCTAGAAGAGAGTTGACTAACAAAAGTGAGAACTATTAGCTGTCAAATTGAATGTAAGGAAAAAGGAGGCAAAAGAACATAAACATAAAGAGAAAGTGTGGGGGGGACCAGCAAAAGAAGATCACAGGCTGAAAATACTCAAGTCCTAGGCATTTGATTTAGCAAATAGTCCCTGGGCTGTAGGACCTTGGCCTGTATACATTCTCTGTAGGGTATCCTATATCCATCATGTCACACCATAATCAATACTCCATGGAAAGTTTCAATTCACAGGGCAGAGAAGTGAATAATTTTAGAAATTTGCATCCAATTAATTGAAGTAAAGTTTTGTTTCCCAAATAGTATATTTTTGGCATTTATAAACACATGTTATGCCTCCAAAATGTGTTTTGTTGAAAAGTGCATAAAACTAAAAGAAAGAGTGGGCTGAGGATCATTATTTCCTTGCTATTTGGAGCTTATACAATTGAGGGTTTGCCTGTTCTTAAGAATCCTTTCAGCTGGGCGCGGTGGCACAAGCCTGTAATCCCAGCACTTAGGGAGGCTGAGACAGGAGAATCGTGAGTTCAAAGCCAGCTTCAGCAATGGCGAGGCACTAAGCAACTCAGTGAGACCCTGTCTCTACATAAAACACAAAATAGGGCTGGGATGTGGCTCAGTGGTCGAGTGCCCCTGAGTTCAATCCCTGGTACCAAAAAAAAAAAAAAAAAAAAAACACCCCTCTTTCATTCCCTTCATTCCGGGTGTTGAAATTTGAATTAACTTCAGCTACAGCCACCTACCGTATAACCACATCTCAGTGGATTTTGTCCTCCACCTGTCCTTTAGTTCAAATTAATGTGCTCAACAAGATGATTAACGGAATCAAAAAAGTCTCAGAACATATCCCTCAGTAATTTAGAGAGCACAGGGATTAATGAGAAGAAAGGTTTGCACAGCTTAAGGATTCTAACTGAAGTGATGGGGAAAAGCAGCAATGAGAGAGGAATGGAAGCTCTTTCAGTGGATCTGTGAATGAGAAGTAGTATATACTACATGGCCTTATAGAACCACTCACTCACTCAGCACGTGCTGCTGAACGCCTGTAAACAGGTATAAAGGTGAGAGTGAGGGGCACTGGATATGTACATGGTGAGTCTGAGTTTACTCTGGGACTTTGATGATAGTGTTCAAGATGGGACAGTGGCAATAGGCCAGTCACCAAGGATTTTCATTTACCCACAGCTCTCACACTTGGTTAAATACAATAGTTACCATCTAACCTAGGCTTTGCAGATTGTCTCTGGATTGTCTGTGAAGTGGCCAGGCTAAGAGAGACTTATAATACCTAGCCTCTAATTTCAGAGCTTAACAGCCAAAGGTTTCTTTCTCACTCATGATAAAATCTACTGGGGGTCAGAGTGGAACACAAGGGCTTCCCATCTCTTGAATATACTGAGCTTTTAAGATCTTAAAGTCCTCAATTATATCTCCCTCTGACCAGTGATGAGAAAGAGACAAAGAATGAATATGTGAAAAGTTTAAAACTGGGACTAAACAGAAATATATCACTCCTGCCCACTTTCAGAGGCCACAGCTCAATCACCTGACACCATCTAACTACAAGAGTGGCAAGCAAGTGGGCTTGAGCTATGTGGACAGAAAGGAAAGGAGAACCAAATTCTGATGGACACTAGAAGTCTTTGCTACTCCCATGCATATACTCCCAGAGTTCTAACTGAAGTGGTAGGGAAAGCAGGAATTAGAGGGGAACAAGGGCTTTTGACGCATTCTTGAGAATTCCTAATTGAACTTGTCGGCTTTCTCAGTTATGCATGCATCCCATCCTTAATGCTCCAAAAATTCTCCCATTAGGGAGAATCCAAACACCCTTCATGCTAGACACAGCTTTACCCACTGGGTTCACCCTCACAACAAGGCTGAGGCGGAAGTACTACCACATTCCAATATCACAGATGAGGACACCAGGGTCCAGAGAAGATGCATGAATTGTCCAGGGTCACATAGCTAGTGAATGGCACATGGAGTGAGAGGGTTTTGGCCTCAGTTTCCCCATATATTAAAGTGAGAGGTCAGATCGTAATATCTTTCAAGCCTTTTGGTTCCTTTTAGATCCCAAATTTTAGGATTCTGTAACTCCTAACATTCCATTTCCTTCTAAGACAATTAAGCAGGCAGCCAGTAACCAGTAATTTAACTTTTCGTGTTAATTCTAAATTTCCTCCTCACGTCCCAAGCCCAAGTTTCTAGAAATTAAAATATACTCAGTAGACAAGGTTACTAATACAACAGAGATTCATTTTTGTAGCAAAGTAGGTTTGTGTTTAACTGAACAGCATACACACACGCATGCACACAATCTTGTTTGAACAGTCTTACAAAACTTATGTCCTTCTCCTACCACTCTTGCCCGGTATTAGTCAGCTTTGCCATAGTAACAAACAGTGAGATCTCAGTGGCTTACAACAACATTCACTGTTTATTCACTTTACATAAGGACATTGGGTCAACAGCAGGTTGGCTGTGGCACTGCTAGGATTGGCTGAACTCTGCTCAGCTTATCTGGCTCTCTGTCTTCTCATTTTGGAACCCTGACTGAGAGTATAATCACTATCTGTAATATCCCAAGGGCATTTGGAGAGTGAAAACAAGAAGGCCTGAGCCAAACTATGCAGTTATATTTAAGGCTTCTGTTTGGTTGCAGCAAAAACAATCATAACCATTCACATCCCATTGTCCAAAGCTTTTCCCATGGCCAAGTTCAAAGCTATTGAGTTGGGATGTATATCTTTCCCACATGATGCATATAAGTATGTCCTATGACAACAGATGGGAATGTGTAACTGGGAAGAATGAAATTTTGGGGACATTGTGTCCATCGAAGTTCTAAATGCTTTTCCTATGGAGAGATCACACTCCCACCTCCACAGCCCCTTCCTTCCTGTCTCCCTTCAGCTCATGCTGGGGCTCTCAAATTTCAGCATGAATGAAATCACCTAAGTGCTCAGTATAAAATGCCCTTGCTAAGTTCCACCCTCCAAATATTTTGACCCATTAAGCCTAAGGTGGCAGTGATGCCCAGAAAAGTGCCTGAGAACAGTGCCCCAGGAACACTCACTGCTATTGAAAGGCCACAGGTGGATTCCCATAACACCCGGCATTAGAGCCCCTTTGGACAGTGGGGTATGCTGAGCTAGCCTGTCATCAGAAGAAAAGGGTGCTTTGTAGGACTCAGAATCTGCTGCCCCAAAGCCTGCTCACCTGACCCTGCTCCTCATGGCCAAGTAGAATTGTATACACCTGCAGCTCCTTGAAGGTGAGGACATCTGTCTTTTGTAGCCACCTGAAGTGGAGAGTGTGTGGTTAATAGAGTGTGAAGCCAATCTGCCAAGTTCCTCTCTCTCCATGTACCAATCACTAGCTGTGTGACCTTTGACAACTCATGGAGCCTCTCTGGTGACAGCATCCTGCTCCATGATATGAGACTACTAATAGTACCTACACTTTGGGATTGTCATGAGGAGTAACCAAGTTAGCAAAGTAGTGCCAATTGGCAAACAGCATGTCCTATACAAGGGTTTGCTGATTTGAACACCACAATTCTGAGGACGCTGGAGCCTTTTTAGGTAAGTTTGTTGGTTAAGATGAGGTTGTCAGTTTAAACCACTTATTCCTTTAAGCTTCAGTTTTCTTATCTTTGAAATGGGAGCAATAATATATTCATAATAAAAATAACAGTAACTGCCTCCCTGGCCTCTGTACAGACTTATTATAATAATAGAATGTGATAGTGATGCAAAAGTGCTTTATAAATTATAAATTATCACATAGATAAAACTTTTGTCATTTTTCTCTCTGACATTATTAATTTAAGGCAGGACTCGGAGCCAAAGACTGGATTCATGTTTCACTTGAGTGGCTGGCTGTGTGCATTGCTGGCCAGACCTGGTCACTTCTCTGAGCCTGTTTCTTTTCCTATCAGTGGGCCTCCTAAGGCAGGTATTACAAACATTAGGTGACATCATGCCAGTCAGTGGTTCTCAGCCCTGGCTATACATTAGAATCATCTACATCTTTTTTTAAATCCCCATGTCTCACTGGGCCTAACTCTGCAGGCATCCATCAGTATCCATAGAAGATGGAGTTCAGAAACTGTGTGGATAATGAAGTCTATGAATGCTCAAGTCCCTTATGTAATAGATAACCTACGTAAGTCCTGAAGGTTATAGATAAATGGTGTAGCATTTATCTATAACCTATGTATATACTTCTATGTATGTGCAATCATCTCTATCTTACTTATGATACAATATAAATGTAGGTAAATAATAAATATTGCCCCAAAACATCACAGTATAGTAACAAGTCTTTACATGTTCAGTACAGATGCAATTTTTTTCCAAATATTCAACCCAGGGTTGATGGATCCACAGATGCAAAACCTGTGGATACAGAGGGCCAACTCACATCAGAATCTCCAGGGACAAAACAGGGATGGGAACTTTAAAGAAGTCCTCTTGCTCATAATGTGCACCCTGGATTGAAAACCACTGATGTCTGTGGAACAGCTTCATCAACTGCAAAACACAATGTACAATTTCTGGGTGATTTTTAATTGTAATTAATTGACCAATAATCTCATGAGGGACTAGTTCCTCTGGAAATCAAGCCAAGGTGGATTTTCCACCATCTGTCCAGAGTGTGTACTGGCCAGAGAGCATTGAGACTCACCCAATTCTTATTCTTGCCTTTGAGCCAAAAAGGCTGAGCAAAAACAAACCTCCCTCAGATAAAAAAAAAATTTAAAAAGTAAATGTTGCTAGGATGCTGTGGTGAGGGAGTGGAATTGGTGTAATTAGAAGCCATGCCTCTAGCCATGGGTAAGCATGCAGCATTTGTTTTACTAAAGTAACTCCAGTACAAAGGAGCATACATTACAGTGTGGCGATTACCTCAATTAGGTTAGAAGCTAGGACCTCTTTCTGTGGAAGTCTCCCCACAGCACCAACCCTCAGGCAGGTCCCATTTGGACAATGCTCCTTCTGCCGATCATCTGCTTCTTACAGAATGCAGCCATCACTATGCACAACACAGGCCTCCTCTTGGTGCATCTTCACAGACCACAGAGTTCCCTTTCAGGAACTGCTGAGGATTATGAGAGAAGGAGGGATGTGTTTGAAATCAGAGGTGGATGTTTTAAATCAATCTCAACACTATTTCTAATAACTTTCACACAGCCATGATTCTCTGACTAAGCTGCCAGATTCTAATGTGATGAACATTTTATGTAGGAATAATTCCCTTGTGGAAAGTTCCAGATGTTTGCCACCAAGGGATAGCTCAAAACAGGGAATAGGATAGAAACTTCAAGAAACAACAAAATGTAAACTTCATAGTAATAGCCATAAAAAATTATAGTTATGGATGACCTCCTGAACAAGTGTCTTCTGTGAATACTCACTAATGTGTAAGCATGCCACCTGGGCTATGGGCAGGTGACCATTCACTGCTTTGACCATATGTTTGCATAAAGCTAATTATTGGTGGAGCAGTAAAAGCTAAAACTTCCATCTGCCCCCAGGGCAAAATTCTCTTGGCATCACATCCCCAATTTCCAGCATCTTCATGAAAGATCAGCTATCATATTCTAAAACCTCTACAGATTCTCCTGTCAACAATGATACATCACACTGGCTTGAAGTCTAGCATTTATCATACTCATATTCAGGTAGAACCAGTCAGTGTTTCTCCATGCAGGAGATGTCCTGTTCCAAATCTTAGACTCTTGTTCACCTTTGAGGCTTCATTGATTCTCTTATTCATTCTACTGTCATTGACTTTGTGCAGAACTTGTGTAACAGTCTTAATTTTAAGCCTGGTGTGAAATGGCTAAATCCCTCCCATTCCTCTCCCCACTCTGAGCAGATTATGTCCTTTGTTTTCCAAATTAAATTCTGGCCTTCTGTATTGGAATGAAAAACCATATTCCTGGAAATCAAGGAGCACTTGTGGGATTCTCACACTGTGTTTCAACCTCAGGCTATCTAATACCAGGTGGAGAAGGGCAGATAAGGAGACCCAGTGGGCAGAGGAGCCCACAGGAAGCACCTAACACAGTGCCTAACACTTCAATCAGGGATGGATGTGTTCAAAATGTGTTCTCAGGAAATGAGACTGCTTTTTTTTTTTTTAGGACAAGAAATGCAGTACAAATGTAATTGAGGCTAATTATCAGAAGGTATGACAGGCAGCACATTCACCTTGTACAGTACAGAGCTGCAGGTAAGGGTTGTAGGGCACACAGCACTTGCCCACCATTCCAGCCTGGCTCAGTCTTAGCAAAACCCAATGTGCTAAACACTGAAAACAACACAAACATTCATCAACATTGGAGTGAATAAATAAGTTATGATATTTCATTCACTGAAATATGAATGAGAATGAATGAGATGAAATGAAAATGAGTTATGTAAAACTACATATAACGACAGGATGAATCATACAGTAATGTGGGATGAAAGAAGCCAGACGCACATACAAACACTCTCTTAAAATGCACGCATATGATTCTATTTCTATAAAATTCAGTAGTAGGCAAATTTCATCTGTAGTGTTAGAAGTCAGGAGAGTGGCTCCTACTGGGGTAGGGTGGGTAGTGTGGGAGGAGGCACAAGTTGGATTTCTGGGGTGCTGTTAGTGTTCTGTTTCTTAACCCGGGTGATACAATGGGCATACTCTCTTGGTGGCAAATTATTGCAGAATGCTTAACAATTTGTATATGTAAATCACATTATAACAGTATTTAAAGAAAGATACAGATGAAACCTTGCTTGTCCATCTGAGAATTGGGCTTGCAAGAGCTGAAAAGATCTTCAGAATCTCTGCTTAGCATGTGAGGTCCATTTCTACAGTCAGGGAAACTAACTGGAGCAATGGGGCTCCCAAGGCAGCCAGAGTAGATACCACCCTCGGTACAGACTCATCTAATGCCAGATCTTGGGAATGAGTCTCACAAAATGGGAGAACAGAGATTGCTGGGATCCAGGACTGATTTGCTCAGGGGCTGGGTGAGCCAGAACATGCAGATGAAGTCTAACCAAAAAGGATTTAGGGTTGACAGTAGAGAGTAGAGTGTTGGATCTGGGATTTGTCATTTTTAACTCTCAGGCATCACTCCACTCCTCTGCTAGTTCATGTCCTCCCTAATGGGGGTAGCGGAATCAGCCCAGGCTGTGGTACCATGGCCCTGATTTTCAATCTGGAGAGAGTGGTTCTAGTTTCCCAAAAGGGCAAGCTGCCAAGCCATAGATTGCTGGACCTCTTTGTCAACTGTTGGCCTCTATGGAAGAGACTTGGCTTAATGAAGAAGGTAATGAAGGGAGGCTTTTGGAAAGAGCCTACACAGGATCTAAACAGGTCTAAACAGGTCTAAACAGGACCAGTGTTGACGTAGAGCAACCCAAGAGAGAAGGGGGTTTTCTTGGAGTCCATACCACAGCAGCAGGCAGCAGGTTGGGAAGAGGCATTGGATAACGTGATAGGAAGAAATGTTAGGATAGTAGAGGCTTTAGGGCTCAGAAAGGAGGAAGCCAAGTCAGGTAGTCACAGGCAGTGTGTGGAGGTTGCAGACTTGCTACAAGCCTGCTCCTCAGATCCAGTTTTGCATTTTTAAACCACAGTCACTCTCGCAGAGCTAGTGAGGAAATAAGCCTGTGTTGATGGCCCTGGGATCCAGTATGCAAGGCTGACTTTTTACTAACTGGACTCCACATATTATAAGCCTTTTGCTCCTATAACATCATGAAAAGTAGGCTGTGGACCCTCATTGGATATCCCAGCCCCAGTTGAGGTAGTCAATAAGGAGGGCCATGCTTACCCTTGTTTGCAATGAAGAGTTGACTCAGAGAGATAAAAACCGACTCTATCCCTAGCCTAGTGTCTGCCGGCCATAAAAACTGGTCAATGGGCCAGTGGAGGTAAGCTTAATGCTGGGACTCACCCAGTGTGTGATAGGAGTTAACATTTAGCACAGCTGCCATGGGGGAGCAACTGTAATGCCCAAGATCACAAGACCACGAGAGACCACCAGGAGTCCGATCCCAATGCAATCACAAAAGGGGTCTTTATTTGAAGCTCGAGCAGGGACCACACACCTTCACCGATGCAATAGGTAGAGAGGTGCGGCCCCAAACAATGGCTGAGCAGGTTTTTTATAGGGGGAGGGGACAGGTGGTGGCAGTGGACATGATGTATGCATCGCATCATTACACAAGCACCAACTACAATCATACAGCACCTATGGTGACAATACTGACCATTCAGAATCTAGGAGGTGTTCATTACATTTGGTGGGACCCAATCATGACCTTAGAGAATCTTTTGAAGATAACCAACTACAGATGAGTTTAAAGGGCCCACGTGGGGTTTGGGCAAGCGGTGAGTGATTGGCTAGTTTGTACAAAGTAACTATCTCTAGTCTCCTAGACCCTGACTCAGACCTCAGGAATGCCAGGTGTATAATTTTTAACCTCTTTTGATTGGCTGCTCTGAGGGTGGCCCGAGAGTGGCTTTAGCCTTGAGCAATGTGTGGCTTTTCCTGGGATCTAAATTCAGGCCTACTAGTCTTTCTGGAGGGTCTGAAGCCTGTCATGCAGTTTATTTAGCTCGGGTCTTTCGCAGCTGCCAGTATCTTTCACTCTAAAGGCTTACTTAGCCTATTTGTTTCTCCTGTTGGGGAGTAAGATACAGAATGAATTGAAAAATCATTATTGAAACATGACAGTGACACCACTGTGAGTTTGTCTAATTCCCTGGCACAGGAGTTTCAGGCATTAGAAAGCACACACTAGTGACCAAAGGCCAGGATATGTCTCAGGAAATCCCAGAGAAAAGTTGTTTCCTTTTAGTACATAAAATGCTTCCTGAAAGTTTATAGAAAAAAAACTTTTATTCGGAGTGTTTCTTTGATCCTGCATCAGTTTACGAGGAAGTGTGAGCAGATGACACAATCTACTTCTGCTGAGCCCACTCTGTACCCCATCCCAGCATTTCTTTAGCAAAACACTTGAAGCCCTCCTTTGGAAGAGCTGCCTGGATAGCATCTAACCTCACCCAAAAGGTGTGATTTATGGCATGTTGATTCCAAGCATTTTAATCCAATGCCCCCCAAAGCAGAGAAGCTTCAATAAAGGTATATTATTAAAAAGAAAAAGTCTCTCACCAGTGGGCAGAATCCAATATCCTATTTCCAACCTAAGCTGAGATAACCATATATATCACCAGGACAAAGAGCTCTTTCTGGGCTATCTGTACCTGATTAAGCTGAAAGCAACAGAATCTGAGACCAGCAGGTGTAAGTAGGGCAGCAGCTGACAGGACCTCTTGGCCCTGGCTCACCTGTTCTGCTCAGGACTACATGCCCACCCAAGGCTAGACCATCTCAGTTGCTCATGTTGGGTCTGTTGTTTTAAATCTCCACTGTCTTTCCAACTGAAAGGGCAATAATTGCTCCATCTATCATAGACTTCCCCAAATCGGGATGATTTATCAGATGCTGTCAGATTTGCCTGATTGCTCTGTCCCATGGGCAGATGCCTGACAGCTTACTAAACTTCCCCAAACTTCACTTTCTCGTTTGTTAAAAAGAGGATGGTAATAACATGTGCCTACTCATTTTTTGAGAACCAAATGAAATTCGAATGACTAAGGTACTTTGCCCAGTGGCCTGTCCCATAACAGGTGCTGCAGAAGAGGTAGGCATTATTTAAAACCCACTCAGGGGCTTTTGCCCTCTTGATTTAAGTTAGATGGCCCTGAAGGATTGGGGCAGGTGTTTGAGAATGTACAACCCAGGAGGGCATTTGGAAGGAATCTAGACCCCCAAAGAACAACATGGCGGCTACCTCACAGTACCTATTAGTGGACTAAGATCCATTATTAAAATAGGAGCCTCAATATAAGAGAGCTACCTGATAGTTAGTGCCCTTGTGCCCTAAACCTTTGCTGTCACTGAGCTATTTTACTTCTGAGTACGTCTTGCAGGAGGAAGTGTCAGGTGGAGAAAGCCTTCAAAAAGTTGCCATTAAGTGATTTGCAGCTGGCAGGAGGAGAGTCACACTCTGGGCAGGAGGAATGGACAAAGTTCTTTTAAAGGCTCATCAGACAACACAGACATTTCAAATGGCCCAAGATGGACCACTTTGCCCCTGGATGCTCTTCCCTTTATTTAAAAATAAATAAAATAAAATAAAATTTAAAGGGAAATCAAAGCCATGTGTTTCTGAGAATTTACACTTAGTTCATCAAATCTATTGTTTTCTGAGCATCATTTGAAGTCTAATAAGACTAATGAGCTTTTTTAAAAAATGTTTTTAAAATCATTTTTCTTAGAAGGACTTTGAGAGGCTTTGAAAGTTGTTCCAAGGGTAAAAATAATTATATTAATAATAAATTGCTCAAAACTCTCAACCCCTGCAGGTTCAAAATTTGCTTAATACTCTGAGCCCAAGGGATTTGAATTATTACCAGAGTTTATTATATTTTATAATGGGACTACAAAAGGGAGGTTCACTAGAGTTCACTCTGGAGTTTGCTTCGCAGCAGTGCTCATGGCCTGGGCTTCCTGGACCCTCTCAGTAGGAACCTTCAAAGGAAGCACCCCCTAACTTAAGCAGCATCCATGGAGTTAGATGAAGTGAGAAACAGGATTATTTGGGGCTGGGGATTTAAAGCCAAAGCCATTCTAGCTAGAATGTTTCTCCTGTAGGGCATACAATCTATGTCACCTAAAACACACGATATACTGTCAGATGAATTAGGATGGAAAGAGAACAAGTTTTTTCTTTGAGATGTTGGCAAGGAATGGACTACTGTGATGCCCCTTGAACTCGCTGCGTTATCATCTGATGACCTCTGGCGGTGGAATTTTTTCCAGCAAGTGCGAATCCACGCTTCTGAGCCAAGCCATCCCATGTTACATTTTCCTACATTCCCTTCCTCCTGTTTTGTCATTCACATTAAGCAAGAAGCAAGAAACAGTTGCAAACACCCACAATAAAGTGGTAAATGTGCCTGACCGGGCTGTCATTTCAAAAAAGTTGCCTGGTGTTTTCTCTTTCAGGCAACCTTTGACACATTTCCTGTAACAAGAAAAAGGAGCCAACATGAAGGATAATGTGGCATCCACAGTTGTTTTCATGCTGCTGCTTTTTCTCCACATCAGACTCCTGAATGGTGAGTAGGAGACTTTCTCTCTTTCATTGCTGGGGTGTTTATCAAGAGGGTGGAGAGATCATCACAGCTTTTTGCCAATGCAGTTATGAGAAATAAAAATGTTCATGTCGTGCGCTGCTACTAAATTATTTACAACACTTTTTGCATTAAAATTAATGT
Organism: Geosciurus inauris; assembly: GCA_004024805.1. Lineage (NCBI taxonomy): Eukaryota > Metazoa > Chordata > Mammalia > Rodentia > Sciuridae > Geosciurus > Geosciurus inauris. The sequence continues at coordinate 23,522 of PVHX01001473.1, read as the reverse complement.
GGGAAAGATTAATGCAAACTTGTCACTATGCTCTCTGCCTTCTATCTTCATTTTGGGAGGGTAAAGAAACACTTCTGAGGATGACAAGACCTGAGTTCTAGTCCAGATTCTACCAGTTGCTGGCTGTGTGACCTTGAACCACTTGCCTGATCTCTCTGGCTTTCCAAATTCTCAAAGTGAGGATGGTGACATTTCCTTCACCACAGATGAAATAACAAATATGAAAAAATCTTGCAAAACCATAAAGGGATGTAAAAGATTGCTATTGCATGGTGAGAAACAGATACAGACAACTCTGTTATCTGTGCTGACTGGGAAAATAAAGTCCACAGCTAAATTAGGAGTGTGCCTGTACATTATCCACAGCTAAATTAAGTGTGTCTATGTACATTTCTGAGTATAAACCCCTGTACATTTTTGAGTCTGCATACTTGTATGTGTACCTATGTGTATATTAACTTTTTATAGTGCCTGATTGCAAATGCTCCTCTGTGAGTACCTGTGTTGGTATAAATTTGTATGTGGGTTTATGCCTGCCTGTGTGTGCACCTCTGAGAATGTCTATATGTGTACTCTGTGTGTGTACAAGTATGTGTACTAGTATGTACTGTCATAAGTGTGCCCCCGTATTTCTCTGTGTATGTTATATGTGTGCATATGTATGTTGGGGGGGTATCTTTGGATGTGGGATCTGTGTGGACATCTAACACCTAGATGTGTGAATCTTGTGTGATTGTCCCTGTGCATCTGTGTATTAAGACAGTTCATTAAGTTTAACTGTCTCTAAAGTGGATAAAGGAACACATTATAATTTCACAACTTTACCTTCCTCTCTTGAGTTTCCTAAAAATACTATTAGTAACCAGTAAAATGTGAAAGATAAGCTTTTCAAGAGAGAGAGAAGGGGAAGCAGAGGTCAGAATCAGTCATAAGGGAAATTCTAAGGACTCAAATCATCAACAGTTGCCCTGACTGGCTTCAAGTGTACTCATTACTAAACCATAGACTTTGGGTTGTTTTTTGTTTTTGTTTTTGTTTTTTTAATTTTTTTAGTTGTTGATGGACTTTTATTCATTCATTTATTTATATGTGGTGCTGAGGATCGAACCCAGTGCCTCACACACGCAAGGCAAGCACTCTATCACTGAGCCACAGCCTCAGCCCCGACTTTGGGGTTTTTAAATAACCTTTTCTTCCTATGTCACACAGTCCTCCTCACTCATAATGAAAACAAACAAAAGGAACCTTGCATTTTTGCCATGATTCCCAGTAACATCATCCTGAAGAAAGCTCCCCTGGAGGATGAGCAATATGACAGATATTGGCAGCACTGTACCAGGCTGACATGGACTGCTTTCAGTGGGGCCTGTGAACTGGCATGCTGCTCGGCTCCCACTGGCATGACTCACCTGGTACCCTGGGCTCATCCTGGGCACCATGTCATGCCATCCCATTTAATTCTCCTTTCTGGCCAGGTTCCCCAGAGAACCCCTTGTCGTGCATGTTCCCCTCACCAAGGTCTCCTGAAGACCTGCTTTTCCTAGTCATGCTCAGCTAGGAGTTCTGGTCTAGGATCATGCCTGAGGGATGGAGAGAAATGTGGGAGGAAACAGAACTGTCTGAGCTGCTGAGGCCTAACTCAGACCTCCTCTCTCTGCTCCTCATTTTTTTTTAATATTTTTTTTTAGTTGTTGATGGATCTTTATTTTATTCATTTATTATTTATATGTGGTGCTGAGGATCGAACCCAGTGACTCACGCATGCTAGGCAAGTGCTCTACCACTGAGCTACAGCCCCTCTGCTCCTCATTTTTTAAACTCAACACTGGGGTGCTTGGCAGGAAGGAGAGCAAATGAGAATTTTATAGATGGTTACAGTTGGCTTCCTCAGCCCAGCTGCACTAGGGCAAACTCCTAAGGTAACTCAGTTCCTCTTCGGATCTAACAGCCAAGTGAGAGAAATGGGAACCAGCTTGCCAAGAGCTTTGGGGATTAGGCAACTAAAAAATCCCTCGCCCTTGACACTGTATTTTCCATATCACCTTAAGCAGACCTCCCAGCTTCCAGCCTGAGACTGGATACAGCTCTTTGATAATCATAGTAGCTCACAACTTAGAGAGGAACTGCTCACTATCCTACCTCTTACCATACCCCTTGCTCCAAAATGGTCCATAGAATTGCAAGAAAGCCCTTTGCCATCTCAGCACAAAAAGACCCAAAGAAGGAGAAAATATAAACAGAAAGAGGGACTAAAAACCAAGACTCAGAGATGGTAACAGGGAGGACGTGGAGATCCACAGTAGGATAGGGCATTAGGCCAAGGGCAAGGGAAAGTGAAGGGAAACGGGAGGAAGGAGAAGAGAAGAAAAAAGAAGAGAAGAGAGGGAGGGACTGATGAGGGATGTCCAGATAAAGGGAGCATCAGTGATAGGACAACAAACTAAAGATGGAGACAGAGTTGGAGTTGGTGGTATGGGGATGGGAGGAAGATGGAAACCCATAATCCAGAAGAGATGTGCCCCCGGAGCAATGTGTGGACAAAGGATGCACAGGCTGCCTGTACCAGGGAAGAATTCTGTGTGTGGTCACCCTTGCATTGTAGAAATACAATACAAGCTTTTTAGTCTCCATGGGAGGAAGGACTCACACTCTTCAATCCATACCCATCCTTCTTGCTCCCCGGGCTCACTCTTCATTGAAATGTTAGTTAGTTACTGGTCCTCAGGTAAACTGCTGGTATCTCCATCTCAAAACACAAACACATATATTCACACACACACACACACACACACACACACACACACACCATGACCACCGCCAAGCTCTCTCTTGCAAGAACCCTGTGTACCTTGGAATAGCACCCAGAGAGGGTGGCTAGGTGCTGGTGCTTTGCCACTTCCAAGCACTGAGCCCCTGGGTGTGCTCCCGAGCCTCTCACTGCTCTGGGTGCCTTCACTCTGTTGTTACCAGCAGAACAGTCGAATGGTTGAATGGACCTCAATATTAACTCCAATAGCTTGTGATTTTTTTTAGGAGAGTCACCTCCTGGAAAACCTACAATCTTTAAATGTCGTTCTCCTGAGAAGGAAACATTCACCTGCTGGTGGAGGCCTGGGACAGATGGAGGACTGCCTACCAATTATACACTGACTTACCACAAGGAAGGGTAAAATGTTATCTTCTCTCCTACCAAGCCCCACAAGAGTGTTCACACCTCCAGGCCAAAGTAGAGTTGGTTCTAAATTAGAATTTTCTGGATTTATACCATGAAGGTGCATACCACTGGTGAAAAGGAATGTCTCTCCACCTTCTCCTGTTAAGGTCCTTTACAAGCTTGCTCAATGGACCCAAGCTGATCAACCACAGTGGCAACCTGTCACAAGCTTAGGTTGCAGCCAAAAACCCCATATAAGTATTTCCTTATATTTATCTTAGATGTCCATCTGTAAACCTTGTGCCACTTATATTTTTTCCTAAGTAAACATGTTATTTTTGTAACACAATAGGATTATATAAATTAGCACCATGTAATCCTTGACAAATGTGGCACATTGGATTTTCAAATTTGTTTCACATTCAAGAACATAAAGACGCTTATAAGGAAAAGAAGGTGAGTGGGTTTTTTTTTTTGTTTTTTTTTTTTGTCAAATTTCTGATTCAGAACTCAAGATCTCCTGGAAGGCATATTTGGATGTAATGTTGTCATAAAGACTAAACAAGACATCCCAGAGTGAGAATTTTGTTAAACTCACAATGAAACCCTCCTGGAGATCCTGGAGAATTGGATATATTACCAGTAAAGACAGCTGGTTCACTTTCCAGTAACTGCTCCTGGTTGTACACAAAGCTGTTCTTCCATCTGGGACCCAAAGGGATGTCATGTAAACAGACTTTATGAACCCAAACTGGCAACCAAAATCAAATAAACCTCCATCCCTCTGTGGTGTGTCTGGAGTTGTATCTCCTCAGTCAAAATATGAGCAGCCTAATGAGCCACTTGGGGTTAAAATACCTCCTTTCAAAATCACTTCACTCTGTTACTGACTTGGTAATCTAAAGTACATTGATGTCAGTTTTTATCCTCCTGAAATCTTTTTTCTTTTTTTTCCAAATGTAATTCAACACATAAGTGCAATAAATGCTGCATTGTAGATGGCTACACTGTGTTTGTATGCAGGTGAAAGTTTCCTGAGGTGACGTAATGTTACCGCCTGGGTATGGCAGTGCCTTGGCCATTGGCAGCTCAGGGTTTATTATCAGACAATGCATATCACAAAGCTCACAAAAGCACCATCCAGAAGGAAGGCTTGATGAGAAGCAGAATAGTTGAGGCCCTAAAACATCCTTTCCAGCCCTTTCTCTCTCTGCCCAGCTGACATGGGCAGAGCATAGAAGCTTGAGGAGCTGTTCTTCTGCCCTGGGTTTTGCACTTAAAATGCCAAATCTCCAAAAGCCAGTGGTGTTGATCTATTAAGAAAACAACTAGACTTGTTATTATTTTCTTATTTTCTCCTAATACATTATTCATTGCAGAGAGACCATCACCCATGAATGTCCAGACTACAAAACCAGTGGCCCCAACTCCTGTTACTTTAGCAAAAAGCACACCTCCATATGGACAATATACATCATGACAGTAAATGCCACCAACAAGATGGGAATCAGTACCTCGGATCCACGCTATGTGGATGTGACTTACATAGGTAAGGGGAAGGAAAGGGGTAAGTATTCGTTACTTCATTATGTATTTACCAATATTCAAACTCAATTAGAGTTTTCCTGGCTTATGGGCAGATCTCTGACAAAAATGATGAGAAAATTCCCAATATCTTTATCAACTGAGCATTTCAAATTAATTTTTGTTAATTCATTCATACAGTAAGTTGGGCACTGGGATCCTTGTGTGCTTTTCTTTGATCCTAGTTCCCATGCTCTTGTACCCACAATGTTTTGTTGTTGTTGTTATTGTTGTTTTGTTTGCTTTTTTGTTTTTTGTTTTTATTTTGGTACCAGGGATTGAACTCAGGAGTACTCAACCACTGAGCCACATCTCTAGCCCTATTTTGTGTTTTATTTAGAGACAGAGTCTCACTGGGTTACTTAGGGCCTTGCTTTTATTGAAGCTGGCTTTGAACTTGCAATCCTCCTGCCTCAGCCCCCTGAGCCACTGGGATTACAGGCATGTGCCACTGCACCTAGCAACAATGCATGTTTTATGTATGCTTTTCTTGTCAGTTCCCCTCTCCTGCACTAACCATGCAATCAATGTTCCATTCTACCTTAACAAGTTGGGATTTCTTTTATTCTCTCCATGGAAGACAGAGCTATTCCCTGTACAAGCAGCTCTTAGAAGAGAATCATCTGGTTCCACATCCACAAAAATTGCTCCAATTGCTTTGCTCCAACCCTGAATTCTCAAAATACATATATTTCTTAAAAGTATAAGCTGTTATTTTACAAAAAAAGAATTGGGGAATAAATAATGTCACTTGAGCATCAAGCTGAAGACCAAGATCACAAATACAATGTATGGAGAAGTAATTAGCAAAGTAGAACAAAATCAACCCGGGAGATATTCCTTGATTTGCATGATCATAATTAAGCTGCAGGGCAACTGGGCATAACTTCAATGGCCTTTATGGTTCAATGATGATGACAAAGGTAATCCCAGTACAAAAGATGGCTGGGCCAAGGCTGGGTTCATTATACATGTTGGGTAATAATCTATGAAGTTACTAACAAGGTTTGAGGTCACTTGAGTCTCCTGATTTATGCAATACCACCCAACAAGGAAAATCAGGCTGGAACCCTCCAATATTCAACTACATAACATTCCACTGGCATGCTGTCAGTGGTTGATTCTTAAAAACTAGAAAAGCTTGCAATCCCAATTGACACATGCTTGAATATTTTCTCCCTCCAAAAATTATTGGAATGAGCATTGGGGTAGAAACTGAATTTGATCTTAGTTTAAGAAAATCATAAATGTAATCCCATTGACAAGTAGAAATAAAATAAATTTCTGATCATATAAATTCACTTGAAACAGAAAGCTTTTAAGATACTAAATGACAGATAATTGCATTTTGTGGGCTCTTTCTTTAATTGCCTAGCCCTCAAAAGTTATAATATTTGAGAACAAAACAACAAAAACAAGAAAAATTTGGGAATAAGCAAATGTTGTAATGAAATGATGCACAAAACAAAGTGTTCACTAAAGAAAAGCTGTATATTTTTAAAAGGAAATAAGTGCATATTGAATTTGCATTGACTCTGGAAAACTAATTCTCTGGTGAAGGAATGTGCATTGGACTATATTTTTCTGAATGATAAAAGAAATGTTCATGGAACTTACATACCCTGCAACATGCTGTATTGGTGACAGGCCAAGAGAATTCATTTAAAAATCTGTTTTCACCACAGTACATTTTCTACCAGCTTGCTCTTATCCAGTGATAACCTGTAATACAGGTTACACTTGTACAACATTGGCAGCTAGTTGCTCAGAAATCAATTTATTTGTGGTTCTTCTTGTTGGGTAATATTTAGCTATGTTGGAGACTCTTGAAAATAGTGGTTCCCAACTGGAGGCTATTTGTATTCCACAGGCAGGCAATGTCTAGAGATGTTTTTGAATGTTGAAAATTGAGGAGGGTCAGGGTATTACTGACATGGGGTGGTGGGGGTGGGGGAATAGAGGCCAAGCTGCTGCTAAGCATCTTTTTGTGTGTAGGACAGCCCCCAGGGTAAAGGATTTCTAGTCTAAATGGTTGAGGGACTTTAAAGAATTCATTTGGGACATTTACTTAGACTTTTGTACATGCATTTTTTAATCACAGGCATTGCTCAGTATGTGCTTAACTTAATGCTTCTTTTAATTAATTGATATTTGTTTAGTAAGTACACATAAAATAACCTTAGGAGTGCATAAGCATTAGGATTCATGGAAGCTTTCTTTTTTTTTTTTTTTTGGTACCAGGGATTGAACTCAGGGGTACTCAATCACTGAGCCACATCTCCAGCCCTATTTTGTGTTTTATGTAGAGATAGGGTCTTGCTGAGTTGCTTAGCACCTTGTGGTTGCTGAGGCTGGCTTTTAATTCGCAATTCTCCTGTCTCAGCCTCCCAAAGTGCTGGGATTACAGGTGTGTGCCACCATGCCCGGCATTAGGAGCAAGACTAGGATAAAGCAAGTCAGCATCCTAGGCAAATCCCTCTTAGGGAGGTATTCTCAAGACCCTGCACTTTCAGAAATTGAGAGTAATGTATCCTTCATTTTATTATTGTGGTACAATACAAGTAACAGAAGTTACCATTTAAAGTGTGCCATTCAGTGGAATTAGTTCATTGTCAATGTTATGCAACATTTATCTAGTTCTAGCTCCCAGCTTAAGGAAATAACTGACTTAACAGGGTTTCCCTAAAGTCCCATCATCCTGAATGGAAACGCCAGACCCACTACACACTCAGTCCCCATTTCTTCCTCTCCCAGCCTTTTGTGACACTCATCTGCCTTCTGTCTCCAGGGGTTTGCCCAGTCTGAATATTGCACATTTGTGGGATCATACAATAGATGGCTGCACCACATTTGTTTATCTATTCATTGGTGGGTGAACATTTGTGTTTTCCCACATTTTGGCTAATTTGAATAGTGCTGCTGTGAATATTCATGTATAAGTTTTTGCCTGAACATCTGTTTTCAGTTTCTGGGGGCATATATCTAGGAATGGAATTGATGAGCCATATGGCATTTCTATATTTTGCTTTTTTAGGAACCTTCAGACTATTTTCCATAGCAGTGTACATTCCCACCAGCAATGTATGAGGGTTCCAACTTCTCCATATCCTCACCAACATTTATTTTATAGTTTTTGAATTTGAGGCTTTCTGGTGGGTATAAAATGGTGTATCACTATGGTTTTGATTTGTATTTCCTAGAAGACTAATGACATTGAGCATTCTGTGTGCCTCAAATTTTGCAACTTCTGTACCTCACTTGCCTCAGCTGCATCCCAAGCAAACTCACCAGCCCCTGACATCACACAGAGTGGCTCACAGCCATGGCAGACTGAAATGGTAGAGAGAGCTGATTCTAGACACATAGTTCAGGGTTCAAATGTCATTTTTACTATGTCATTTCCCTTCCTCTAAGACTGTTTTCTCCTCTGTAGAATGGGTACAGTGTTAGCACTGTATGAGTTGTTGTAGGAATCAAATGAAATGATTCAGGAAGAGTGTTTTATGCAGTGGCTGGCATGTAGCAAACACTCAAAGACTGTTCAAGATCACTTTGCTAGTGGGAATTCCAATAATATTTGCAGAATGAAGGAATGGGACAACAAGCTATTAGGAGGTCACCAAGGAGATCATTGCCAAAAAGCCCAACCTTTAGGCACATTGTAATAACTTAGTATCTGGAAGAATGAATTCCATTGACCATAAGGACAATGTATTGAATGTGAAATGTAAATGATAAAGCAAAGGTAGAATCTGTGAACTTATTCTCTAAGTCATAAATATGAACAGATGGTTCCCAAAACATCATGTGTGCCATAAAAGAGAATCTTGCCCTGAGCTGAGAAAAAAACAAGTTTTCAAGTCCCCTCCCAATAATCTTCCATCCCAATTCTCACTTGCAAATCTCAGCCTAACTTGTATCACCTGGTCTCTTGCTATCATGAAAATAATTTGGCTGTATATTTGACCTTGGTTGCTGGAAAGTGAAGAACACACCAAAAATGAAATCTCAGTGGCTTGCTATTCTTACCATACCAACCTCAAATTTGAGTACAAATAGGATTGATCACATACTAAGAGGCAGACAGTATCTCTCCTGTCTTCTAAGGAATTATAATGTGTTGGGAAGAGTAGGCTGGTAAATGGAAAATGCAATCCATGATAGAAAACAGTAGTGCCAAATAAAAGTTGCGAGTAATGAATGCAACTGGAATTTCTTTTCTATGTACAGTTGAACCAGACCCTCCTGAGAACCTGACATTGGAAGTAAAACAGCCAGAAGACAGAAAACCTTATCTGTTGATAAAATGGTTCCCACCCACCCTAGTTGACGTAAGATCTGGTTGGCTCACGCTACAGTATGAAATTCAATTAAAACCTGAGAAAGCAGCTGAGTGGGAGGTGAGTCAAGCAGAGTATTTTCTGAAGAATCCATGTCCTTTAGCAAGGATGAACCCCTCACAACTATGAACAGATCATTTCTCCAACTAGTGGGCCACCACATTGGCCTCCCCAGGCAGATGTGATCCACCCAAATGTGGGAAGGCCTTCTCTCCTTTCTTGGGATTGGATGGAGTTCATCCTCATGGCTCTCCCTGTGGTAGTTCCTTGAACTACACAGCCTTCTCCCCCAGGTTCCCCACTTGCCTTTCTAAGTATACCTTAGATCTAGATACCTATGAGAGTATGTAAATTACACTGGGGCAGGAAGTGGGTAGAATCTCACAGTAATCTGTCCATTGACAATGACTGTATTTATAAGGAAATACTGTCAAATACTTCAATATAAAGAAATAATGCAGTAAACTGCAGGCATTATGATATTCTACCCTTAAAATGTATTCTACATATACACTAGTATGTAAGTCTTTTTTACAAAGAACATTTCCAAATATATGGAAATAATATATAGGATCACACATAGAAAAATTAAATTCCTGAATAATATGTAGTAGTCAGTCCATATTTTAATCCCTCCCTCATTATTTTAGGAATTTATTTAATGGTGGCTTGTCCAAACCAAAATCCACTCCAAGATCACACACAGTGCCTGGTTGTTACATCTCTTTAATTTTAATGCACTCAGGAGTCTGGGCCACTTGCCCCATTGAATATTCCACCTTCTTCATTTATTTGATTAGCTCTCTGTGGTGTCATTTAATTTCTCTTCCCCTGAATTTTCTGGAGATTTGAGGAGATTCAGATTGCAGAGTTTGAGGCCAGCATACTTCAGAGGTGATATTACGTACTTCATAATGCATCAGCAGCATCATCAGCAGGGGACACAACCATCTGGTTGACCCACCATAATGATGAGCAAACTGATGCCTGTGTTGGAGAGATGAAAATCTGACCTCTTAACTATAAACTCATGTTTAATTTGATTTTACAAATTTTACAATTTTATGCAATTTTACAGTTGCTTTAACATACTTGAAGACCCTGTTCTGTTCCAACTGTGACTTTAACACCAATTAATAATCCTTAAACAGTTACTTTCCTGGAGTTTATAAACTATTTTCCAATTTTATTGCCCCTTATATATGTATAAAGTCAATTTATTAACATTTATCCTGTCTTGCACACAGCAGAGTTGGAGGGGTATGACATATTTCTCTTTCTGAAACAAAGTTCCAAATAGAGAGATAGAAAACCTTTGAAATTTTTATGTGAGCAATTTTAGAAAGGAGGGATGAATCTGAAAGAGTAGAATGGAATTATGAAAACAGGGTATCTTGTAGGTATGATCATCTGGCCTAACGTTTCCAATGGTTTGTTGTTTAGGGGAAAAGTCCCTTTTCTTCACAACAAAAATCAGAAGTGACTTCTGTTTCCCTTGTTCCTCTTTAGACCCATTTTGCAGGGCAACAGACACAATTTAAGATTCTCAGCTTATATCCAGGACAGAAATACCTTGTCCAGGTTCGCTGCAAGCCAGATCATGGATTCTGGAGTAAGTGGAGTCAAGAGAGCTCCATTCAGATACCCAGTGGTGAGTGCCGGGACTACCTTTACTTATATTCCTAAGTATTTTTAAATGGTTAATTTTTAAATGGTTAATTTTTAAATGGTTAATTAACTACTAAGAGATAAACTATTTGAGCCTTATCTAGAATGACAAATAGAGGTGGGTTTATAATCTCTTTATCCACTACAAAGACATTTGGCAGGGTTGCATTTCTCCCTGAATGACTGTCAGTGAGGACCAGTTTCTAGATAAATCTACCAGTACAGATTTTAAATGTCTCAGAGGGTTTAGTGATCAGTCATGTGCCCTTTCTGTCGCCTCATCCCTAGCATTTAGACGGTCCAGTCAGGACCATCATCTAGTACTTCCCGAGTTTGTAGGGTGTTATTCCATCTTGAAGTCCCAACTCATGTTAAATCTCTGATGAGGATTACATGTTGTTCTCTTAGCTATGGGCACAATACACGAGAGGCCCTCAGTTCTAATAAAGTGCCATTAAATAAAGTGGCTTATATTCCACAGGGGAAGAGCCATCTTGCATTCCTAAAGTACTTTACAGTTTACAGTGTCTTTGCCCCATTTGGTCCTCCCAACTCCCTTGGGTATTTGGAGAGAACATAATTACAATTAGGAATTAAAAGTGAGGAAAGTGAAATTCAGTGAAGTTAGGGCTCTTACCAGAACCACACTGTGAAACCTAGCTCTTCTGTCAATTTGCCTGGCAGAACGTCATTGTATCAGGACGTCATTGGCTCAGCATACTATGAAGAACACTGAACTATGAGTCAGTTCATATATTTAATCTTGTACTGGCTCATACTAAAAAAATCACAGGGCCCAGAGGCAGGAAGTCTGGGTTCAAATCCCAGATTGCAACTCTATTCTGACCATGTCCTTGGGGGAATCACTCTGATTCTCAGTTTCCTCATCTATAAAACAAGGCAACGTGTGTAGAGGGCTTAGTGTGATTGATGGTTTTTATTAAGAACTTTGTGTTAACTTTTATTATTATTACTGCAACTGACCATGGATTTCTTCTTTAAGAATCAAATAAAAGAATATGTAAAAGGACTTTAAAATTTATATTGTAAGGCTATGTGCAACATATTAATAATATTGGAAAATATCAGTAGGATTGCTCTTCAAGTCAAAAGAGACAGAGCTAGAAGAAAATATCATATTCAAAAGTTTCACACATTAGTTTGGCTGGTTTGTTTTTAACAATACTATGTGTGATCAAAGCTTTCTGGCTGTTTGTTTTTTAGACTTCACCACGAAAGACACAACGGTTTGGATCTTTGTGGCCGTTCTTTCTGCTGTCATCTGTTTGATTATGGTCTGGGCAGTGGCTTTGAAGGGCTATAGGTAATTCACAGTCTCTCAGCCCTTCTCTCAATCATGACTGTCAGAGATAATGGCAAAAAACGATAATACAAAGATAATAGAAACCTACAGATACTCTAATACCTCATTTTAACGATTAGTTGCAATGTGTTTGCCCATTAAAAACATCTTTTTATCAGTGCTTTTTTTAAAAAACTAGGAAAATGAACTCACTTGAAGCAGGTGTTTACAGCTGTGAAATAGTAAAAATCTGGAAAGGACAGCTTAAATTAAGATAAGCAAATTGTCCAAATAATCCACTAGCTTCAAAATCAGTCTTCTAAATTAGCTAGAGCAAATTTTAATGTAGGTCTCTATAATTATTATCTCCATCATGTATTGTTAGTTTAATGTAGCCCCATTAGTTAGAGAGTTTAATGTAGTACTCTCTATCTCTTAATAGTCTATTTAGCAGCTATTTGGATATAAAAATAATTTTTCAAAAATTACAAAGCAAAAAGATGAGTAATTTATGTAATCTCACAAATTATTTTGTAGCATGGTGACCTGCATCTTTCCACCAGTTCCTGGGCCAAAAATAAAAGGATTTGATACTCATCTGCTGGAGGTGAGTGTCAGAGACAGAGAATGCAATGTGACTCACTACTTTGTAATAATTAACTTCACAAATGCACATACTATCCCATCGATCCAGCCAGGCTGTCTCAGTCATCCTTCTCAAGCTGTTCCTCCTCATTGGCATGTGTTAACAGAGAGAGGTATGAGGGATAAGAGTGTTCACTATCAGATATGAAAAGTCCAAGAGCAAGGAAAGAAAACATGAAAACACATGTTGATGCTGCTACATTGGCCCAGGGCTGCTCAGAAGCACAGAGATTACCATTTTGTACAAATAATTTGGAAAGAAGATGAATATTTTGATTAATACAAAACAAGGACCCACCTCCACCTCCATCATACATTGGGACAAGCTTCCCTTTGAATGTTCTTTACAGAAGGTCAAAGTAATAGAATGGTCTATTTCCCCTATTGTGCAGTTTGAGCAGTCACTTGAGATTGGGTCAGTAAAATGGAGGTAGGGTTTACCAAAGCACATTTAGAGTGTTTTGAATGAAAAGAAAGTTTAGAACATTTTTAATTTCTCTTTAGGTTGAAATAATATAATTTCAGTTTGACTGAAACCTTAACAGTGACATATATAAAATCTATTCCCTGTAGATAAAAGCAAATGTCATTGACCCAGTTATTATGATTGACAGTGCAAGAAATTGAAAAGTGAGTCCCAGAGAATTTGGCTTGTCTGCATTTTCTCTGTTTGCAAATATCAGAGTAGTAACAAGAACCCAAGACTTTGGCTCCTGAATCCTACCATCCAGTCTAGCATTGACCTTTGCAGAAGTAGCATGAATGCCTCTGGTAACTAAATTACTGACTAGCTCACAACTCAATTAACTAAATTAACCACTAACAACTCAACTAACTAAATTAACTACTAACTAGCTCACAACTCAACCTGCTGGCCACAGAGACAGCATAGCTACTTTGAAAGTTAAGAATATTAATATCTTTCTTTACATTATCTCTACTCCTCCAAAGAACCCTCTCTGACAGGTAGTATTATTCCCATTATTAAAATGAAGAAGCTGAAGTTATGGGAGCAGCTTGTCCAAAGTCATATATACCCTATACACAATTAAGCCAAGAATGAGGCAGCAGTATCTGACTTAAGTCAAAGGAATCAGAAAGATGAGGGAAAGTAAAAGGAAAAAGGGGCAGAAGAGAAGGAGGAGGAGGGAACAGAAGAGGGAGAAAATGTAGATTAGAAAGAAGACCGGGGAAAGGAGGAGGAGGAGGAATGAGATGTGGGGGAAATGGAATAGAAGGAGCAGAAAAAGTGGGATTGGAAAAGGGAGAAGGGAAAGAGAGAAACAGGAAGAGGAGGAGGCAGAGAACAGTAGGAAAAAAAAAGAATCAACCTATTATCACCAGGCTCTAGAAAGTGGTGGAGGTGAGGAGGCCAAAAATGACATCTCAGAGCCACTCTGCCAGTGAGTACCAGAGTCAGATTCTTTCATCAGCATTGTGGTTTCAGATGTTCCACAAGCTTCTTTTATTTAGTAGCTTTATGTTTGTTGTTTGTGTGCATATTGCTTTCCCATTAAACTGATGATCATTATTGCTTAGACAGAGCAAGTTAAAATCACGAATTGACTTAAACAAAATATTTGATGAGTAATACCCAGAAGGTGATTATAGATGGCCTGGCACACAATGCCTGGAGTTTGGGAAATTCCTTCCAGTTGTTACCACACTTCACCTGATCAAGGTGCTGAACAGGTGCCATCATGCTAACTGTAATGCTGACTGGGCATGTGAGGAAGCTAATAGCCATCTCTCCTTGTGTCTGTGTTTCATAGAAGGGCAAGTCTGAAGAACTCCTGAGTGCCTTGGGATGCCAAGACTTTCCCCCTACTTCTGACTGTGAGGACTTGCTGGTGGAGTTTTTAGAAGTAGATGACAATGAGGACCAGCAGCTAATGCCAGCACATTCAAAAGAACACCCAGGTCAAGGTGTGAAACCTACACACCTAGATCCTGACAATGACTCTGGCCGGGGAAGCTGTGACAGCCCTTCCCTTTTGTCTGAGAAGTGTGAGGAACCCCGGCCCAACCCCCCAACTTTCCACATTCCTAAGGTCATTGAGCAGCCAGAGAATCCCAAAGCCTGTGACCCCCACAGCATAAGCATGGAAGGCAAAAGCCACTACTATCATGCTGGTGGATTCAAATCTTCAACCTGGCCTTTACCGCAGGCTGTCCAGCACAACCCCAAGTCTCCTTACCACAGCATTGATGATATGTGTAAGCTGGCTGTGGGCCCTGCAGGTACACTGGCCATTTTGTTGGACAAAGCAGACAAAGATGCTTTAAGATCCTCTAAAACCATTGAGACTGGAGGGGAGGAAAAGGCAGACAAGCAGAGGGAGATGGAAAGCTTCCCTTCCAAGACTGAGCAAGGCACAGCCTGGCTGCTGCCCCAGGAAAAAGCCCACTTTATCTCTGCTAAACCCCTGGATTATGTGGAAATTCACAAGGTCAACAAAGATGGAGCACTATCATTGCTGCCAAAACAGAAAGAGAACAGTGACCAGACAGAGAAGCCCAGGGCTCCTGAAACCAGTAAGGAGTATGCCAAAGTTTCCAGGGTTATGGATAACAGCATCCTGCTGTTAGTGCCAGACCCACGTGCACACAGTGTGGCTTTGTTTGAAGCATCAGCCAAGGAAGCTCTGCCATCGCTTCAACAGAATCAAGCTGAGAAAGACATGGCCTGCTTCGCAACGACACCAAGCAACTGCAGACACCCACAGGGTGGGCTGGATTACCTGGATCCTGCATGCTTCACGCATTCCTTTCATTGAGAGTTGACTAATGGAAGGATTGGGTAAAATGTGAGTTTTATTCAGGTAACACTACAGTTACAAAATGCGATCTGTGAGCCAATGCTCGAGAATGTGGGTGGAATGACACTACTTTGCTCTTTTTCATGCTCTATGTCCGACCACTTGCCTTTTTCTCCAACTGCTGATTTCCCAAAACAAGTCATTTTGTGTCCTGTGATTTGTAGATTTACTTTTTGCTATTAGTTATAAAAATTGTATGCAATGAAATAAAAGCACATAGTTTAGCACTCTTGAGGGAGAGTACCATTTAGGTACATCCTCTGGAAAAGGCTTTCATGGTTCAGTAGGTGATAGAAGGAAATGAAATGGTCAAAATGGTAGCACAGGAAGGTGACAGATATGTAGGAAATGCCATGAAAACCACTTTGAAAAATAGTTCTTTAATCTTGACATTCCTCTTTCATTTTATTAGGATTACCCAAATATGACCCATGGATAGAACACGTGCATACCTGACAAGTTGTTTACATCTGTTCCTATACCTTGACACATTGCCAAGATGCAAGTAAAATGATGCCTCCAAGTCTTTCTTAAGATTCTTTGAATATGTTAAGCATAGATTTCACCCCCCTACATTTTACTTCATTCCAAAGCCTCTAAAGAATACAGTTTTGGAAAGTAAAATTTTCTTGTATAAGAGGTAAATGAATTTCATGTGGCAAATTCTTTTAGAATATTTTCCTGCAGCAGGAAAGATAATTTATTAGATTCCCTAGTCCTTCCTTAGTGAAAAGAAATCCCAAAAGATGAACTCTAATTTAAAAGATAATCCCAGCACGATGCTAATAGAACTACTGCCTTACTGTACATACGAATTCTACTTTAATATAAACCCATAAGTTTAGCAATGTATTTTTGAAGACTATTTTTCTATTGCTTAGGTAAAATAAAAGACTATTTTCTATTTTCCCAGTATAGCTGTTTATGTATTCAGTGGGTACAGTATTTTCTGCTACAAGGTTATAATGAACATTTACAGTACATAGAAGTATATTCAGTCCCTGTTTGTGGAATAAAATGTCATACCAACTCAAAGCCCACTGAGGAATATGAAGTGGATGGAAAAATCCAGTTTCCAGTACAACAGAGCATAGTTTCTCTGATTCTTTTTCTCTCCAGGATACTTTAAGCAACAACCACTAACAACAACCTAGGTTCAAAGAATTCTCTACAGATAGAAATTATTTCTCCTGTGAGTTTAGAGTTCCTCTGGGGCTTCTGCCCATCTATGGTTGAATCTTCATACAGCTGCCATGAAAAAGGAGAGTGGTGATTTTAACGTGCTGTTTCAGAGACAGAGGCTTGGTCTTGTTTTGTTTTTCTGAGCAATCTTGGGCAGCAATAGAATTTTAAGCAAAACCAGGAGTTAGTATTTCTCTGGAATAGATCCATTTGCAAAATCTTGGTAGAGACAGAGACAGCACTTATATGGGCAGTGTCCAAATAAGTTCTAGAAAGCTGGGCATTTGTAGAGTAATAGGAATAGCTCCAAAGGTCAGGTATGGTAATGAGAATCTATAGATCACTTTGTTGGTTTGTTAGTTTGTTTTTGACCCCCTGAGAGTGGTCAAAAGCTGGGATCACCATTTTAATGGGAGCATCCATGACTCATTGACTCCACAATTTCACCTGTGGGCAAGTCCACTTTCCAGCCACTCACTAATGGCATAAAAGACTTAAGCTCACTTTGGTGAGTCAAGTATTCCACCCCAACAAGTCCATAATGATAGGAACTGGACCCAGAGCTTCCTGGATGATTGAAAGTGGAACACACTGTCAGTGCTCTATTTTCCCAATACATAGACAATGTCTTATGAGTTGGGGAAGAATTCGAGAGAGTTATCCAAGCTTAGATCCTCGATATTCAGTGTTAAAGGATCAACTATATCAGTATCACTTGGGCACTGTATGAAAATTCTGTTTGCAGAATCTTGGACACCAGCCCAGCCCTACAGAAATGGAATCTGCTTTTAACTAAGATCCCCAGATGATTCACATGCTCATGGAAGTTTAAGAAACATTGCCCTGGATGACTATTTCCACTAAAGTGTTATTTTAGTGCATGGAAACAATCCTCTCATGGGACATATAGATCAAATTCATTTAAGTCTCAATGAACAATGCTATATATAAGGATAAGGCAAGAAAAGAAACCTATTAGTGGTTTAAGATGCACATAATGGAGAATCTGAGAATGACCTGCAAAAGTACATACAATTTCCAATAGGGCCAAGGAATACAGTCCACTTGAAAGGCATTGAACACAGCCAATGACCTTCAAAAAGCCAATTTAATCTACACTTTTCCCAATTAGATAGACCATACTTCTGCAACATATATAGGTTTTTATTATAAAAGTATGACCATATCAAAGACAAAAACTTGTTTGTATGCATGTAGTTGTGTATATCTTATACCTTGAAAATTCAAAAATAATCTGCTTTTGACATATAATTTTATGTACATAAAAAATGTTATGGCTGGCTAAAGACAAACCAAATTCCAAAGACACCAATTAGCACTCATCACATAAAGTCAAAACTATAATTCTGTGATCGTTTAGCACTCTTTGAATTGTTTTCATGATACAACATATTTTCTATGATGGAAATGGCTGATTGGATGGAAAAGGCATACTAGGGGTCAAGAAACCTGGGTTCTACCCTTGTTTTGTCTTGGAGAGACGGAGACTTTCTCTGGGTCTCATTTTTTTCTGAAGATGTTGGACCAAATAACTTCTAAAGGCTTTTAAACTGTGATTCCTTGATTCCATGACTCACTGAATATTTTCCTACAAAGATCATTCAAACAAATGCCTTGTATCTTAATTAAGCTAGCAAATAATTGCTTTTCATTATATGAATACCAAGTAATCTTCAGTGATCTGCTCATCATACTTCACTTTTTAAGTCATCATCCCCAATTGATCTTAATATATTGCACATGCACTTTCTAAGTTATGTAGAGGCAGAATCATATTCTAAAGTTTATGTGCAAATATGCATAGAGAGAAGAGGCATACGATAGAAAATAGACACTAATCTATAGAAAAATTATCTTTTAGTGAATCGAGCCATGCTCATTTCTGGCTGAGTCCAACAGCCCTAAATCTCTTTTCTTTTATCTATTGATTTTTTTTCCACTCGTGATAGTTTGTAAACAACCATTGCCCAACTGACTTAAGGTCATACTTTGATAAACAAGTACCTAAATATTCAAGTTACAAAGCACATGGAAACTAGATACAGCCAATAGATGATTTATGGACACTTATGACCAAAATAACAAAATGTTCTATTTAAGTTTGAATAAATGTGTATAAGGCACCCCAACATGAGCACAAGTTATTATCAACTGCCATTGATATTTAGCAGAATCTGCATTTTCCTAAGTGCCTAAGACCATCTCTGGTAGTCAGTTATAGACTGAAGACTCACTTTTGGTTTGGTCTGAGGGATCAATCTCCAGCTGCTTATGTAAGATCAAAGCATTTTGACTATTTGCCCTGTGATGACTCAACTGAATAAATAGGCAAACCTTGAGTTAATGAGTGACCTGGGGCACCTGAGTTCCAGGGAGCAGTTTGTCTCTGGAGGAAATCTGACTCTCTCCTTTTTGAGCTGCCCTCTGCTGCCCATCATTTGCATTTGCAGAAAGACTTGGGCCAGCCTTGCCAACTTCCTTCTCTCCTTAGAGTAGAGAAGAAAGAAACAAGTTTGTATGTTTTATAAGTGCCTTTCTTTAATTTTCTAAAAAAAAAAGAGTTGTCACTTTGCAAGAAAGCTGTCAGAAAGTAAAACTTATCTTATGTAGATTTTTTTATGCAAATGCATTAAAAAAAAAAGAATGAAGAGATGGCAAGAGAAGTCAGAAAGAATGACAAAATGGCCTAAAGACTAACCAGCAAAAATGTTCACTAGATTTTTGTGTATTGTTCAATTGAATTGTCACAGAGCATATGTTAATAGTGTAACTTAGTTTGCCTGACAAGAAATTGAATCTGGCTATGATTTGAGGATAAACCTGCCACCCTGTGACTCAAGACTTAAAACATATTGTTGTGCTTTTGAATGTCACTGAACTGCATGCCAGAGCCTCAAAAGAACAATGTGTGCACTTTGAAACTTTGCACACAGATGGAAAAATATTAATGACTTTGAGTTATCATCTCCAGTGTTGCTAAAATAGATAAGCCATTGATGAAAGCCTTATGTGTACTTCGGTAAATAAATGTCCTTTCCTGTTTTTTTTGCTCAAGCACAGTATTGTCATTGCTGGGATAGTGACTGAGCATTCAATGTCCAGGCCTAGCTCATATCACTGCCACTGAACAAGCTATATGGCCCTTTAAATTCTGGCCACCAGTTTTCTCACTGGGTTGGCCCAAACTATTTATAGGATTTCTTCCAGCTCTGTCTTTGATTCTCATAATCTAAGTAAAATCCAAGAGTTCATGTCCAAGGTCCAGGTGCAGCAGGAACACATTGCTGACCTGCCCTTGATCTGCCCTTGACCTGAAGACAGTGTGTCTGTAAAAATGCTTGAGACAAACTCAGCTCCATTCCTTCAACTCAGATGGATTTAATCCTCCCTTCTCCTCTTCCTTCCCCATTTTATATACTTCCAGACTTTTTATTCCTTCTCGCCAGGGCCTATTATTTCTCCCACGTGTTAATCATGCCCAGTAGCAAGAAACAAAATTACTCATAAACAATGATTTTAACCCTCCAAAGAACTAGTCAAATGTCAAATCAGGTACAGATATCCAAGCCCAAGTTGAGGGTCACAAGTACCCGCCACTGAGATATTTGCAAAGATTCAAGCCCATATTAACTATTTAATTAATTCAGTGGCCATTTATAAGTCCAAGCTATCTTTTTTACTAGGCGCTGGAGGTATGATTCAATCAGAAATGAGATTTGTAATTACAGCCCAAATTTGTTCTATGATTGACAGATCTGTCAACTGCAAATCAAACATAATTGCTCTGCCTAGACTTTTGCTTTTCAGGAAGGTGATTTTTGATCTGGGACACCCCCCACACCCATGGTATCTATTTCAATTAAAGGGGAAAAATAGAAAAATAGAAAATAAGACGTTTCCAAAGGTTTGTGCATCTTAGGATTCCACAAAATGCTAAGAATAGCCACTAAACCTACATTTTAGTAAAAATAACGAAACTACAATATATTCAATGGTCTGATATTATGGCTCTGAGGTGTGTATAATTCATAACACTATGGACTGGCAGCTCTTTTGTCCACATCAATTTCTTTGATTTATGCTCTGATTTCAATTAACAAATGATTGAAAAATGTAAAGTGGAAAGACACATCCTGTTTATATGGCATAATCGATGAACAGAGGGACTCTCAGATGATCTTGGTATATTAATTAACATTTTACCTGCTGCTGTTTAAAAAAAAAAAAAACTCTAAAAACTTTGGCAACTGAAGAAGTAATATCAAACATAAACTTAAATAATTATGGTCAAATTATGCTCACCTGGATGAATTTCTGAGCTTTTCTGTGCACATTTTGCAATCTGGTGGGAGGGGGGATCTTTTTATCATGTTATCTAAAATTGAAAAACTATATGGCAAAAATACCTCTGGAAAATGTTTGTTTCATAAATTCCTGAAAAAAAATGATTTTGAATTTTTAGGAATAACTACCTCCCCTTCATGTCCTAATGACCTTCCTTCAAAGCTGCTTGTAGTTTAGAAATGAAAGATGTCACATCTCATGCTTTGACTGTTTTTTGGTGGCATATTGGATGTATCTGTCATAAGACATTCCTGACTTTAAAGTAATCATTATATTATTTTATACTATATTGCTGTATGTGGTTCAAAAACAGTATATGCCACATTGAAATATATAATCCTCATGTTATGAAACTCATTCTGTAATAGAAATGAAAATTATTTAATGACTTAGAATCTATCCATATGTAATTTCAAGATGATTGTGTTTATCTGTAAAACAAAACTAAAAAAAAAGTAATCATATATTTCTGTTGAAACTGTGAATGTACTAATTTTCCCTTAATCTTTGAAGTAGTATCATATGCCACTGTACAGCTGCTCTGAGGTGTCATGTGTTTAAAGTATAATCCAACAACTATTTAAATGTCAGTATCAACCCCTCGGCTTTGCTTCATGTGACCACTGAGTCTTGAGTGTTTTCTGTATAATGAGGCTTGCTTTTGTGCTTCATCATTCATTTTGAACAATTTACAAGTCTCATATGGAAACCAAAGTGATCCAGACCCAGACCCATTGCAAGATCGTGTCTTCTGCAAAGCCATACTGAAGTGAAGCCTCCGCCATAGTGGAAGGTTCCATATTTTCAAAGCTACCACTACCTCTGCTTGTCTTCTCTCCCTAGAAAATGCCAAGCAAAATTCTTCAACATTAAGTGGCAAATTAGAAGTGATTGTTAAATACATTGATGGCATTGTTTGCTTTTTTACATGAAAATGCAACTTCTAATTCACCACTTTGCAGGCTTATGCTAAGTTTTCTGAATAACCATATTTACATTTTTATATTTTATAAAAACTGGCTGATGAATAAAGTTCAGAAAAAATACATAGTCATCAGATTGAAAAAAAACAACAACGATGACTTAGAGTGCGGAGTTTTTTCCTAACTGTAAGTCACCTCAAGGTGGTTTCCCAAAGCCATGATAATATATGTCATTATTGAAAATACCCAGCTCAGTGCCTGGCTTAACAAATGTTCATTTCCTTTGCCTGCCTTTCATCTATATTTTTTTATTTAAAATGGAGAAGAGCAGAATTACATGTATGTAGCTGAAGCCATTTTCTTGAAGACTTTTTGCTGCTAAAGGATCTATAATCAGGAACTTACAGAATAATTCCCCTAAAATCCCTAGTAATAAATCTTTTTTATTTTATTTTAGCTATCAAATATATTATAGTATGAGAAAAGTCAGCCATTTATCAGAAATAATTTCATTTTGATTTTAAAAACTCTCTTTATGTCATTATTGTAATGTCTACTTTTTTTTTCCTTTTTAGCCTTAAAGAATTATAGATTACAGACATCTGATGTTATCTTGCAGTTTTCATTCTGTAAATCTTTGGTTATTGCACACTGTGCTTTCTGTTTTCCATGGATTTATTCCTTTGTCTCCTTCCATTTTCTGGGGACTATATGGACAGTTAAATCTTTGTCAACAGTATGGGAGATTATACTAACTGCTATTCTCACACCTTCACTTTTACTGCATGCCAAAAACAACGCTTGCCAAACAAAATCTTAGACATACCAGTACAATATGGTCATTATATTTCTATTCATGTCATTATGAAAATACCCAGCCTAGTGTCTGGCTCAATAAACATGTATTTCCTTTTTCCCTTGCCTATCCTTCTATTTTTTTTTTTTTAAACTTGAAATGGGGATGAGCAGAATAACATGTATGGCTAAAGGGATTATCTTAAAGACTTTCTGGTGCTGACAGATGTATAATCAGGAAGTTATTTATATAATGAGACCAAAACAAATTTCCCCATATACCTTCACCCTGCTATACCATTACCAGACAAGATTCCCTTCCTTTACCTCATCCCTGTCACATGAGAAGCTGCAAAACATAAAGTGAGATGGAACTGGGCACAGAGGGAACAAGTAAGAGAATCTCATTGAAGTATTGTTAAATAAAGGAAGGACCAAATCATCAAGAAAAAGGAACCCTTTTAGAGTATAATTCATTAATATTATTAACATCATTATTGACAAAAGCCATCAGATGAAGTATGAATGGATTACCTTTTACTTTTAAAGGTTCTAGATCTAAAAATCAACTAGAATTAATGCTTGTGTTGAATTGTGAAGCAATACGGGGGACTGCTTTACAAACTCTTCTCTGCCACATCCTAATTCACTAACGCCATGTCTTACTGAAGAATGATGAATTTCTTCCCTACATGAGCCCTGGGCTCTAAATCTTGCCTTCAGGCTAAAGAAACTTTTTTTTTT
>PVHX01001472.1:106052-206813 GCA_004024805.1 Geosciurus inauris | reverse complement strand
TTCCACAGTTTTGCAATTGTGAATTGTGCTGCTATAAACATTGAAATGGCTGCTTTACTGTACTGTGCTGTTTTTAAGTCTTTAGGGTATAGGCCAAGGAGTGGGATAGCTGGGTCAAATGGTGGTTCCATTCCGAGTTTTTTAAGCAGTCTCCATACTGCTTTCCAGATTGGTTGCACCAATTTGCAATCCCACCAGCCTGATGCAGTTCTTAACTCATGGCTTTGGAGTAATAGGGAGGTCAGCTGGGGGGAGACATTCTTAAGAAGAGAGAACAAGGGTACATAATTTTGATCACTCTCAAATGACAAGCTTGTGTTTCATAGCAAGGGCTTTAAAAATTCTATACGAAGTCCTCAGTTCTGACACAAAATATGTTCATATAATTACTTGGCCAGTAATCCACACCAAATCCCCACACTCCAATGATTCATTTTGAAAAGCTCCTAAACAAGCACCAACTCGGGAATCTTCTACACTGACTCTTTTGAATTGAGAAACGAAAATACTTCAGTGCTGCTAACCACTGGGCAGAACGTGGGGTGAGGTCATGTTTGGAAATGGCAGATGAACCAATAGCAGAGATTAGTGGGGCTTTTGGAAAAGCAAGTTTAAACAATGTGCACATGAACCTGGAATAACTATAAACACATCAAGAAGAGGAAAAGATATAGCTGTCTCTTACCCCTATATTTTTGGCCACCCTGTAGAACAGTTGTATTGTGCTGTCCTGCTGGATATCCCAAGTCAATGATGGTCTACAAGCTGAAGCTCCAGGTCCAATACTCCTTCCTTTCAAAGAGAGGAAGAAGATGAAGAGGAAAAAGAGGAGGAGGAGGGGAAGGAAGGGGGGGGGAGGAAAGATTCTGTGGTAAATGAAGACTTTCAATTGCAGTGGTTTTTAGAAATCCTAGAATTCTGCCCTTTCACTAAAGTTTTTATGGTGTCATATGTCTGACATGATCATTTTTATAATATATTACCTCATTGGAATTTTGGCAAAGCAGTGCCAGTCTTCTCCATAATCCTGGCAAGGTGGAGTAAGACAAGAGTCTCCCACAGAGATAAGAAACCTAAGCTTTATGATGCAAGGGATTTAGCCTGAGAGCTAGAGTGGATATGAAAGTTAGGAAAGCTGATTCATATTGCCATTTCTCAGGTACACTTGAAGATTAATATTAGTAGTTGAAAACAACAGTAAATTTTCTTCTATCCAACCATGTAAATATTTTCAGTTGCCTTTAATCTCCCACTATGAGACTCACTCACATTACTACCAATTTGAATAAAGGAAAAGGTTAATCTGCAAAATATTTTATTAACTTTTTTGATACTGGTAAACTATGGTGGTTTTCTAGTAGTTTATAGGGTTCATAAACTACTGCTTCATATATTTTACTAAGAAAAAAAATCACAAAAAGCCCTATGTATTGGATACTTGAGTCTAGGAGAACTTTTGTCAAATTTAAAGGTCAACAGAAGGAATATGTATTTCTTTTACCTTTATAGTTGATGGTTTAAAGAAAGTCCAAAGCAATGGGAAGGGACACAGAGCCAGCTTATTTCTCCAGGTCCAAGCCACATTTAAGATCAAGAGGTGGTCCCATTTGGGGAATCAAGCAGGGTGCAGCTCCAGAACCACCCTGTAATGGAATATTGAGTATCAATCACCAAATAGAGTGGCCTGGACTCTGTTAAAGGCAGCTTCTGAAAAAGAGCCAAGATCACACACCCCCTCAATACATACTCCATGTCTAGGACTGGGGAAGTCAGAAACAGAGCAGGGATAAGATACAACCAGATCACCTGAAGGTATCTAAAGAGATTCCCACCAGACATCAACCTCTATACCCTAAGAGGGAAATCCAAGGTTCCCAGATGACCCACACAAAAAGGAACCTGACCCATTCACATTATTGCAAAGAACAGAGTACCTTACTATGGGCGTCTATGGGGCAAGTGTGATCATGAAATTCCACATCACTCTAGCTGTGTTTGCAATCACCCATTTCTACTTAGGCCTATGAGAGATATAGAGAAACTTTGTTGGCACTTGAGGGTACATTTGGGACTTCTAGGAATGGCTGCAGCTAAACAGTAACTGTTCTAGGTAAAACCCTCTGGATCAAAAGGAAACAACTGGTTCAAGTGGCTTGAAACAAAGGTTCTGGGATAAGAGATGAACTACAGTGCTCTGAAAGAAAGCAGATCTATCAATCTCTCAACCATGTAGCCTGGCATGGCATGCGCCAGGGGCAGGAATAGACCTGGGACAGGCATAAGCCAAAGGCAGAATGAATAATAGAGCAAGACATGAGGATGAGATCAGGGCTCTCTTGCACTTTCTACATCTATAGCAATAAAAGCCTATGTTGCTTTTGACCACAATTGAGATGGTTCTAAAACTGCCTTCGGCTGAGGTGGTTAGAAAAGGACAATGAAGCCGGGCGCGGTGGCTCACGCTTGTAATCCCAGCACTTAGGGAGGCTGAGACAGGAGAATCGCGAGTTCAAAGCCAGCCTCAGCAATGGCGAGGCACTAAGCAACTCAGTGAGACCCTGTCTCTACATAAAAACACAAAATAGGGCTGGGGATGTGGCTCAGTGGTCGAGTACCCCTGAGTTCAATCCCCAGTACCAAAAAAAAAAAAAAAAAAAAAAAGAAAAGGACAATGAGTTCAGCTAGAAATATTAAGAAAAGAAAGCAAATATCCTCTTTTTTATTTTAAATACAATGATGAAACTTCAAAGACAAGTTTGTAAAATCTCTCATTTATTTAGCACCAGACATTCTACTAAGTACATGACGTTTTTCAGTTATTCAACAGCAAGGCGGCAGATATTGACACAATTAAGTAATTATCCTCTTTCTCTCCATTTCCCAAATTACCATATCTCTTTTTCCAAAATCTGCATTATCCCATGATAACGGTTTTCCTTATCAAGTTATTGGCTCCAGTCTTCATCTTTCCTATGTTAATCTTTCTATTACCTGGTCTTTTAATATCAGAAAAGCCATTAAACTTCTACAGGGCCTAGTTCCTCTATTTGTACCAGAAAAGGATAGAACTCTGTGATCTCCAAGATCCCCTTTGAAACTCAGGGGAACAAGCACAAAGCTATGTCTCCACAAGGTGATTAGAAACAGGGATACTTTGGTCTTGGGGTAGAAAAGAATGTTAACTACTGAAGGGCTTTGGATTTAAAAAATCACCCTCAGTCAATATGGAATTCGTCATGCTCAATGATTAAGTGAATGGAGGGAGTTTGCAAAAAACCTACCCTGGTCTACAATAAAATGTTCGCCCAAGAGGAGATAAAACCACATAATTTATGAATTGCCAAAAATGGCATTCCTCTCATGTTTTTATAGAGTGTTCCAGTGTTATAATTAAGGAGCTCAGTGGGGAGCTTCTGCTCAGTGCTCACTAAATGAATTCTGATGTGCTTGAATCAGGAAAAGTGTGATTGTATGATATTTCTGATTTTTAGTGTATCCTCTTGATGGTTCAAATCAACTGCACTTTCCCTCAGCTTAGCTTTGATTAACTAATTAGAGCATAATTGCTGAGCTCTTTTTGAATAACCAACCAACTGCTTTAAGTATGATTTTTCCTTACCTAGAAAATTACCTTTCATATGCATACATCTTTGTGCCCCCGAAAACTGAGTAAGATGAAAAGGGGATATGGTCCTGCCTGAGGGGCTTGAGACGGACTCAAGAAAATTACCTGACTCTGGGGGTTACAATAGGCCATGCAAATAATGGAAATTTTTCAACTTTCCTTTTTTAAATTCTAACAATCTGCCTAGGATCGTCTGACTGTACTGGAAAGAGTAACTGGAGAATCAACCAGGCTCACCTCTGAAATTTACAAGGATCTGACCCTAGGCAATGAATGGAATGACATTGAACTTTATTTATCTGCCAAGTACCCTTATTAATGGCCATTCCACAAAATTGTTGTGAATATGATGCAATATATTTATTTATTTATTTTAAAATATTTTTTAGTTGTAGATGGACACAATATCTTTATTTATTTATTTTTATGTGGTGCTGAGGATTGAACCCAGTGCCTCACACATGTGAGGCAAGCGCTCTACCACTGAGCTACAATCCCAGCCCCATGATGTATTTATTTATGTTAAACCCTGGCATGATTCTGGTATGCTCTTCCTAATAAAATTACCAGCTGCCATTTATTAAATACCCACTGTATCCCAGGCTCTGGGATAACATCACACTCATTAGCTTTAGAGGAAAAGGTGAGTCCTGTATTACTAATTGGCTCTCACTTAAGAGGGGACTGAGGTACAAAGGCAAAGACATTGGCCTAGGGTCCTGCTGGGCAAGCAACCTTGAGATGGCTACTGCATCTTGTCATTTTCGCATGCATCTGTATAGATGAGGATCATGAATGTCCAATTTGAAATCTTTATTCCTCTTGAATAACAACACACCAATTCAGAGAAAAGACCTTCCTCAATAAAGAAAGAAAATTTTTCTGATGAAATACTCAAGGGAACGAAGGGGTATAACTCTCCCTCATATACTCCCACTCAAGGGTTACTTTGGCAAATGGCTTGATAGGGATACAGTTAAAGGGCTAAACAGAGACACAAACACAGGGCCATTGGCACAGGCATTAAATAGAGCCCCATGGTTGCTGATTTCCTGAGTTTGTTTTCTGCACCAGCCTTCTCATGAGGCAGGTGGACTGTCCTTACTTTGGTGGGAAGCTTAGGGTCTGCAGCTTATGAAACAATCTCTGAAGACAACTTAGTCATTAAAAAAGAAAACTATTTTACTTATTAATATTTTAAATAGAATGCTGCTACACTTCCCGGAGCTGAAAGACATCTTAAGTAGACAAGGTCACAGATAGACAGACTGACTACTGGAGTTATTAGGCTTCCAGTACCATTTGGAACATTAAAGTTTATATTTAAGTAACCTCACATCAAAATTCCTTTTGGAAACTTGAGTTCTGTGTCCTCTACCGTGCCTCACATCCCTGTCACCTTTAATCACTGTCCCAAACCTAACTCCCTATGGTCATCTATCTGACCTTAACTACCAACACTAACCTGATATTTGGGTCAGAGGACAAACAATCGTTTGCATCCTGTATTCACTCCCAAATCTTTGTCTAGTCTCTTCTAGAATTCTATTTCTGAATCATGAAAGCTTAGTGCATTGTTAAGCTCTAGAAGGGAATCTTCCACCATTCTTTACTGAGCTCAAGCCTAGACCACCCACAAGGTGCTCTTCTCTTCTACAGCCCTCTCCAGAGTAGCTTTTTATCTCCTGAGCCTCACTGTAGATGGGAGTTGGATGTGAGACAGTATTCTGCTGGCTTTCTAGTATCCTATTAAATAATTCTTCCCTTAACTAGCAAGCTCTGTGCTCCCCAGCTTCTGTCTTCTGGTGTACCATCCTAAATGCCTCTCTCTGACTGTCATCAACCACCTCCCTCACATTTATCCCCAAACATGAAACAGTGCTTGATTCACACTCTTCCACATCTAGTCATAGTATCATGCTGGGTGACTTCAGTGTCCATGTGCATACCCCATAAAATGCCTTATCCGCTGTTCCTAAGCCTCCTCATCTCAATAACCTTCAATTTTACTCCAATTCTGTCATCCACATGCATAACCACACCCTGAAACTTGTCATCCCACAGAATTGCTTCACTGATGAAAACTTAATCTCCAGTATGCCACAGACTGACCACAAAACCTATTTAAACTTCCTGTTCTCTCAGTTAATTCCTTTAAACTTGTTTTTCAACTTCATAAAAAAATCATATGACCCACTGCCTCATGCATCCATTTCCCCCAACTGGTTCCTTTCTGTCTTCACTTCCTCTTTTAGTCTACATCTTCTCTTTATTCATTCTCATTAATTTCCATTCTCTTGCTCCATTGTGTTTCCTCTAAATCCTAAATTTGAATGATTCCTACATCTATCTTTTCCCTCTGATACTACACACTTAGGCAGCTAGGCAAAGCAGGAGAAAAATTGTACAATCTGTTTCTGCAAACTGATGATCTTCATCCCTAACCATCAATTGTATGATTGTTCTATTTGTCCATAGTTCCTTCTCATGACCATTCCCCATAAAGGCTGCTTCAAATCCCTACCATATGTAACTCACCTGTCTTTTATAGTAGATAACCTTACATCTGCCTTCACCAAGAAAACAGAGGGGTCAGGTAGGAGTTCCCTCAACTTCCTGTCCCTCTTCTCCCACCATTGGTACAACCATATTTTCATCAGCATCGTTCCTTACCTCCTTCCCACCCAGTCCAGCAATGGAATCCTTTCTCTTATCTAAACCTAACCTATAGCCCTAGCCACTTTCCCTCTTTTTCTACTACTTCTAAACAATCTTGGTCAAAGAAGAAACTGAAGAGCAAATTATAAAGTATCGTGAACTGAATAAAATGAAAATGGTACATCAAAATTTGTCAAATTCCCCTAAAGCATTACTTAAAAGGAAATTTGAATTAATTTTTATGTATTAGAAAAGATTTAAAGTCAATAAAATTACTTCCACTTTAATAAACTATATTTTAAATGTACAAGTTACAAAGTAGAAGAAAACAAATGATAAGGATCAGAGAGGAAGACAATGAAATAAAAAGATAAAATAGTAGAAAAAATCATATCAAATGTTGGCCCTTAAGAAGAACAATAAATGAAATATACTTATCTATATAGACTGATCAAACAAGAGAGAGAGAGAAGACATAAATAACCAATCTCAGGAATAAGAGAGGTGAAATTATTATAGATTGTACAAATTTTTGAAAGATTTAAAACTCTAGACTTAGATGGCTTGACTGATTAATTCTTTCAAACACTTAAAGAAGAACTAATACCAACATTGTACACAGAAATATAATTTATGAGAGGTGGATCCAAGATGGTGGCCTAGATGGACACTGCATTCCTAGTCTCTCCAGGACCAGGGATTAAAGTAGTGGAAATACTATCTATCTGTGAGTTATTAGAGGGCCCCTTGACAGCTGCCTCCATGCAGGAATTCCAGTTGCACGCCCATGTGGGTCGCCAGGCCCCAGCATTTTTACAGGACCCCAATAGCTCACGGGCGCAGGACCCTGGCAGATCACCTGTGCAGGACCCACTCCAGCACCCACACCACTGCACAGGCCCTTGGATCACCCACACATGCAGGACCCCTAGCCGTAGCTCCCACATGGGACCCCTGGCTGCTGCTCCTGTGTGGACCCCCATCTACCATCGTGGAACTCTCCCATTCACCTACACCTGGGGACACTGGACAGATCTGGAGTCAACCTTCTACTTCTGCACAGCACACCACAGAGCAGCATCTCCAAACATGTGAACACATTGCCCAACACTGTGGCCCAAGGCCACCACCTAGCCAGGCCATACACCCTATCTCTGAAAACAGACACCTCCATTTTGGGACTGAGCTGAGAGATACCAATAAACAACAGACAGCCCTATCTACTGGATGAGAAGGGAAGCAATCCTTTATATTTACCTTGAAACTGTTTTTTTCCTCTATTATCCTTTTTTTCTTTTCTTCCCTCTCTCATTCTTTTTCTGCCCTTACATCCTCAACATTTGTGAAACCAAGTATTTTTTATGCATTAGCTACTGAGGACTGGAATACCTCATTAGTATATTATAGTTGTATTATATAGTCTCATATCTCCTATTTTTACATATTTTATTTCTCTTAATTTTTATCTTGCCTTGTTTGTTGTACTCCATTTTCTTCCTACTTACTTGTCTTCCCCAAATCTCTTTCTCCCTTTTCTACTACTAGCCAACTTCTTTTGGATTGCTCTTTCATGCTTTCTAGGATCTAATGACTCTATTTCTTCACTTCCTACCTCCCTAACATTTCATCCTACACCCCACACCCAGTTCTCTTTAGTCTACCAGCCGAAACTGTAGACACTTTTGCAAACCTATTGTTTATTTAGTAGATACTAATTGAATTCATAATTTCTGTATATTGTGACAAAGCCAGAAATGTCCTATTAGGAGATATTTGATCTAAAATGATAAATTGCTTGTATTGAGATCTGTTACTATTGATTTCCCCCTTAAAGGAGAGGTATTAGAACCCTGTAGGGGATCTATGAAGCCTATAGAATAAAGACTGTGGACCAACTGAGCACACACAGAGAGGGAGACCAACTGAGCACCATGCTGCAGCCCCCCATCTAACAACTGGTGGCTGTCTCTGCCTACTTTCATCTAGAGTCAACATGCAGGACCAGGAAAATCATCCCCAAGATCCCTCCCTGCAGGCCTGGTTATACCAGAGGTGAGGTATTAGTAACTGGCAGGGACATTATAAGATTATAGGGTAGAAACTGTAATACCTCAGATCAGCACTGCTAGAGAGGAAGACACATGAACAACATGAAAAAAAAAAAGCAAAGAAAATGCCCCAAACCAACCAAAATGCCACAATAATAGAATCCACTGATAGCACAGTAGATCAAATGTCAGAGTAGAAGTTCAGAATGTACATAATTAAAATGGTTTGTGAAACACAGAATATAAGAGAGCAATTACAGGCAAAAATTGATCAATCCAACAAAGAGCTTAGACAGCAAATATAGGGAGCAAAAGATTACATCAAGAAAGAGATAGAGACATTAAAAAAAAAAGCAGAAATCCTTGAAATGAAAGAAACAATAAACCAAATTTTAAAAACTCAATAGAAAGCATCACAAACAGACTAGATAACTTGGAAGATAGAACCTCAGACAATGAAGACAAAATATAAAATCTTGAAAATAAAGTTGATCACACAATGAAGATGGTAATAAACCATGAACAGAATATCCAAGAATTATGGGATAACATGAAAACACCAAATCTAAGAATTATAGATTTGGATAGAGGGATAGAGGAAGGCACAGAGATACAAACCAAAGTAATGCACAATCTCTTCAATGAAATAATATCAGAAAATTTTCCAAACATGAAGAATGAATTGGAAAATCAAATACAAGAGGCTTATAGGACACCAAATGTACAAAACTATAACAGATCCACATCAAGGCACATTATAATGAAAATGCCTACCATACACAATAAGGATAGAATTTTAAAAGCTGCAAGAGAGAAGGTATAGATTACATACAGGGGGAAACCAATTTGGATCTCAGCAGATTTCTCAACCCAGACCCTCAAGCCAGGAAATCCTGAAACAACATATACCAAGCTCTAAAAGAAAATGAGTGCCAACCAAGAATCTTATATTCAGCAAAATTAACCTTCCAGTTTGATGATGAAATAAAAACTTTTCATGATAAACAAAAGTTAAAAGAATTTACACTGAGAAAGCTTGCACTAGAGAACATTCTCAGCAAAATATTTTATGAGGAGGAAATGAAAAACAACAATGACAATAGGCAAAGGGAAGGACTACACTAAAGGAAAAGCCAGTCAAAGGAGAAACCAAATCAAGTTAAAAACCAAAAATAAACCAAAATGAGTGGGAATACAAACCATATTTCAGTAATAACCTTAAGTGTTAGTGGTCTAAACTCATCAATCAGAAGACATAGACTGGCAGATTGGATTTTAAAAAAAGACCCAACAATATGTTGTCTCCAAGAGACTCATCTCATAAAAATAAAAAATAAAATAAATTAAAAAAAAAAAAAGACATCCACAAACTGAAAGTGAAAAGATTGGAAAAGACATACTATTCAAATGGACCACATAAACAAGCAGAAGTCTCCATCCTCGTATCAGATACAGTAGACTTCAAATCAAAAATAGTCAGAAGGGATAAAGAAGGACATTTCATACTGCTTAAGGGAACCATACATCAAGAAGACATAATAATCATAAATATCTATGCCCCAAACCATGAAGCATCCATGTATATCAAACTAATCCTTCTCAATTTTAAGAATCAAATAGACCACAACAAAATAATACTAGGGGACTCTCTCACCACTGGACAGATCTTACAAAAACTAAACAAAGAAACCATAGAACTCAACAATACAATCAATAATTTAGAATTAACAGACATATACAATATATTTCATCCATCAACAGTACACTTTTTTTCTCAGCAGCACATGGATCATTTTCTAAAATGGACCATATGTTATGCCACAAAGCAACTTTTAGCAAATACAAAAGAACAGAGATACTACCTTGCATTCTATCAGACCATAATGGAATGAAATTAGAAATCAATGATAATATAAAAAATAGAAGCTACTCCATCACCTGGAGACTACATAGTGCACTATTGAATGATGCATGGATAACAGAAGACATCAAAGAGGAAATAAAAAAATTCTTAGAGGTAAATGAAAACTAACACAACATATCAAACCTTCTGGGACACAATGAAAACTCTGTTAAGAGGAAAGTTCATTGCATTGAGCTCATTCATTGAAAGAAGAAAAAGTCAACAAATAAACAACCTGTCATTACATCTCAAAGCTCTAGAAAAAGAAGAACAAATAAACCCCAAAAGAAGTAGAAGACAGGAAATAATTAAAATCAGGGCTGAAATCAATGAAATTGAAACAAAGGAAACAATTCAAAAAATGGACAAAACAAAAAGCTAGTTCTTTGAAAAAATAAAAAAAATTGATTAACCCTTGGCTACCCTAACAAAAACGAGAGAAAATTCAAATTACTAAAATCAAGATGAAAAGGGAAATATCACGACAGACACTATTGAAATACAGAAGATATTAGAAACTATTTTGAAAATCTATACTCCACTAAAATAGAAAATCCCAAAGACACTAACAAATTTCTAGGGGCATATGATCTGCCCAAACTGAATCAGGAAGACTACAAAACTTAAAGAGATCAATTTCAAGCAAGCAAATAGAAGAAGCCATCAAAAGCTTACCAACCAAGAAGAGCCCAGGACCAGATGGATTCTCAGCCAAGTTCTACAAGACCTTCAAAGAAGAATTAATACCAATACTCCTCAAATTACTCTATGAAATACAAAAGGAGAGAACCCTTCCAAACTCATTCTAAGAGGCTAGTATTACCCTGATTCCAAAACCAGACAAAGACACATCAAAGAAAGAAAATTCCAGACCAATATCCCTGATGAACACTGACACAAAAATTCTCAATAAAATTCTGGCAAATCGAATATAAAAACATATTTAAAATATAGTGCACCACAATCAAGTGGGTTTCATCCTAGGTATGCAAGGTTGGTTCAACATACAGAAATCAATAAACATAATTCATCATATTAATAGACTTAAAGTCAAGAATCATATGATTATCTCTATTGATGCTGAGAAAGCATTTGACAAAATACAGCATCCTTTCATGTTCAAAACACTTCAAAAACTAGGGATAGTAGGAATATACCTCAACTTTGTAAAAGCTATCCATGCTAAACCAAAAGCCAACATCATCCTCAACGGGGAAAAATTGGAAGAATTCCCCCTAAAAACAGGAACAAGACAGGGATGTCCTCTTTCACCACTTCTGTTCAACATAGTCCTTGAAACTCTAGCCAGAGCAGTTAGACAGACAAAAGAAATTAAAGGGATAATAATAGGAAAAGAAATTAAACTATCATTATTTGCTGACAACATGATTGTTTAGAGGATCCAAAAAATTCCACCAGAAAACTTCTACAATTAATAAATGAATTCAGCAGAGTAGCAGGATATAAAATTAATACTCATAAATCAAATGCATTTCTATCCATCAGTGATGAATCCTCTGAAAGAGAAATTAGAAAAACTACCCCATTCACAGTAGCCCCCCCAAAAAATGAAGTACTTGGGAATCAATCTAACAAGAAAGGCGAATGAAAACTATAGGATACTAAAGAAAGAAATTGAAAAAGAACTTAGAAGATGGAAAGATCTCCCATGCTCTTAGATAGGCAGAATCAATGTCATCAAAATGGCCATACTACCCAAAGTACTATACAAATTCAATGCAATTCCAATAAAAATCCCAACATCATTCCTTATAGAAGTAGAAAAAGCAATCATGAAATTCATTTGGAAAAAGAAGAAACTCAGAATAGCCAAAACAAATAGCCAAAGCAATAAGAGTGAAGCAGGAGGCATCACAATTCCAGACTTTAAATTATATTACAAAGCTATAATAACAAAAGCAGCATAGTACTGGCACCAAAACAGACATGTAGATCAATGGTATAGAATAGAAGACCCAGAGACAAATCCACATACAGTTATCTCATATTAGCGAAAGGTACCAAAAAATATACACTGGAGAAAAGATAGCCTCTTCAACAAATGGTGTTGGGAAAACTGGAAATCCATATTCAGCAAAATGAAACCAAACCCCTATCCCTCACCATGCACAAAACTCAACTCAAAGTGGATCAAGGACTAGGAATTATACCAGAGACCCTGCGCCTAATAGAGGAAAAAGTAGGCCCAAATCTACATCATGTCAGATTAGGCCCCAACTTCCTTAACAAGACTCCTAAAACACAAGAAATAAAATCGAGAATCAATAAATATGATGGATTCAAACTAAAAAGCTCTTCTCAGCAAAAGAAACAATCAATGAGGTGAACAGAAAGCCCACATTCTGGGAGCAAATTTTTGCCATATGCACATCAGATAGAGCACTCACTGATCTCCAGGATTTATAAAGAACTCAAAAACGTTTACACGAAAAAACAAACAACCCAGTCAATAAATGGGCTAAGGAGCTGAACAGACACTTCTCAGAAGAAATACAATTGATCAACAAATATATGAAAATATGTTCAACATCTTTAGCCATTAGACAAATGCAAATCAAAATTACTAAGATTTCATCTCACACCAGTCAGAATGGCAATTATCAAGAATACAAACAACAATAAGTGTTGGGGAGGATGTGGAGGAAAAGACACACTTATACATTGCTAGTGAGACTGCAAATTGGTACAACCAATCTGAAAAGAGTATGGCGATTCCTTAGAAAACTTGGAATGGAACCACCATTTGGCTCAGCCATCTCACTCCTTGGTCTATACCCAAAGAATTTAAAAACAGCATACTATAGTGATGCAGCCACTTCAATGTTCATAGCAGCTCAATTCACGATTGCTAAACTGTGAAACCAACCTAGATACCCTTCAATAGATGAATGGATAAAGAAAATGTGGTGTATATACACAATGGAATACAGCTTAGCATTAAAAGAGAATAAAATTATGGCATTTGCAGGTACATGGATGGAGTTGAAGAACATCATGCTAAGTAAAGTAAACCAATCTCAAAACACCAAAGGCCAAATGTTCTCTCTAATAAGTGGATGTTGATCCATAATGGGGGAGGGACCATGGGAAGAATGGAGAAACTTTGGTCAAAGGGGAAAGGAGTGAAAGGACGGGACATGGGGGCAGGAAAGATGGTGGAATGCAATTGACAACAATGCCCTAGGCTCATGTATGGCTGCACATGTGGTGTAACTCTATATTGTGTAGAACCAGAGAAATGAAAAGTTGTGCTCCATTTGTGTACAATGAATCAATATGCATTCTGCTGTCATGTAAACCTAATTAGAATAAAAAATACATAAAAAATGAATAAAATAAAGAAAAAATATAACTTATCTTTGTATATTAAATTGGACTCCTACAGCTTTTATAAAATTACTTATTTTTAAAATAATTTTATACGTTCCATCCTCTGCAAACATTTCCAAAAGACTTAAAAGTAATAAATGTTTCTTGATTCACCCTAGGAGACCAAAATTACCATAACAAAACCCAACAAGGACATTATAAGAAATAAGAATTACACACCAATATTCCTCTTAAAAATAGATGCTAATATTCTTCATAAAATTTTATCAAATAAATACAAGAATATATAAAGAAATGCATCACAACTAAGTAGGGTGTACACAAGGAATGCATGATTGATTTAATATTCAAAAAATTATCAATGCAATTTACCATATTAACTAAAAAAATTATATGATCATCTGAATAGATACATAAAAAGCATTTGACAAAAATACCAAATCGATTCCTGATAAACACACTTAACAAACTAAAAATAGAAATGAATTTCCTCAGCTTGATAGAAGGCATCTGTGAAAACCCTACAGATAATATTATACTTAGTTTTTTCTTCCTAAGATCAGGAACAAAATGAGAATTTTGCCCTAATTGCTTCTCTTCAATATTATAATGAATATTTTAACCAGGGTAACAGGGCAAAAGAAAGAAATACAGGTCTTTAAGACAAGAAAGACATCAAATTGTTTTTATTCATAGGCACACTTATACATTGCTAGTTATGTGGAAAATTTTGATGGATTCTACAAAAATATTAGGAAAAATAAGTGATTGTATCAAAGCTTCAGGAGTCAAATTTGACATGAAAATTAGTTGTATTTCTACATGCAGCACTAGCAATAAACAAAAAAACCCAGAATGTAAAAATAATGTAATTTATAATAGCATCAAAAATAAAATATGGTCAGGGATAAGTCTGACAGAAGCACTCAACAATCTATATATTAAAAACTATACAATATTGGGGCTGGGTTTGTGGCTCAGTGGTAGAGCACTTGCCTAGCAAGTGAGACACTGGGTTCGATCTTCAGTGCCACATAAAAATAAGTAAACAAAATAAAGGCATTGTGTCTGTCTACAACTAAAAAAACAAATTTAAAAAAAAAAACTATACAATATTGCTAACAGAGCACATTCATGAGTTAAAACCTGGAAAATTTCTAAGATATCAATTCTCAACTTGATTTAAGGATTAAAGGCAATCCCAATCAATATTCCATTTCTACAAATGAATACAATATTCCAATATTCCATTTCTACAAATTTCTACAATATTCCATTTCAAACAAAATAGGGTTCTATTTTGTTTTCTTTTGTAGAAATTAACAGACTGATTCTAAAAATCATTTGCATAGTGAAAAAAAAACTAGGAAAGCCAAAACAACTTTGAAGTAAGAACAAGATTGGAGGACTAACACTACTTGACATCAAAATTTATTTTACAGTTACCGAAATGGTATGGAACTGCCCTAAAATAGGCACACAGATCAATGCAGCAAAGGCTAGGTGTAAATACTTCATGTGTAAATGACTGACTTTCTACAAAGGTACAAAGTGATGAAAGGACAGTCTTTCAACAAGTAAGTGGTGCTGAAAAACTGGATACACATATGCAATAAATGAACTCTGATCCATACCTCACACCATTTATAAAAATTAAAATGGATCATAGATCTGGGTACAGTGGCTATGCCTGTAAATCCGAGCCACTTGGGAGGCTGAGGCAAGAGGATCACAGGTTCAAGGCCAGCCTGGGCAACTTAGCAAAACCCTTTCTCAAAAGAAAAATAAAAAAGACTGAGGATGCAGAACAGTGGGAAGGTACTTCTAGGTTCAATCCTCAGTACCAAAAAAGAAAAAGAAAAAGAAAAAAAAACTGATTACATATCAAAATGTAATATCTCAGACTACAAAACTTTTAGAAGCAAGCATTGGAGAAAACCTTTATGACCTTGGAACTGGAAAAGATATTTTAGATATCATGACAGATATGTGATCTCAAAAAAATAAAGTGATAGATTTTTCTCAAAATTTAAAATGTCTTTTCAAAAGACACTGTTGAAGAAATGAGAAGATGAGTCATAGACTGGAGAAAATATTTGCAAATCACATGATAAAAGACTTGTATCCAAAATATACAAATATCTCAAAACTCAATAAGAAGATAATAGCCCATAAAAAGTAGGAAAAATATTTGAATAGAAATGTCTCCATAAAAGATATATAATGGACCAGGCATGGTGGTACACACCATGTAATCCCAGCAACTTGGGAGGTTGAGGCAGGAGGATTGCAAGCTTGAGTCCAGCCACAGCACTTATCAGGAACCTAAGCAACTTAGTGAGAACCTGTTTCAAAATTAAAAATTTTTAAGAAGGTGGAGGGGGGTGGCACTTGGATGTGGCTTAGTGGTCAAGCACTGCTGGGTACAAACCCTAGTACCTAAATAAATATATAAAGAAATAAAATTTTAGAAGGGCTGGGGATGTGGCTTAGTGGTTAAGTGCCTCTGGGTTCAATCCTCGGTATCCCCAGTATACAAAAAATAATAATAATAATAAGCCATGAAAAGTTGTTCAATATCATTAGTTGTTAAGGAAATGCAAACTAAGCCATAATGAAACATTACAGTTTGACTATTAAAATGACTAAAATCAAAGGGACCGATGATACTATCTGTAGGTAAGAAGACAAAGTAGTCAGAATCCTCACACTACTGATGGAAATGCAAAATGGTATAACTGATATAGAAACTATTTTAGCAGTTTCTTAGAAAATTTAATATATACCTACTATATGATCCAGCCTTATATTCCTGGGTATTTACTCAAGACAAATGGAAGTATGTATTATACAAATAATTGTACACAAACATGCATATAGAACTTTTATGCATGAAAGCCCCAAATTGAAAATAACCCAAATTTTTATCAAAAAATTAATGGATAAGTAAACGATAACATATGCATACTTATATATTCTTCAGCAATAAATAAATTGTTGATACATGCAACTCAAAGATAAACCTCAAAATAATTACGCTTTAAAGAAGATTAAAAAATGTACATTGAATGATTCTATTTATATATAGTTCTAGAAGATTTTAAAGCATACATATTGTATATGCTACTTTTATAAAGTTCTAGAAAATGCAAAGGAATCTTATAACAGAAAGCAAATCAGTAGTTCTCTGGAAAGCCAAAGAATGAAGAACCAGGAACAGGTATTACCAAAAGGCATGAGAAAAACTTTTAGGGGTGATGAATATTTCCATGATCATGGTGATAGTTTCACATGTATAAATACATGTTAAAACTTATACTGTACATTTTAAATATGGATGGATTATTGTATATCAATCATACTTCAATAAAGCTTTTTTTAAAAAAATAAAAACAAGAGAGAAATCTAAAATGCTTTGTTTTTCTAAGTAAATCCATTTGTGAACTGTATTATTTAAATGCTATTAGAAAAAAAATTTCTTGTGACATGGTTTATAAATGGTAATAACACACCACTGCATCAAAATATCAGGACTGACAATGGCTCCTCTAAAGAGTATTGAACTAGTACGACCAGAAGTAGCCCGTGGAGCGGCTGGTAATAAGATGATCTAGACTCTCTGCTTCAGATTCTGCACACATTTATGGGCACATTTCAGCAAGGCCAGAATTTCAAGGGAACTTATACTTGGAAGGGGAAAAAGAAGTGGAAATAATTATGGGCAATGATCAGAAGAGTTCACAGAATGAGGTCCAGTCCCCTAACTCCTTGCTGTCCCAACACCAAAATGTGATCTGTTATCCAGGATGTGACCATGAACACATGATCTCTTACAGTCCAATTACCTCTGCTGCCAAGAGCTTCTGAGATTAAAATATATAACTGGCCTCAGGGAGAAGAGACATAATAGCAGGAGATCACTTTGACATTGTAAGAACACAAGGAACTCACTATTATTGGTGCTCCTTTCACTTATCCATCCCAGGACTTAACATGGGTGTGTATCCATCCAGTCTGAATCAGTCCCACTGGCAGTTGACACCAAGCCACTTCCTTTATAGTTGGCCTTTCCCATGTCAAATCACAGAGGGTTGACTTTGGCTCAGGTATCAGTCATTGTTCACAATTGAGACAAGGACATCAGAATTTAGTTTCATGGATGCACATGGATTAAGCCAAAGAAACTTTCAGCAGTTTGAGCTACTTAGGGCTCTTAGAAGACACGGCAGACCTGAGGAGATAGAGAGTGATGACAGTATTTATCACTATAATAATTATAAAAGCTGCAGAACAAAGAGTTGCCTCTAAATATAAAAATTATACTTTTAAAGCACTTATTTTGTCTATCACATGCTTTATTTACTGCTACTGCCAGTTTGACTCTCTTATGACAACTAGACTAATGGCACATATTTTCTGTAAATATATTCAATTGACATGCAGTTTGTCACTTAGTATCTGCAGGGAATTGATTCCAGGATGCCCCCGCCCCATATCAACATTTATGAATGCTCAGATCCTTATGTAGAATGGCACAGTGTTTTCATACAACCTCCACACATCCTCCCATTTTAAATAATCTCCAGACTACTTATAATACCTAACACAATGTAAATGCTTTATAACTAGCTATTATGCTAATAATAACAATAAAAACATCTGTACATATTCGGCACAGAAGCCATTCTTTTCCGGATATTTTTGGTCTGTGGTTGATGAATAGACAGATGTGGAACCCCGACTCAGGAGCCCACTATATCATGATTTCTGTGTTTGTGATAGTTTTACAATTACTCAACTCATCCTGGCTATTGATAATTTTCTTTAAGCCTCAAACCTAACTTTGGCGGTGTGCGGAAGAGAAATAAACTTCACTTCCCTAAATACTCACTCCTTGATTCTAATTGTTTTCATAAATAAAAAAGTCTGACAGCTTAACCTGTATTATAACATGCAGATATGGATTGTGTATACATTCTTATGATGATATTCCTAGCTCTTCAGAATTCCACAGACATCATAAACAGAGCAAAGTGTTTCTTACTAAAAAGATGAAGTCTTTTCTTTAGAATGGTTAGTAGTCTTGGAACTGATTCATGACATTTTCCTGTTTCTTAACACATTTAAACCTCCCATCCAAAATAATATCAATTGGAGCTACCATTCACTTCATGCTTACCATTATTAAGTAGCCTGCTAAATGTCTTATCCTTCTAAGAGCTAAAAGAGAAGGTTTTATCATTTCCATTTTTACAGAAGGAACTGAAGCTTATCGAAAACTTGTCTAATTTCACACAGTAAGTTATGCTGAATCAAAGCTTGTCCAATTCCAGAGCTGAAGTCTGAATTTTGAATAACAGTGCATATTTTGCCTCCCCAAACATGCCTATTATACATACAAGTTAGTCTTCTTGCCTACACTTTCTTGCCCCTGTACTACCTGGAGGGGTTTGAAATGAAGTGGCCTTTCTGCTGCCAGTAGGCTGATTTTTTTCAATGTGCAAAAAATGAGCTAAATTCTAAAACAAATCTATTTCAAGTTCAAATATTTTAATACCATAGAAAATATATCTCTTTCCTGATCTGTAAGATATTGATGCTGACTCTACTTTCATTGTCTTTAAATGTTTATACCACTTAGTTTCAACATCTTTGAAACGAACAACAAGATGTTGTCTTTTCATAAGCAAACACAACAGTTATTCTTTGGAAATTGAATAAATTTCTTAAATGTCATTGATATTAATACAATAATGGAAAGAAAATGTCATCAAACCTCACACCTAATGGTATCTTGTTTGACAAGTTCACTGATGGACAGGGTAAACAATGTGATATGGCATGCAATAAAATGTAAAACAGGTATCTTCTGCTAATTTCAGTAGCTGACATTTTATATAGTAACTGCCAGAATACCTAATTCCTTTCCAAATCAACTTTTATTCCCTCTGATGGTAACTTCTGTTTTGTTAACAAAATTGAAAATTATATAAGTAAAAATAAAATATATATTAAAATAAAAATATCAGATTTATCATCAGTATGTGGGGATTGAAAAATATAATGTCTATAATAGGGAACGCTTATATTTCATAACCACATTCATGTTTGCACATTGACATTTTTATATGTGAAAGTATATGTCATGTCAAAAGTATCACCAGATAATCCTAGGAAGTAAAACAAGAAGAATATATTCAAATTAGTAGCCTGATAGAAGGTTAAACAGTGCAGTACAATGTACAATTAAGTCACAGTTTTGAGTCTATTCCTCATGAGGTCTATCTTTTGGCCCCATTAATATTAAACACTACTGCTATTGACAGCCCAACCTTTCCTCTCTCAATGTGATATAGTTGGCACACCAACTCACTCCGTGGATTTTCTAAATTCCATTTGAGCCATGCTGTCTATGCTGGGCTTTGGAGATGTGAATTGTTATCAAAGAGGAAGTAAGATAAAATACTGGGCTGACATTGTAGGCCACTGACTTATCTGAACCCCTATTCCCAGAAAAGACATACCAAAGTGACCCTAGCCTTCCTTTTGCTCAAGAGTCTTTCTTGAGTTTGTCATTTCATCTTTCCTTAGCTACTAAGCAACATGGAATCTGCAAAATTTCCTGCAGTTTTCATCAGTATGTTCATACACCTCCAATGCCTGTGCCTGTGCTTTATTGAGGCAATTTGAGAAAGTGAAAGGAAATGGAATGATAATTATATATACATAACTATGAAACTTCATTTCACAAAGGCCTAGGGTGGCTTCAAAACCTGAAGCAGTGGACAGCCCTGAGAAGCCTTTCAGCTTGTGAGCAAGCTTACTTTTAAAGATTAAGCCATCTTTTTACAATGACCCTCCTGAGTTAGTATTCCCTGGGACTCCAAAGTCTTTTCACATTGCAATTTAACATGTAAACATCCATGGTAAAGAATAATTTAGTAAAAGTCAACCAGATCCCAAAGGTTAGGAGGGGAAAGTCACACAAGGATTAACTGCCTCGGACATACCAAAAGCACTCTGGGAAAAACAGC
The DNA here is from genome assembly GCA_004024805.1 of Geosciurus inauris. Taxonomy (NCBI): domain Eukaryota; kingdom Metazoa; phylum Chordata; class Mammalia; order Rodentia; family Sciuridae; genus Geosciurus; species Geosciurus inauris. Next base: position 186,194 of record PVHX01001472.1, on the reverse strand, counting down.
AGAGTTTCTGGACAGGAAATTAGAAAACCTAATACTGCCAACCCATAAACATATTTTTTTTAATGAGGAAGAACAAAAAGAAGAGGTCAGGTAACACATTTATGTCAACCTTTTATAAATAAATTTTAAAGATTATTGTCCTAGTCTAAATTAGAATTTGGGTTCAAATATGTGTGCCCTTTTAAGCTGATCTCTGGAACCAACATTTAAAGAATTTGAGGGTATTTCTTTTCATTCTACTGTTTATATAAAATCTGATTTACAAATTAAAATGGCTTTTTCCTGAGTGAAATGATGAGAGCACCATATATTGAGGGGTTACCACAGAGGGAGTGGCCAACTCATCCTCTCCCATCAGTGCCCCACAAGCATTTTCTCTAAGAAGCCTTCATCTGTGACCTAACTCCACCAGGCTTCTCCATTCCTCCCAACTCACAGCTGCACTACACTAATACAGCTGTTATGCTGCTTGGTATACATAGTAGGGACTCAAGAAATATTTGTGAATTAACAAACAAATGAATAAAATAGATGGAAAAAATGAAATTTAAGATATAGAAAACATGATAAGAAAACAACCTAGTGGAGAAGAAATATTTAAATAATGTGAATAACTTATCCAAAGTTATTCTAATACTTATGTTGGGTTTTATACGGGTACCCTGCCATCTTCCAGCTCTCCTCCTACCTGTTGGAATATCCAGTAAATGCTAACATATTTCTCAAACAGAATGGCATAGCACTACAAGGTTTGGTAGGAACAGTACTGGATTTAGAGTCCAACTAGAATTTGAGAACTGATCTTGGACAAATCAATCAACTATGTGAGCGGCCTTTGTTTGTGTGAGATAGGATCACCCCTACCCATGCACCAACCTCAGATGATCACTTAGTGATTTCAAGAAGGCAAACTGTACATGTGAATGCATTTAATAGGTGTAAAAAAATTATACAAACTATAATGACTACAATAGGTGGATGCTACAAGGGACTTTACTCTAACTGAGAGGCTTATGGCATGAGGGAGGCAGATGGGAACTACCATCTATTGAGTACCCACTACGTGCCAGACACTATGCAAGCACTTAGTGTATGTGATAAAACTTACACAAAGTTATTTAAAGCTATTTGAATAACTTACCCAAAGCTATTTGGAAAGAGTCAAGCTAAGGTCTGGCGCCATGTCTTACTAATTTCAAAACCCATGATCTTTATATATTTATTTGGTTGTAGGTGGACACAATACCTTTATTTATGTATCTATCTATCTATCTATCTATCTATCTATCTATCTATCTATCTATGTTTTTAATTTGTTCTAATCAGTTATACATGGCATCAGAATGCTCTTCAATTAGTTGTACACAAATGGAGCACAATTTTTCACATCTCTGGTTGCACAAAAAGTAGGGTTACACAGCCAGGTGCAGTGGTGCACGCCTGTAATCCCAGCACTTTGGGAGGCTGAGACAGGAGAATTGCGAGTTCAAAGCCAGCCTTAACAACAGTGAGACACTAAGCAACTCAGTGAGACCCTGTCTCTAAATAAAACACAAAATAGGGCTGGGGATGTGGCTCAGTGGTCAAGTGCCCCTGAGTTCAATCCCCAGTACCAAAAAAAAAAAAAGTAGGGTCACACTATTCAAGCAATCATACAAGTACCTAGGGTAACGAACATTTCATCCCACCATCATTCCTGTCTCCATGCCATCTCCCCTCCCCTCCCTCATCTTTGGCCAATCCAAAGTTCCTATACTCATCCCAGGCCGCCATCTTTATGGATTAGCATCCACTTATCAGAGAAAACATCCAGCCTTTAGTTTTTTGGGATTAGCTTACTTCATTTAGCATGATACTCTCCAACTCCTTCTTTTTACCTGCAAATGCCATAATTTTATTCTCTTTTAATGCTGAATAATATTCCATTATGTATATATACCACAGTTTCTTTATCCATTCATCTATTAAAGGGCATCTAGGTTGATTCCACAGTTTAACTATTGTGAATTGTGCAGCTATAAACATTGAAGCAGCTGTGTCACTATAGTGTACTATTCTTAAATCCTTTGGGTATAGACCAAGCAGTGGGATAACTGAGTCAAATGGTGGTTCCATTCCAAGCTTTCTAAGGAATATCCATACTGCTTTCCAGATTGGCTACACCAATTTGCATTCCCATCAGCAATGTTTGCATGTGCCTTTTCCCCCACATCCTCGCCAACACTTATTGTTGCTTGTATTCTTGATAGCTGCCATTCTGGCTGGCATGAAAAGAAATCTTAGAATAGTTTGATTTGCATTTCTCTGATTGCTAGAGATGTTGAACATTTTTTCATATATTTGTTGATCATTGTATTTCTTCTGAGAAGTGTCTGTTCAGCTCTTTAGCCCATTTATTGATTGGGTTGTTTAGTTTTGGTGTTAAGTTGTTTTAGTTCTTTACATATCCTGATGATTAGTGTTCTATCGGATGTGTGTGTGCTAAAAATTTGCTCCCAAAATGTCAGCTCTCTGTTCACCTCATCAATTGTTACTTTTGCTGAGAAGAAGCTTTTCCGTTTGAATCCATCCCATTTATTGCTTCTTGATTTTATTTCTTGCACTTTAGGAGTCTTGTTAAGGAAGTTAGGGCCTAATCCAATGTGATAAAGTTTGGGCCTACTCTTTCTTCTATTAGGCACAGGGTCTTCGGTCTAATTGCTAGGTCCTTGATCCACCTTGAGTTGAGTTTTGTGCATGGTGAGAGATAGGGGTTTAGTTTCATTTTGCTGCATATGGATTTCTAGTTTTCCAAGTACCATTTTTTGAAGAGATTATCTTTTCTCCAATGTATATTTTTGAGACCTTTGTCTAGTTAGTATGAGATAACTGTATTTATGTGGGTTCACCTCTGTGTCTTCTATTCTGTACCATTGGACTACATGTCTATTTTGGTATCAATACCATGCCATTGTTGTTACTATAGCTTTGTAGTATAGATTAAGATCTGGTACTGTGATGTCTCCTGCTTCACTCTTCTTGCTAAGGATTGCTTTGGCTATTCTGGGTCTCTTATTTTTCCAAATGAATTTCATGATAGCTTTTTCTATTTCTGTAAGGAATAACATTGGGATTTTAATTGGAATCACATTGAATCTGTAGAGCGCTTTGAAAATCCATAATCTTTTCATCAACCCTCTGCTGCCTTTATGGGATATAGATTGTTATTATACATAATTATCTGGGAGTTTGAGCTTATGGTTAAAAGTTTTGGCTGTCAGGATTCAGAAAAACTTCAAATACTTGTTATGTTAAAGTCTATTGTCATCTTTCACATTAGGATTTATAAGACTAAGTCAGTCCTTCTTAAAGGTGCTCAAGGGGACAGACAGCATCTGCCCTGCCCAAGGTCAGAATGAAAAGAGAGATAACCTGGGCCTATTGACATCATGACACAATTATTACTTTTAGAAGTGAAACTAAAGGGTGACACTAGGCTCTGTAGCCTCAGTGAGCTTCCTTGTGTGCCACCCCATCATGCAGCCTTATTACCCAATTACTGGCATTATTTGATATCCACGGGCATTGCCCAAAGTGAAAAGCTTGCCTTTAGGCAGAGAGCAAATGAGAACACACCATTTTAGTGGGCAGACAGTCAGTAGTGAGAGAGATGTGCAGAAGCTTAGCTGAGCATATGCATTAATCAAACTCATTAATCAGTGAAGTCCTGCTCCAATGAAACTGAGCAAAGAGGTCAAGAGAACCTGGAAATCTGCCTTCCTGGAGCATGGAGAGAATGTCCTGCCCTTCTCTAGAAATATGATATGAGGGTAAAGAACCATTTTGGCTTTTCTTATTTTTCTATTTTTAAGATGGGGGAAGAAAAGTTCTGCTCAGGAAATCTAGGCCAACAAAGATTAATTTAGTGTTACATTTACATTAATGGGAAATAACTAGAAGAGAAATCTTAGGATGTAACACACAGATGCTAAAATCCCTGTTCAATGTTTCAGCCCAATTTGGGCATGGCTCATTCCCTCAAGTTCCTTAAAGGTCACATAGCAGTTCAGACTAACTATTTTCCTGTCTACACCCATGAGACATGTGAATGAACTTTTTCTGAACCAGCTAACTTCCCTTTAGCTACTTCCCTTTAGCCAGCCAAGCCTGAGGTCAGAACATAGCTGAGTCTCACTGAGTCGTAGAAGTGTCAGCTAGGCAACACATGTGTATTTATTAAACACCTACTGTTTGCTAGCCACTGAGGAAACAGTCTTTCTGGGAACTACCCTTCCCTAGATGAAGAGATAGAGAATATGTAAGCAAACAAGATATTTATGATACTAATAAGCACTAAAGAGGCAGAGAAATGGGATGTTATGACAGAAAGAGGCCTTAATTAAGCTCTTGATGGCAATGAGTGATAGCAGTGTGAAGAACTGGGGGAGATCAGTGCAGGCAGAAGGAAAGAGCACAGATGCCCTGAGATGGGCATGAGCCCAGTGTCTATTCAAGGGATGGAGAGAGGGCCAAGGCTGGCTGGAGACACAAGAATGAGGGGGTGTGCAGGGAAATGGGGTCAAAGAAGGAGCTGGGAAGTGACAATTTTAAGTCTAGTGGGCAATATGAAGGGGTTTTGATTTTATTTTTTGTGCAATGCAAGGTCATTGGAGAATTGGACCAGGAAATGGCCTGGTATGATGTGCACAGGATCATTCTTAATGCCGTGAAAAGCACTGACTGCGGGTAGGTAGGGGAGAGTGACCAGTGGGGCCACTCACTGTCCACCAAGGGGAAGACTTACAAGGCATGGGTGAGGGAGAGGGACAAAATCACCTTGCTTGTGGTCACATTCAATCTGAGGTGGCTATTAGATAATCAGACATTGGAATATATGAGTCAAGCTTAAGGATACATTCTGGGCTAGAAGTATACACATGTGAGAGTCCCTGGGACCCGGTGAGTCCAGTTAAGGAGAGAATAAAGAAAAGAAACACAATTCTGGAAAATTCCATGATTGACAGCCTTTTAGAAAGGAGCCTGCAAGTGAGACAAACCTAAAGGTCACTGAGGTAGAGTAAGATGATGAAGCCCAGGAAAGATTCTTGCAAGAGGGACAACCAACTGCGTCAGAGCTTAGTCCTTGGTTAGTCAACACACAGTGCGCAGACCCCAACAGTGTCTGAGGCAGCCAAGTGTGGGACCCAAGTGAAAGGACTTCTGACGTTTTTTCCCCAGCTGCTCTTTGTTCTCAAAATGGCCCATAGTCTCCTTTGAATGTATATTCCTTGCTTAGTGCGCAAACTTCTCACTCTTAAGATAGCCCACATTCTCCCTTGGATGTGTCTTTACTTTCCTAAATAAATCTGTGTGCCTCTAAAAACATTAAGTAAAAATAAAAATAAATAAATGAAGTATTTTCCCTACTTATGATTCTGTGATTTTGACAACCTGCCTCCAGCTACAAATATCTCCTCCCTAAGGAAAAATTTCTTAGGAACACTTTTTACTGTCTTCACTTCCCCCACTAATTCAAAACAAAGATGGATGTTACTTGAAGGAAAGTAAATGAAATGTGTCAGTCTACTGCTTTACCCCTAGGTCTTCCAAAGATTCTTCTAAGTGCCACCACAGGGATTCCCTGGTGGAACCTGGTGTTCACAGTGTCTTCTCAGATTGTACTCTATGAATTACCTCACTCAATGGAAGGCCTTGCTAGTCTGGTTTAACAACCTTGCTTCAGCTCCAATTATAGTCTGTCATAGATCATTCCTGGTGGCATACCATTCTTTGAGATGAGTCAGCTCTCCAAGTAGAAGGGAGGTAGCATAATCTGATTAAATAAGACTTAACAGAGTCACCATTTTATTTGTGCAAAGCTCATATGTGTAAGACATTGCTATTAATTTCATGTCTCAGAAAAAGAAAGGATGTTTGTTTTAGTCTGCTAGGGCTCCTATAACAAAACTCATAAAACTGCATATCATATAAATAACAGAAATTTATTTCTCACCATTCTGAAAGTCTAAGATCAAGGTGTTAGTAGATTGGATGTCTGATGAGGGACAATTCCTAGTTTATAGATGGCACTTTCTCACTTTGTCCTCACGTGGTAAAGGGCAAACAAGCTCTTTGGGCCTCTTTTAGAAGGGTCCTACTCCCATACAAGAGAGAGAGCAGTGCCCTCCCCAAATCACCTCTCCCAAAGCCCCATATCCTAATATAATCACATTGGTAATTAGTTTTCAACATATGAATTTAGAGAGAATATGAACCTTAAGACCTTTAGCAGTATGTTTATTCCTGTGCATAAACACGCACAAACTCATACTTTTAATCCTATGGTTCTGTCTGATGAGATGGTTCTTGATTGGAGAGGAGGGCAATTTTGCTTCATAAAGGACATTTGGCAGGGTCTGGAGACATTTTTGTTAATCAGAATGAGGAGTGCTACCAGCATCTGGTGAGTAGAGCCCAGAGATGCCATTGAACATGTATATACAGTGCGTGGGACAGCCTCTCCACACGAAAGACTTCCTGATCCAAAATGTCCGGAGCATGGAGGTGGAGAAACCCTGATGTCGTGATGGAAGGGCAGAGAGCAGGAGCCCAGCTGAATATTCCACAGACAGTGCGAGTGAGACAGCAACTTTATTGACCTGGCTGGCTGTATCAATATAACTGATCTATACTGTAATCACAGGAACACTGTGGACTGTGGATGTGAGACACATACAGTGATATACTTCACTAATTTACACAGCTGCCTGTGCTAGCTGATGTCCACAGAAAATCATTTCCTAAATTTAAAATGTCAACTTAGTATTTATCACTATAGTCTAGTATCACACAAACCTCAATAAATGGAGGTATCAACCTCACCTCCTGGACTCAATTTTCTCTTTTCTAATTCAAATAGTCTTCTGGTATCACCTGTTTGCCCTAGAGCTGAAAGCAGGCTTTATGTGATACTGACCACAGTGCTAAAGATCTTGCTACCAATTAAATCCCATGCTCAGTCCTGCAGGCCCCTAAGGACTCTGTCTTCTCCATGCCAGGCACAGGAGGGGCTAACCCAACAATGCCAGATGGGAGAACAAGTGATCAAAGGAAAATCATCAGCAAATACACAAAGGGGCTGGCAGCATCCTATGGGAACCATAATGCCCTCTTCTTTCCTAGACCCAACAATGGCAGTATTTGAAAATACCCACAAGCTGTCTTTCATTTAAAAAAAAAAAAAAGACGACAACGATGAAAAAGAAGAAAAGGCTTCTTAAGACTCAAATCCCAGTTGAAAATTTAGCTGCCAGTAAAGAGCCTGTGTGCAAACTTTAAGGTCAACTAAATATCCAGTCTTTTTTCACAGCATGATCAAGTTTTTTATCCTGTGCTTGGCAGGGAGGGGTTTATTTCAACAATGTTTATATTACATTCTTAAACTAAACTGGAGCCTAGAGAAAAAAAATATAACTCAATGTTCATAGCAAAATACTGCACAGCTGCCGAGTAGAGAAGGTTACCACAATCAGAAAGGGCTCGGGTTTCAATTTAATTCTTATTTGCTCAAATGCCAAAGTAATTTTTCCATGAGGAGAATGAGGTCATTCTTCACAGAAAGGAATCACTGTCTCAAAATTCATATGACCAGGAAACACCAGACTGATATAATGAGAGGTTTCAGAAATGTGAACTAAATAAAGTAGACTTAAGATGACAAATCTGTACATGTGATTTAAGCCCCAGAGATATATTAATGACATACCATGAATCCTTTGCTTTTTTTTCCAAAAAAGGACACTCTCCTATACCAAGCCCACTCCATATAGGCCTTTGGGAATCCCAGCAGGCTGGTTTCCCAGGGCAAACTTGATGGCTAGGGCAGGCAAATCCCTGGTTGGTGTGGTGAGGTCTTGAAATGGACTAGCAAAGTACCCCAAATTATTACAAATAGAGCAATAGGGACAATCACTTGCAGGGAGAGCAAAAGCAAGTGCTACCACATTCCCAAGCTGTTTGTTGACATCTTGGTTCTTTATCGCCTTGCCCTTGTCTGCAGCTCACACACGGAGACATTTTAACAAGAGAATAAAGAGCATAGGCCAGTTCAAATCCCAGCTCTGCCTGGTCTGGGCCATCTGACTTGAAATGTGTGATTCTCTGTCACTTAGTTTCCCCATCTTTAAAATTGAGTACAGACAGCATAGAATCCTGCACCTGGTAAGTTCACGAATGCTATTTTTACACCATGTTTTCTGTTCTACAATTCGAATTCAACAATTTAATAAAGCAAAATACTAGAAAATGCCAAAGATGACCTAGATGAGATTCACTATGAGAAATAAGAGCTCAAAAAACTCATGTGATGCATTGATGTTTGAATGGCTAATTAGTAGCAGGATGAGATTAAAATCCAGATTCCTTGACCCTTAAAAGTAGTCTTGGTAGGGGAAAGCAAGATGCTCTAAATTTTTTTGAAGAAATACATTAACTAATTCTACTACCAGAGAAATTTTGGTCACTTCCATTTAGTGGAGGCACATCTTTTAAACCCTGTTTCCTGTATTCATGCAGCCAGATCAGGCCTTAGTTACAGGGGAAACAGCTGGTCCAGCCGAGACTTGTCACAGTCGCCCCGAGCCTCTAAACCAGCCATTATCTGGCAACAGCAGATTGATACCATCTGTCTCTGCAGGGCACATATGGCCCCACTGGATTATAAGAATAAGGTTGTCACAAAAGGTCACTAACTATGCACCACTTTTCTATGATGAGCTCTACAAAGACACAATGATCCTCCCATTTTATCTCTAATCCTCTAACTCTTTCCAGCACTTAGAGAAACTGAGGCCAAACACATCAGGAGTGTTTCTGCCAAGGCCTCTGGCAAATACCAGGAGGGTTTCATTCATTTGCTCTCTTTCCCTTGGATGAGCTTAAGTTCTTTTTAAAACAAGTTTTACATTACCTTAATACAGAATTCCAGAAGGAGTACAGGTTTATACATAGTTCCTCATGCAACATAAAGGTGGACTTTGCTTTAAGTATACTGAGAAACACATAGGTGAGTGAGGTCAACTTCTTGGGGTAGGAGTTATAACAGAGAACAGACAAGAAAGGACTCTACTGAAAGATAACAAGTGCTGGCAAGGATGTGGAGATAAGGGAACACTTTCACACTGTCAGATGTAAATTAATACTGTCATTATGGAAAATGCTATAAACATTTCTCAAAAAACTAAAAATAGACTCACCACATGACCTACCAATGCCACTACCAAATGTAGTAGAAAATGAGATCAGTATGTCAGAGACACCTGCACTCCCATATTTATTGTAGCACTATCCATGAGAGTCAAGATATGATGTCAGTCTGAGTGTCTCTCACTGGATGAATGGATAAAGACAAACGAAATATTATTCATTCACACACAAAATAAGAAGGAAACATGGAGGAACCTAGAGAACATTAGGTTAAATGAAGTAAGTCAAGCACAAAAAGACAAATACCACATGATATTACATCTCACTTTTACGTGGAATCTAAAAGATTTGAATTGAGGAAGCAAAGAATAAAACATCAGGGGGGAAAGAGTGGGGGAGATACTGGTCAAAAGACACAAAACTTCAGTTAGATAGGAAGAATAAGTTCAAGAGCTCTATTGTACAGCATAGTAACTACAGTTAATAGCAATGTGTTACATTCTTCAAAATCAATGAGTAGATTTTAAGTGTCTTCACAGCATACACCCATATGCACAAGTGAGGCAAAACATGTTAATCAGCTGAATTCAAGAAACTCACAATGTATGTAGATTTCAAAACACAAATATTGTACACATACGTGCAACTGCTTTAACTCCTGACCCATAGAATCTATGAGTGTAACTCAGTTAATGGAGATAGAACAACCCTGGTACTAGTCCTCTTCCACCCTGTGCTTTGTGTTATCTCATTGAATCCTCACAGAAATTCTATGGATACCTGGTTATTTTTCCCACCTCTTAGAGCAGTTTAAAACAATTCATCCAGGGGTGAAACTGGAATCTGCTCCTGGGGCTATTTGACTCCATAGATCTTTCTTTCACATCTCACTCCTGGTCAAGTGTCCAGATTCAGCCATATGGTAGACCCAAGAAATCACAGAACCAATGTTAGTAAAATCAGCTTCTACATCTGACAATATGGCACTTCTTGAGTACCTCCTCCTGCCCAGCATCGTGCCCTGATTCCTATTTGTGAGCATAATAAACCCGTACCTAGTTTCTTCCTCCCTCTTACATCCATCCTCATCCATCATCTCTTTTCCACACCAAGGTAGTTTTTAGAATTTACATTGGTCAAGGGCTTTTTAAGGACAATGAGTAAGTCTTAAACTCTTTCAAAAGGTTCTCCCTTACAGAGCCCTTGGTACTTCACAAGGCTGGTCCAGTGGCTGCTGCCAAGGCTGGCTGCATGAAAATCAACCAAGATGCACTATGAAAACACAGTTCCTGGGCTTCTCCTCCAGAGATTCTAAGTCAGCAGGCTTCCCAGTGGTTGCTGTGTGCCGCCATGTTGGGAAACACCTGCTAAGAGAATAACATCAAACTCCTTCCCATGGCATTGAAAACCTGGCATAGTCTGGCTCCTACTGACTTCTCCCACCTCACTTGCTGCTACTCTCTCACCTTATGGTTCATTCAGAAAATGTGTCCTTTGAGCATCCCATGCTATTCCTCATTCACGAAAGCACCCTCCACACTGAGCAGCCTGATGAAAACCTGTGCTTCTCACAAGTTTTCCCCAACTCTCCCCCTCACAAGCATAGTTGGTGCCCTTTCCCTGTGTTCCTGTTGCCCTTTGTACCTACCTCCTTTCCCAGCCCTTAGCTCATGAATTTCTGAAGCCAGGGACCAAGGCTTTTTCGCTTTAGAATCCCCAGTGCTAGCACAGTGCCCCATTTATCAAAGATATTCAACAAATGTTTGCTGAATGAATAAGCCAATGTGTTTCCTTTCAGCTTTAGCTGCCAAGAAATGCAGAGCCAAATTCAGTTACCAAGTATAGCAATTAGCTCATCCCAGGTGCCTGGTAACATCTGCTCCCTATTTCTTTGAGATGGTCTCTGTTCTCTTTTTAGCCATAATTGACCTATTTCACATTGGGTTTAATTTTGTAAGCTCTTTCAAATCCTTTTTTAAAAAAGGTGGAGTATAAATTCTGAATAAATCAAGTCCAGTTCCTCAAAAGATACCTGTGTTGGGATCACATGAGAGTAAAGAGAAAATGTTACTGAAAAATGTGCTACACTTCACAAATAAAATGATTAATACTTCTTTGTTATTTTTAAATGGATAAAAATAAAGAACTATGAGGAAATACCCTCTCAAAAGAAGGATTAGTCATTCAACAAACAGTTACTAAGCATCTACTGAACAAGGTTCCCTGTCGACATGCGTGGCAAAGTGTGTTGCAGGTTAGATGAGACCTGTATATAAATACAATCGTGAAAATTATAAAAGTGTCAATGTATATACTAAGGATGCAAGAAGACAGAGGATTCGTACTCAATAGGGTAGGAGAAGGCTTCACAGAAGCCATACAATTTGACATAGACCTTAAACAATGAATAAGAGTTAGACAGGTAAAGGCAGCTACAGAGGCAGGCATTCAATAATGAGAACATAGGGCACACTGTGATTTGGCTAGATAAATGTTATCTAACATGGGTCAAGCTCTTACTATGCACCAGATATTATATCATTTGGCCTTTTAAAAAAAAATCTTCAAATAACCTTATGGGCTAAGCAGATAAAGAAACTGGGCCTTGGACGTCAAATGACTTGCCCAAGGTCACACAGGCAATACGTGGCAAAGACGAGATTGAATCAGAGCAGACTCTAGGGCTTCACACCTAAGCAGTCACAGACACTAATCCAAGGAGCAAAGATTTATACCTGTGAATAATGAAAATGAGACCAGAAAGATAGGCTGAGAGGTGATAGTAAAGGACTTCAATGCCAGGATAGGGATTCTGACCTTGGTTCTGTTAGCAATGAAGAGCCACAGATGACTTTTGAAGAGGAGAAATAAGTGATGTATTTTAGAGGTATTAACTGCTTACTCAATGAATTAATAAATGAATCAATGAATACATTTTTTTACAGTAGCTCAGCCAAGCAGCAAGCAGCATATATTATAGGTCGGAAGAGAGATATATTGAAGGAACTAAACCAATAGATGAGAAGAAGAAAAAAGGGGTAATAGGGGCCTGAATAGGACAAATGACCATGGAAGAGAAATAAAGAACAAACATGAAGACTTATTAGACATGAAGGAATATCACTCCTGAGTACCTGCAAGGACAGTGGTATAAGAAAGAAGGTATATAATGAATGTGGTAGGGATGTGAGAGCACAGATTCACAGGCTGGTGGGAACCCCAGTGGAACTCTCTGCAGGGTGAGGACTCCGGAGAGGGGTCAGGTTCTGCCCAGCAACATTGAAAAAGCAGAGTTCACATCTTGGAGTTTATATCCTCAGCACCTGTTAAGCTGCTTGATATACATAGTATAGGGCCTTCCATGGCATGTGTAAGGATCTTTAATCTTGATGTACTTGGTCTTGGTTCTCTTCATGTCAAGGTATTGTTGACTTCTGGCATGTGGATAAATCATGAGTTGTTTTAACCAGGAGCCCATAGGATTTCTGTGAGGATTCAGAGAGTTGACACATAAGGCACAGGGTGGAAGAGGACTAGTACCAGGGTTGTTCTCACTCTCATCCCTTGGGTTACACTCATAGACTCTGGGTCAGGAGGTCAAACAGCTTAACAGGTGCTGAGGATGTAAAACCTAAGATGTGAACTTCACTTTTTCAATGTTGCTGGGTACACATGTAAGAAGAGGAAAGAGAAAAATGGCAGTTGGTATCAATGAAGTCAAGAAGAAAGGCATTTTAAGCTGAAGAGGAATTAAGAGAGGAAAGGCAGGCAGAAAAGGCTTTGAAAAAAAAAAAAGTATATTGGCCAGGTGCGATGCTGCAGGCCTCTAATCCCAGTTACAAGAGAGGCTGAAGTGGGAGGATGAGTTCAAGGCCAACCTGGGCTACCTGGTGAGACCCAGTCTTAAAAGAAGAGAAGGGGGAGGGGATGAAGGGAGAGAGGGAACTGATCAAAAGGCTACTTAATCTACAAAATTAGAAGTAACCATTAAGATAGCTGATGGTGAATGAAAAGGAAAAAACACAGCAAGGAGGAGTTGAAGAAGGGTGAAGACTGACAAAGCATAATGCAGGTCAGAGACTGCAAACTCAGATGCCAAAGGGGTCAGACAGATAACCTACAAGGATAAACGGGCTGAGTAGAAGATCATGCAGCCCTCTGGGCCTATTTTTGCTTCCCACATTTGACACAGGCATTAGTACAGAAAGAATATTTTTTTAAGAAAAAGGAGAGTGCAAGCCAATAACAAACAGCAACTGCCACTCCATCTCAGAGGTGGAGACAATAGGGAATGGTGGGGTCTGCAGCAAGCTGGAGAATGCATGTCCCTTCTAGAGGCAGAAGCAGAAATTTAGCTCCAGGAGACTGCTCATACAAGAATTTGGGCCCAGTGTTGCCAGTTCTTGATGTGTCAAGAGAAAGAGAAATCCAGACTTTTATGAAAATCCTCTAATTTTTGAGTGCTTAGAGAAAGAAGAAAAAAAAAAAAAAAACATGGTATGGGCCAAAAAAACAGGCTTGCAGACATAATTCAGCCCACTAAAAAAAAAGGAGAAGGGTGACTTGAGAGAGGTAAAGTGAGGAAAGGGGTGTCTGTTTTAGGAGGAGGCCAACAGGAAGATGTCTTAAGGAACAATAGGAAGAGATAAAGAGATTGGAAGTTGCACAAAAGGGAGTTCTAGCTAAAACAATAAAGGTTTATTTTATTTCATTATGTTTAGGTATATGTTTTTTTACAAATAATAATGGAGAACAAGGTCTCTGTTAAGTATAATTCAGAAGTAACTGGTCAATGAGTAATGATTGTATGAAATATATTATTGTTGCCTCCTTTGCTAGTGGCAGTTCCTATAAAAGGTTGACAACACTACGGGCAAGACAGACCCCACTGTCAGGACAATCCATCATTAAAAAAAGAGTCCCTATGCTTATCAATGGAGGATGTCACCAAGGATAAAGGACATGTCACTGCACAACCTGTCCCTCTCCTTTCAAGCAATGGAAACCCCCCTTCTGTGAGAAGGAACTTAGATTTGGCAATCCAAATTCCTAAATTTCCCATTACTTGGAAGCTAGCTACTGTCTTCCATGCACAAATAACAACAACCAGAGCCCAAATTCATCCAATCATCCTGGTAAAACTGCCAGCTCTGGTTGTTCAGGTTGGCTCAGTGAAGGAAGGAAAACACAAAAGAACCCAAGTCTCTCTTTCAGAAGCGATAACAGGTGGGACACGATTCACAGGCTGATCCTGAAAAGTCATCCATATCTCCACTCTCCACATGAAACTGAGTCAAATCCCAACTGCATGAACAGACTGTCAAAGTAGTTTTATAGATTTTTAAAAATATTTTTAGTTATAGATGGACATAATATCTTTATTTCACTTTTATGTGATGCTGAGGATCGAACTCAGTGGCTCACGCATGCGAGGCAAGCGCCCTACCACTGAGCCACAATCCCAGCCCATATAGATTTTTCCAAAAGGGAGGAGAGGAAGAAAGGAAGGGAGGAAGGGAAAGAAGGGAAGGCAGACAAAAGTAGGGAAGGAGGCAGGAAAGAAGGAAGGGAGGAAGGGAAAGAAGGGAAGACAGACAAAAGTAGGGAAGGAGGCAGGAAGGCATATTTTTTACATGTCTTTCTAGACCCTCTAAAGAAGCAAATCCTATCAAATATATCATTGCTCTAATATATTGATTTTCACCACCTTGGCTTTCTAGGGTCACACCCTACATACCCAAACTAATTCTTCATTAATCCCAGAGAATCTCCTTTGCTCCCACAGGCCTGCTGTCCTAGAAAGATGATATCCTTCAAAGATACCAACTGTTTACTTTTCAACTACAGAATATGTATTGTGTGCCGGGCTCTATACAGGGTGATGGGGAACCACAGTGTTGCCTGATGTTTTCTCATACATGATCATAGCCCCTGCCCTCATTACACATATCAGATTTGGTTCCACTTCTACCATCACCTTTATTCTCCTCTGCAGGAATGCCTACCTTCCTGCTCTTTGCCTGAAAATTCTCCCCATACCTCCTTTACCAATAAACCTTCCCTCTATGTTACTGATTTGTTCATCAGCCTGTTCTCTGAAACTCATCAACTCTTAAAAGCCTGTAAAAGTAACACAGCACTTCATGATCACCCTGTATCACCTGCTCTTGTCTCATGAATGTCAACTTTGTCTTTCCAGGTAGGCCATAAAGCCCATGTCCTTAATTTCTTCTCTGCTTTCCATGTGATCTAGCACAAAACTCAGTATGGTTTTTATAATGTATTGGGGATGACTGATTACTTTTCAAATCAAATGTAAGAGTGGCTTATTCCCCCTTTGCATTAGTTTCCTATGGCTACTGTACCAAACTACCACAAACTTGGTGACTTGGAACAAAATGTAATCTCTTTTACTTTTGGGGAGCATAAGTCCAAATCAGTACCACTTGGCCAAAATCGAGGTATCAACAGGGACAAAGTTCCTCTAGAGAATCTCTAGGGCAGAATTCCTTTCTTGTCTCTTCCAGTTTCTAGTAGCTTTCAGCATTTCCTGGGTTGTGACCATATCATCCAATGTTGGCCTGTTGGACATAAATGCCTTCTACTCTTCTGTGTAAGATCTCCCTCTGCCTGTTATAAGGTACTAGTGATTGCATTTAGTATCCTCTCAGTTAATCCAAGATAAATCTCCTCTCAGAATCTTTAAATTAATCACATTTGCAAAGACCCATTTTCATATGTGCAGGTTCCTGGGATTAGGACCAAATATCTTTGAGGGATAGAGTTGGGCTCTTTGATTTAATAAGTCTATAGCAAACAATCAAATAAAGTCAGTTAAAATCATGAAGAATATTATCTCTCTTATCCAGGGTTTAATTATCCAAAAAAAATTCAAATATACACTAAACAATCAACAATCAGTAAAAGGCACTACAAAATAGATATTGCAGGGTCTGGCAGCAGACAAGATATCATGCATTTCGAGATTATCAAAAGGATACGCTATTGGCAAAGCAATAGTTTCAAATAAGTCAAACGCATTGGTGTCTGTTTTTAATATTTCCCATGGGATCAAGAGGTTATTTCAAAGAAAGAAATCTGGAAAGACCATAAATTCAGGTTAGTTGTATCCTACAGAAGAATCTTCCTAGTGTCACTTAGCCACAAAAATCAATCTTTTCCACCTAAAGTGCAGGTAAAGATAATGTCTACTCTCTTCATGAAAATGGTAAGACAATAAGGCCAGTTAGACCACAGGCAGCGTGCTGTATAGACTGGACCCAGCATCACCAGAGAATGGTTCAGCCACTGCGGTTACTATCTGTTCGGAAGCTGGAGTGGGATGTCTAACAAGGTGGAAGTTTCATCTTTAACATGAAATCCCAAAGGAGAATTTAGAGAGTCTGGACAAAGTTTTAAAAGAGATAAACCACCACTTGGTTAAGTATGGTCTAAAAAGCAACAACATTCTTATGGTTTGAGTTGCAGTGGATTGAGTTGTGCTACAATTAATAGGCATTACACAAACACAGAGGTGGTTTCTAAGGCCCCTGCATGCATCTATGAAGAGACAAACAGTGAAAATCGTCTGGCAATGAGTCACTCCCAGGTCCAAGAACAACAACTCTCTTCTTGGGACTGCTGGTCAAGTCAGTCAGGTCAACCTGTATTTAGTTGAAATGCTCATTTTGTTGAGTTAGTGCACCTGGTTATCATTTTTCCATAACAAGATTGGGCTTCCTTGAGGAATACTACCTTATCCTAAAGAAAGTTCTAATGGAAGAATTCCATTTGTGGTCTAGAATAACATATAAATCCCCAGGGATAACTAACCATCATCCACTCACTCTGCAGGTTCCCTGTGAGCTGGTGCAAAGATGGGTATCTAGAGAGGCCCCAGCTAGGAATCAGAGATGTTAATGACTACACTGAGTTAAGAGCAGGCATGTTATGATCTCCACTCCTTGATAAGGCAGGAAAGAATACATTTTAAAAGTACTTTTAATGGAAGTACTTTTTCTATTTTTCTTTTTTTTAATGTTTTTAAAATAATTTTTCTTCCATTATTTGGAAATTTTTCTTAGGATAAATATCTTCTCACCAAAAGAAACCAGATAGAATAGGCATCCTTCACTCTGGTTAGTGGAACTCAAGTCTATTTTCTCTACCTCTTTGAGACCCCTTGAATTCTCCCTGGGATTTCAGTTCAATTCCCATCTCAGCATGGACTTTAAATCACTTTCATATCATAACATGTCAACTGTTTATCTACCCTCTCTAAGCTCAGTCTTGGAGCTCACAGCATAAACATCCTTCACCGAGGCAGCTTTGTTTGTTCAGACTCTGTCCTCTGGAAAAGTTATGATCAGCAGGAAATGAAAACAACCAGCATCGCTTTTGTTTTCATTGATTTTGGGTGACATTTTGAAAATGGAGCATCTAAGCCAAACCAAATCCCAGGCCTCATTCTGACCAAAATCCGAAACAAGAAACTTCACGCGGAACATTCAAAACTCAATTGTCTCCAGCTACAGCTGAATGAAAAGCTCAGATTAAAACTGGCAACGATTTACTTCCTACAAACATGCTTTGTTCCTGGCTAACTTGTCAGCTCATAAAAAAACGCCTCTGTACAAGCAGCTGTCTCATTCAAGATGCTGAATCCTTTCATGGTCGTCAATACAAATGTGTTACACAGAACCCATTCCAGGACCCTGGCCCAGAGTGTGGGCCTCCTTGCTTCCCTCATGCACCTTTCTTCTAATTTGATGACTTGCGTTTTCAATAGACGGTTATAGAAAATGTCACGCTCCTCATGGAATCCCCTCATCATTCTTTTTCCCAGAAGCCTGTGTATAGAAAAAGCCAGCCCTGGAGGCAAGACAGAGGAAGCCTCTGAAGTTTCCAATCCTTAATCCTAGCTCTCTGAGTTGTTCCCATAGCGAGTGGAGCAACTTGCGGTCTTGCTAGAGAGAAGTCAAATCAAAACTACAACAACCCATTTGCAAATGTAAAGCGGCTGGTGGATAATCATCTTTCCCAATGAGCCAGTAAATAAATTGATGACACATTGTAGATGCCTCACTGTTTCCTGGATTATTTAGAAAGGCACCATCTGCTGAACCTCAGCATGAACAGTACTACTTGCCACTGGATCGCTAGAGAGGGGATGATAGCTAAAATGAAGATGACCCTTTCACTTTCCCTTTCCTGATTCTGCTCCGCTCCTGTTCCTCCACACACTTAGAATACCTTGTTTCTCCCCTTGCCTCATCCAGCAAGTCCCTGAGAACTACAATTCATCCATTAAAAACTCAAGCTCTGTTATCATAAGCTGTATGAGCTCTGACCTGATGAAAAGATGATCCCAGGAGCTCAGAATCCAGAAACATAATTCTCAGTTCTGACGTGTATGAGCTCTGGACTTCAGTGCCTCAACCACTAGAATGGGGCTAGGGGACCCTCCTCGCAATCACAGGACCCTTCAGAGGTCTCTCCCATCCAGGTCCTTTTTGGTGTGAGGTCAGAAGATCAATGAAGGTTGAGACACTGCAGTCACCCTGGGACAGGGTCTGTTTAGGACATCTGACCAGAGCTTGACAAAGCTGCATGTCTGGGAGACATCTTAGAGAGGAAAAAGATGCTTAAAATTCATTTTCGAAGCTGGGCACGGTGGTGCATGCCTGTAATCCCAGCATTTTGGGAGGCTGAGACAGGCCAGCCTCAGCAATGGCAAGGCGCTAAGCAACTCAGTGAGACCCTGTCCCTACATAAAACAAAATAGGGCTGGGGATGTGGCTCAGTGGTCTAGTACCCCTGAGTTCAATCCCTGAAACCAAAAAACTACAAAATTTATTTTCGAGCATGTATTATGTAGTAGATATAATTCCATAGCTGTTACAGTATGCATTGTGTTTTCCCCAAACTCATATGTTGAATTGCTAATCTCCAGTACCCAAAAATGCGACTATATTTGGAGACAGGGAATTTAAAGTGGTAATTAAGGTTAAGTGAGTCAATTTGGTGGGCCCTAATCCAATACCACTGGTGTGTTTGTAAGAAGAGAAGATTAGGACACAAACACTACAGAATGAAGACAATGTGAAGATGTGGGAAGAAGACGGCCATCTAAAAGCCCAGGAGAGAAGCTTTAGAAGAAATTGACCCTGCTGACACCCTAATCTTAGACTTCAGGCTCCAGAATTATGTGAAAATACATTTCTGTTGTTTAAGTTGTACAGACTATGGTACTTTATTATGGCAGTTCAGCAAGCTCATAAAATAGTCATTAATCTCCCTCTTCTCAGATGCTACCCACCACCTAAAACATGCACAATTTAAAATTTAGTAGATTTTGTTCACTGGTTTTAAAAACAAACAAAAGAGATAACTTGTTGAGTTTTTACATCTCTTTTTACTTAAGTTAGGCTTTTCCCTCTTTCTTTTTCTTCCAATGAAAGAACATACCTCCTGAACTCATAAATGGTAAGAAATGCATTATTTCCTGCTTTTATCAGTCAGGACAGATTAGGTTTTGCTGCACTAACAATCTGAAACCTTAGAGTTTTTTAACAATTAGTAACTTAGCCTTTCCCAAAACACCAGATATCTAGTAGATTCTTCTTACTTCTAAGACACTAAGCCTGCCTGGCCGAGTATGCTTCTTAGTATACCACATTCATTCTCTCTTTCCCTCCCCAAGACCTTCTGAAATCCTATGCTGATCTCAGGACTCCACACCATAGATAGAAAATGAAATAAGATGCCTGAGATGACATTTCTGCATTTGAAGACGATTGCTGAACGCTTTTGATTTTAACATTTGACTTTTATGCACAGCTGTAGAAAGCCATTTGTAGGCTGTATGTGGACTATCAGCATCACAGCCAGTGAGGGAATAGGTCTGGCATTGGAACTTCCCATGGCACCCCCACAGGGATAGACCGCCTGATGAAGGTGAACTTCCTGCTCAGTTCTGCCAAAGATCCCACACAGCACTGGAGATGGGGTGACCTGCTGTAGCTGCACAGCCCCTCTGAGATGGGTATGACCAATCAACCTGTTGACTGCAAGACATCACGAAGCAAGACTCTACCCTTGAAACTTTATCCCTGCCTTTGATGTGCCCTTTAAATAAACCACAGGAGCCATTTTCTTGTTGTCTAGCTCCAGCTCCCATGTGTACTGGACCTATGAGGGGCTCCAACCTTTTGAAATTATAATTCTGCCTTTGTCTTTTGTTCTTTAATAATTATTCTATACTTTAATTTCTCAGGTGGCTAACATCCTCCTTGGCAGGAAGAAGAACCCCCTAAAAGGAGATGCTGGCCATCATCCCTTACACAGCTATCCTTTGGTATATACAGGGGATTTTTTTCTACCTCCATCCAAATAACAAAATATGCATATACTCAAATCATTTATATTAAATTGCATATTTGCATATAATATTTGCATATCCTCCCTTATTCCTTGTCATTTCTAAATTACTTGTAATATCTAATACAGTGTAAATGCTATGTCATTGTAAATGCTGTATTGTTTAGAGAATAATAACAAAAAAGTCTGCTCATGTTCAGTGTAGGCACAATTTTTTTAAAAAAATATTTTCAATCCATAGTTGGTTGAATTGGCAGATATGAACTCATAGATACAGAGGGTCAACTATATACAAATTTTTTTCTTGAAAGCAGGCCATATAATTATTTAATAAATCATTTAAATATTTGCCATGCCAAAAAAAAAAATGCCTGAGATGAAGAGGATGATGATATTCATTGATTTTCTTCAATGTCCATGACACTGGAGTTGCAGCCTCCATGCACAGGGAAGCAAGCCCTGGAAAAACCAAGTGTCTCTTATAAATGTCTCATGCTACCTTCCACTCTCTCTCCAATATCCCCGGATTGGAGAGTGAAGGGAATGAGTAGTGACAGACCCAACAGACTCAGCAGATTTCCCACGTACCCATCTCCCCTTACTGCAAAGTAGACTCAGGGCAAACATCTAGGTAATTTGAGTAATTAACCCCTTTTAAAGTGAGGCAACAGAAGGGCACTGTCCAGGACATGAGCGTAACCAGCCTCTCCCATTTGAGTGAAATTGATGCCATGCTGGCACTCTCCTCTTGGCTTTCTGCAGTCAGCACTGGGACCCCGGGCACTAATGGGGTGCCCAGGCCCACACTCCTGCTGCTATGGATGTCATGCCCGATTCTCCAAACTCATGTCTAGAAGCATTTGATGGCTGTGTATAGACTTGTGTGTGTGTGTGTGTGTGTTTGCTTTGACTGTGAGGCAAGGTCAAGAGCTCTTCTCTTTTATTAACATTTAGATGAGTGTCCTGGGCCATTGAGCAAAGCTGAACTAAAACTAAGAAACATCATTCAGCTTCTTATTATTGCTTCCAACTGAAAACAACTGCAATTGTCACACCTGCCTATATAGCATAACATGTGGATCATCCCTTATAGTTTCGAGTGTTCTTTTGCATATAATTTCATTTAATCTCTCTAATTACCTAAGGCAAATTTTTGTCATGTTTTTGATGGAAAAGTGATGTTTGGGGAGGTAAATGATCAATGTATTCAAATTGTCACAACTATTAAGCAACATTGCCAAGAACCTACCACGAGTCTTCTAAAGCCTTTGTGTTCTGTGACCTATAGAAGGCTCTGGAATTTAAACATAGAGATCCAAGAAATAACCTATGCTAGGCCACACATGGCATTCAAAGTTTTCACATCTGCAATCCGATCTAAACTCCACAGCAGCCCTGCAATGATCAGTAGACAGCAGAGTGTTTATATTTATTCAGATATGTGTGTGTTGTGTGAAGGGGGCTGGGGAGGAGAGAGGATGGTTGTAATCCACAAATCCTGAGAGACAAAAGTAATTAGATGAGTGTTTATTATTCCCATTTTACATATGAGAAAAAGAAGGCTGAAAGAAGATATGTAAATAGCTAACAGGGGAATTTCTAGTAAAATAAAAAATTCAAATCTAATATTATTTCACAATATCACAACAAATGGATGGATGGCAAGAAGGATGAATGGCAAATCCATTATTAATCATGAGTCTGCCGGGGGAGTTTTCTCCTTCTAAAGCAATGATGCGATTCACCAGCACCTGGCCAAGGTCTTGTGTACTCCACCATCTGTACCTGAGCAAAAGGAGGTGATGAAAAGGAACCCAGGGAAGACCTTAACTCAATAGAAGCACAGATGTAAAAATACCAGTGGGCTCAGCCTCACACGAAGGCAATTACAGCACAACTGTCCAAGTCTGATGGAATTAGCCTCCTGCCAGCTGAAGAAGCAGCTTAATAACTCCCCTTGTCAGAGAGTTTTCTAGATGAAAGAACTAAAGACAGGCTCAAATCAGAAGAACAATAAAGCAGGTAAAGACAGGTACTGAGCAAAGATAGAGGACCTGTTCCTGTGATTGGCAAGCCATTGGACACAGTTCAATGACACAGCGAGATGGTCCCATTCCCTCTGTGACTCAAAGCGTCTTCTTCCAGAAAGACTGCGTTGCCAGGATATGAGTAGCTAGTTCAAATAATTGCAGGGTGCTCTCTGCCACTGGGGCTCTCATTTCCGCAGAGATCACATCTCTCCATAATCAGAGGAGTATTTTCATACGACCCAGACAAAGAATCTATGCCTTTGACATGTCAGGCAAATTGAGGGGGATTTTGAAAAACAAGCATAGCAAATTAAGATTCAGATGGAACTGGTCAGATTTTCTGAGAGAGTAATAGAAATATAATATAAGCTCACAAGCCACCATCACAGTGTTAAGTCATCACTTGTTTTCTGTCAATTAATGCTTATTATAACCCTATGAGGTAGTTAGTATTATTACCCACATTTTAAAATTGAGAAACTGAGACACAAAGAGGTTAAGTAACTTGACCAAGGCCACACAGCTAGTAATGGCAGACAGAACTCAAACCCTAGAGCAGAGCCCTAGAGAACCAAAGGCTTTACTTATTTTATTCCCTGATCTCTGAAGCCTGCCCTTAAAAAAAGAACTGGTACAACATGGACATGAAGATATCTTTTAAATGATGTTTTATTTTATAATGTACATTTGCATAATTATAAATAATCATATATTCTAGTATCTATCTTTCTCACAAATTATAAAAATGGCTCATCTATCAGGCCCTCCTAAAATAGTTCCATCTCATCCTGAAAGGAAAGGATTCAGATTTTCAGATTAATTTGCTTGGTATGTAGATGCCAGCAAAAGCAATCCATTTGCTCCCACAAAAGCTAGGCACTCACTCCACATCCAACACCAGGCATGGTGATGTGAATGCAAGCCTTGCTTGGCCACCACAAATGACTGAATGATAAATTATCTTCTCTGTGTGAAACCAGCAAACTACCAGCTCTCCAACAACTCATGGTCTTTACTTACTACACAATATTTAGAAAAATTTTGAGAGCCAAATATGGGTTGGGAGTATAGCTCAGGGGTAAAGCACTTGTCTACTATGCATAAGGCCATGGGTTCAGTCCCCAGTTCTCCCAGATAAAAAGAAACCTATCAGTCCAGGCACAGTGGTACACACTTGGAATTCCATCTACGTGGGTTTCTGAGTCAAGAGGATCACAAGTTCCAAGCCAGCCTGGGCAAATTAGCAAAACCCTGCCTTCAATTAAAAAATAAAAGAGCTGAGGGTATGGCTAAGTGGTAGAGCATTCTTGGGTTCAATCCTCAATATAAAAAAAAAAAAAAAAAAGAGAGAGAGCTAAATGTGGTACTTGGTTAATTTCTCATTCTGCCACACTCACCCACCAACCAGCCAGCTGCAACAGCGGCACTCCATCTTGGACCAGAGGTTGGAACATCTAAAAGGCCCAGCTTCACAAAAAAGAGATTTCTGTCACAATTACCCAATCTCACCATTGCTGCACAAACAATATGGAAACATGTGGTCATAGAGGGGTTCCAATAAAACTTCATCTATAAAAACAGATGGCAGCACTGATTTGGCCCACAGATTAGAGTTAGCCTACCTCCCACCCCAGTCCCTACCAGAAAAGGACAGCTACACCTATCCCTCCCATTGTACTGTTCTGACACTCTGCCCTCAGAATCATGGAAGGCTTTTTAATAGTCATAGAAGATCTGTGAACAGTAGTTACCACAAAGCTGCTAACCACACCCGACATTAATAAACTACCAACTAGCTTGACCAGCACAACGACCACTGAACATGAACCTCCACACTTAACTCTCCCCTCTGTGACATTTATCACAATAGAGGAAAGGGACGTATTTTTTATTATTTTTAGTTTTAAGCTTTATGCTCAATTTCTGCCTCTTAAATTAAGGTACATTTTATATTTTTCTCTCAGGAGAAAAAAAATCCCTTAATGTGTTTTGCTTTGCTCTGTTTTCAGTTCTAGCTTGCCAGGAAGGGATGCAGATATTACTTATTAATGTGCCCCAGGCATCATCCTAGTTTTGAGCCTTTGGAGAAAGAGAAGAATAAGACCTGACTGTGCCCCTTCCTTCCACGGTACGCTGATCTTTCCTAGGTCCTGTGTGAGCGTCTTGGAAGCACAGGACAGAGAGCAGAAACTAGAGACAGAAGAGGAAATGAAATAGAGCATTGATACGACAACTATTCTCTCCATCAATTCATTTTCATTTTTTTTTTTTCTCCCATCATTTTTGGTGACAGGGAGAGGTCAGAGATTCAGCTAGGAATCTTGAACTTAAGCAAGAAGGAAGTAGGAAGTGTATTCTAAGTGTGGGGGCCTCAACATCTAAACTGGCTGCCTCCTTGATCTACCAGTACCCGGGTTAGTTTGCCTTCAGGGTATCCTATCAGTCAGTTCATGCAGAGATGGCTGTTCTGAGGCCATTTCTATAGATTCCCTACTCCATTTCCATTTATTTTGCCTGCTTGTTAGTTTCAGTAAACACTTTAATTAATTATATATTTTAAAGTGCTTGATCATGTGCCATACAGAGAAAGGGTACAATTTTTTAAATCAATGAGGGGAAAAAATCACTTATAGGCCTCACCAGCTGGAACATGTGGTGTTTCACGTATATAATGGGGCATAAGAAATACGTCAGGCCAGCCATTCTACAACTTTGCCTAGAGAGGGTTCTGTCTTGCAGTGGGGTTTGCTGTGAAAGCCTCAGAGGTACAGGATGCATCGGCTTCAAGCATGAAGACTTCGGGACAACAAAGGAGTGATTGGACCCCTAAAAGAAGCAGAACCAGGATGTCATCTCACTGCCTGGAGCAAAAGGTTATCCCTTATCCCTTAGTTACTAAAAGAAGCAAACTATGGGAAACAAAACACAAGTGCCAAGATCACTGTTGAGTTATTGGTCCTGGTTTCCTAAAGCCAGACAGACCCAGCACTTCCACTCAGAGGCAGAGGAAGGGAAGATGAAGGCCTCCCCAGCTGCAGAAGGAGAAGGTGATGGTCAAGGCACCCCAGCCACTTAGTGCAGCACCTGCACATAAGTTTCTTTCCAAGCACTTTCATAGCAGCTACAGCGTAAGTAACAACAATGGCAGGTGGAAAATAGAAGATAAAGATCACAATAGCAATAGCTGCCATCAGTTGGGTGCCTAGTATGGAGAGAGGTCTCCTTCTGGGCATTTTCACATGCATTAGCATATTTATTCCTCATAACCTAAGAGGTAAAGTAGCCATCATCATTATTGTACTGCTGCAAAAGAATTAAGATTGAAAAAGCTAGAAATGGTTACACAGTTACTAAAAAGAATCAGAATTCAAACCCAGGTCTTTGTGAATCTAGGATTTAGGGGAAATATCACTAGCTCTCAAATTTGCCACTGCTTTCGGAGACTCAAAACTCTGCATGAATCACAAGCTACTACCACTATGTGGATAATTTCTATTACTTCAGGTTCAGTTTTGTCCCCAGACCTTGCATCTTTAAAGTTTTTACATCCACCCCTCACTGATGAGGAACATTATGTATCACCTCTGCTTCTCTTATTGCTTCCAGATCTTTCAAATTGCTTCTCATTGACAAACTCTAGCCGGTAACACTACTAGCAATGAATTCTTGACATGTAGTTAGTTCTCAGGCTCTAGCCCTATTACAGAGTGCAAGACCAATTCAACATTGCCCAAAAGCATAGTCAGGGATGTTCATTGTAAGAGTCTGAAATTTGGGAAAATGCATGAGAATAGATATAGTCCACTACTGATAACTATATTGGGGGTGTGGTGGGGTGTGGGAGAAGTGTGGCTATAGTTCAATGGAAGCATCTGGTGGGATCAAAGCCACAGAATGGGTCTGGCAACTATTTTGCACCATGACTATATATATTCTCAAGCTTGTGGGGTCTGCTGAGGTACATTTTTGCAGGTTCAAATTATCAATAGCCTCCAGAAGAAACAAAAAAAAACATGTTGCTTAAATCTCTTCCCAGCCCTTGCTATTCTTACCAGAGTCCCTTTTAAGAGGCCTGTGGATTAACAGCTCTAATTAACAAATGATGTAAGAACTCTGGTGTTTGTTTTCAACTCTCAATGAAGATTTGTACTTGTTGACTAACTTCTTTTCTGCTTACTCTGAGTTTTTCAGGAAAGGTAGTAATTTTAATAACTGAATTAGCTAGAATATCCTAAAGTCAATCTTTTGTAAATATTTAACTTAATTTCTATTATCAAAGCTATATTCTTACTTCCTATTTCATGAGGAACAGCTACTTTTAATTCAAAAGGCTCTTTCTTACCTCCACATTTCACAAAAGTATCCTTATACTAGTAGTCCTTATTTTTCTAGTTACTCCACACTACACAAGAATTAGCTTTCTTGTATTGAACACACATACATGTCACACACGTAACTCTTAGTTTTCCATTGATCCTTCCACTATAACTTTGGGTTAAGTCAATAATACGGTTTCAATGCTGTTTAATTGCTTACTTATGTTCCCCAAAGCTTCACTGCCATTGAGGGCTTGGTCCTTAGGGTGGCTCTATTGGGAGGAGGTAGAACC
Organism: Geosciurus inauris; assembly: GCA_004024805.1. Lineage (NCBI taxonomy): Eukaryota > Metazoa > Chordata > Mammalia > Rodentia > Sciuridae > Geosciurus > Geosciurus inauris. The sequence continues at coordinate 158,993 of PVHX01001472.1, read as the reverse complement.
TTTGGGAGGTGGGCCTAGTAGAAGGTCCTTAGGTCAGTGGGGGTGTGACCTTAGATTCTAGGGCCTGAGTCTCTCTAGCTGACTGATAATATATGCTCTTATACATGTGCTACCATCTGATAAGGTCATCCATATTGTACATCTAACCTCCAAAATTGTGAGCTAAATAAAACTTCTCTTTATAAATTTAGTTGCCTGAAGTATTTTGTTGTAGTAACTCAAAGCTAATAGTCAATAGCCAGTATTATATTGTAGTGATTATGTAATACTCCCAGCTGTACCATATAGTTTTCCATATTTATTTTCTTATAAACTTCTGGGTTTTCTTAGAATTTTTAATATTTTCCAGTTTGCTTAGTTTTTTAGTAATCATCAACTCATCTACAAACTCTCAACCATAAGAAATAGGCTGAAACACATCTTTCAGTCTCATGTATTCTTATAGACACCAAACCTCTCCATTCTCCTGTCCCGGTATAGAATGGTTGATCTCTGGCTTGCTTCTCAGTTATCACTCTGAGATCACCTGTCATCATCAACCAAGGAACAGGACAATGTTCCTCATTAAAAGTTTCTGGGAAACTCTGGTGAATCTTCTCCCCTCTCTATGATACCAGCAGTTATTATAATTGTTGTTAGTGGGGGGGGGTTCTCCTCAGTTAGGCCCTAGCTTATTAGGTTTCCCTCCATGTCATGACCCCATACACACACACACCCTTCCTAGATAATCCCATGTGTCTCAGCACTTGAAAGTAGGAGGCTGGTACATTCCAGAGCTTGGGACGAACACTTCCAGTGTCCCTGTGGTCTGTCTGCCAGAGTAGGAAATAATGAAGAGATACCAAAATACAAATGCGTGGGAAGGGTTTCCAAGAAGAAGCTATCTAAACCATTTCTGGAAATAGATGATAACATTATTTCCTTAAACACAGGATGCCAGAAAAACACACACAGAGACAGAGACTGTAATAAATTGTGCAATGTAAAAATTAGTTTCAAAATGTCAGTATTTTTCTCTTTCTTAAGCCAATTGCTTACACTCAATGGTGTCACCAGGAGTCCATAAGCAAATTCTGTGTAGGCCCTGTGACCAAAGTCTTCTTCCAAATCCATTTTTTAAAATCATTTATAAGCCCATTTTTCTGTGGAGTACAGACTTTGACTCCCTTCCTCAAACTCAAATATTAGATAAATGCTATGCCCTTGCAAAAGTTTGGCACTATAATTTGAATATTGAGTGTCACTCAAAGTTCCATGTGTCTGCCCGATGGAACTATTGGAGGTGATGGAACCTTTAGGAGGTAAGGCCTGGTAGGAGGTGCTGAAGTAATTGGAAGCATGCCTCCCCTCTTCCTCTTTGATTTCTGACTCATGACATGAGCAATTTTGCTCCACCACACATTCCCACCGTGATGTGTTGTCCTCGCCAGAGGCTCAAGTCAAAAATCTTGATTTTGATCTTGAACTGGAAAGCTCCAAACCATAAACCCAATTGAAACTTTTCTCTTTATAAAGTTAATTATCTCAGGTACCTTGTAACACTGGGCTGACATAAATTGGTTAGCTGACACTCCCTGGAAAGCCACATAGCAGGAGGAAAAAAAAGCACTTTTTTTTTAATACATTCCATAGAGAATAAAAATGCAACTTATTTAGACCAGGAGTGAGCATCATTTCTCATCATTGCGCATAGAACACAGTAGTGCCCATCCTTCTGTAAATACATAGATATAGATATAGAGATAGATATAGATAGATATATGAATGATATATAAAATGTATATAGATAACATATATACATTATATATATAAATTTTATATATATACATATATATGTATATATATAATCTAGCATGAGCTATGGTATCAGGCTCAGTTAACATTTTAATTAAAAAGCCACTCTAATAAATGATATTCTTCTAAGAGTAAGGTAACAACAGATTTCTGTTCTGACACCTCTTCACCCTTAAAATAATCATATAAATCAGGCTGGGGTGTAGCTCAGTAGTAGAGTGCTTATCTAGGATGTGTGAGGCCTTGAGTTCAATTGCTAGCACCAAAAAAAAAAAATCATATAAATTAATTTTTTTTTTTTTTTAAATATTTATTTTCTAGTTGTAGGTGGACACAATAGCTTTATTTTATTTTTATGTGGTGCTGAGGATCGAACCCAGTGCCTCCCGCGTGCTAGGCGAGCACGCTACCACTGCGCCATAACCCCAGCCCATATATAAATTAATTTTTAAAAATACTTTTATGTTTGCTCTTTTTAGGTAAAGAATCAGACTTAGTAAAATATGTAACTCTTGAATATACAGCTTCATGAATATTTATATACCTAAACAATCATGTTACCATCACCCAAATCAAAACAAAATATTCCCTTCACCCAGAAATTTTCCTCTTCTCTCCATACCTATTTGGTGCATTTTTAATGGTAAACATACTTTATTCTTTACATGTTACTGACTATCTACTAATAAAAATATTTAGTTAAACAGAACTTTGACCATTTCCTGGAGAGAGGAGAACTAGCGTTTATCATGCAAATGTAACTTGTCCTGAGCACTTTGCCATTTCATGCAGATCCTGTTAGGCAGTTATAATTATCTCCATTGGCCAGGGAAGAGCTTGGGCTCTGAGAGTTTAAGGGACCTTTCCAGTGTCATACTGCCTGTTAATGACTGCAGAGCCTGTGAGGTTTTCTCCATTTAATCACACTGCCAGAGAATACAGCTTACTGCACTTTGGTTTGGGGTTGTTGCTGTTTTTCAGCCAACTTTCATTTATTTATGACCAATATGGAAAAGTAATAAAGATAAATTAAATCAATTGCAATTTTTCAAAAATGTTTGTCTGTTAGATAAATTTAAAAGTGGCTTTATCTATTAGTTTATCTTAAATATATCTTGATTAAAAAAATAAACAGAAAGATAGTACCTATATTCTCACCATGCTCTAAAAACGAAAAGTCTTGCTTTTTTCTCTCTTTGGTATTATTTTTCAGTTCAAATTATGGTCCAGGAATAAAGGAATAGTGTTAACTAGGCTCTTGAAACTGCAGTTCATAATTCACCTAGTTCTCTAGACCAAGAATAAACTATCTCGGGTCATGGGAGTAATGATTTTATGAGACTCTGCTTAGGGATCCTTAAGGAAAGATTCTTGTAATTTCACAGCTTTGTGACCAAGTGTCCTGGTTTGGAAATCTCTCAGTCCCAGGAAACAAGGCAGGTTGGTCACTCTACAGCACAGTCCCTGCTTTTCAAAGTATACCAACAAACTGTTGGTTTTGGTCTCTGAGATTTCAAAAGGTGTTTGGGAAAGTGGAAAAGATCATAAATGTAATTATATCAAGTTGTTCCCAAAAAGTACTTTTTAAAAAAGAATATATATGCATTTGTTTATATATGCACAAAAAATGGCCAAGCCAGGCACAGTGGCACACCCTTGTAATCCCAGCAGCTTGGGAGGCTAAATCGGGAGGATGGTGAGTTCAAAGCTAGCTTCAGCAAGGGCGAGGCACTAAGCAACTCAGTGAGACCCTACCTCTAAATAAAAAATACAAAATAGAGCTGGGGATGGATGTGGCTCAGTGGTCGGGTGCCCCTGAGTTCAATCTCCAGTAACTACCTCCCATCAAAAAATAAAAAATAAAAAAATGACCAGAAGAGAAACGCAGAACCAAAGTCCATTGCTTCCAGGGAAAGCAACTCAATGCTGGCTGACTAGGAAGAATGGTGATCTCTCATGGCACACCCTTTTTGAACCATTTAAATTAAATGGATACATATGTACTCATGTGTATTACACTAATCCATGTCACTGAAGCCTGGGCCTCAGCAAGCTTCCAGAGGCTGTAGGTCCGAGAGATGAGAAAGAAATAGGATTGCAAACACCCTCTGCCTGTTCTACCAGCTTTGTGCTTAGCCATTTTACATCTTGGCTCCGTTACAAGATTTCCTTTAAATAACAGGTTTTATGGTGTTTCTTTAAAGTCTGAAAACCATAACACTAATCCTTTTACTTACAGTCTGTAAATAGCAACCCTTTTTGAGCAATCCTTTATAGACGAGGAACAACAATGTCTGCTCAGAAGCCCAGGACATTAAATCAAAGAAATCAGGTTCAAATTCTGGGTCCACACCTGCTTCCTACGTGGACATAAGCAAGTTCCTTCATACCCTCTCAGCCTTATCACCTTCATGTGCTTCTAAACATTTCTTTATATCCTCTTAGCTTTAATATCTTCGTGTGTTTTCCAAAAGAGAGAGAGAGAGAGTGTGTGTGTGTGTGTGTGTGTAATATCAGCTCATGTTAGTGTAAGTGTTCTAAGTGTTTAGTACTTATGAATATAACCAGCATTGTACCCAAGTACCCAAATGCTCAGTAACTGTCTAATCTGGAACTGAGTCTCAGTGTCAAAAAGTTCATGCAGTCGCAGTCCCACGCTCTATAAATGTTTCCACATTGAGCATCCTACCCCATCCCAAGCTCAGCACTCAACTGCAGACCACACAGAAGATTATATTGCTGAGAAGAGATCTTCCAGATGCCAGGGTCGAAGCCAATTCCAGGCTTGATCTACTCTAGGGACAGTAGTTTTGGGCTGTCCTCCAGGTACAGGAACCAACACTGAGGTCATACAACAAAAAGGTGGGGTGAGTGAGAGGTAGGGAAACTAGGGAGGGGAAGGATGATCTGCAGGCCTCCAGAATCACTATGCTGGGCCAAGCAGGCTTGATTCTCCACAAAATAAGACACATGTGACCAGAATCCTCTCAGAAACTCTGTTTCAGATGAGGAAGAGGCAGTGTCAACAGAGATAAAGAGAGAGTGAGGGAGGAAGGATGCAGAGATGAAGAAAATGGACAGTGTCATTAAGGAGACCCAGCCCAGAAACACTGCCAATGAGTAAAGAGAGAGGCCATTACTTTAGCATCACATTTATCAATGCTCAACACACACACATCTCATAGGAAGATGGTGTGCTTCAGATGCCATGTTAGCAGAAGTTAGCCTCGGTGCTCTACTCAAGATCATTACCTGTATCAAATACCTGCCAGAGTCATGGCAACAATGGGGTGGAGGTCCACCCAGAGTGGCCTGGGAAGCCCCATGGCAACACCACAGCCCCTGGGCAGCCATCTGGGCTGTGCAGTGGCCCTGGTCTCATTCTCAATCTTATCAAGAACTCCAGCTTCTAAGCAGTTCCAAATTCAACAACAACCAGTTAGCAAGTATTTATAACCATTTTCAAGTCAATTACAACCAAACTTTAAACAAATTCAATAGCAACCCCCTTAATCAAATTTTACCTCCTCTTAGGCAAACCAATTGGGTTAACCAACACTAGATGATGATATAATTTATCTCTCAGGACCCCATCAGGAGTAAAGAAAGTTGCTCTTAATAATTAAATCAATACACTGGGCAAAAACTGGGATATGTAGTTGGACCCTACACCTTCTTGTTCCTCTTTAGAACCACTGACTGGTGGCCAAGGATCAATCCTCCTTCACAGTTCTGTGCACTACTGGAATCTACACAAGGAAGAATCACTTGTATTCATTCCCAGACCTGTTTATGCTTATTGTATCTGCTATCAGTTATCGGAATTATATAACTGTACTAAATATTATATGAACTGGTGAAATATAAAGGTAAAAAGAAAAGGTTGTTTCTGTAACAATTTAATTGAATGTCTCAAAACACTCAAAAGTGATTTCCTTTTGAATGTGGGTACACCATAAAAGATCGGAAGGACATATATTAACTCTAGACAGACCTCACTCAGTGTACTGCTTAAGTGTTTTTTAAGATCTTGCTCCACTTTAAAGAAATTGAAACTGGATCTTGTAAATGATGCATGACCAGGGTGGTTTATGTAAGAATGAGGACATGGAATTCCAAACAATGAGCTCATGGCAAGAAAAAGTTGGACCTTAGTGAAACATTATCCATGCATTTTAAACTAACAGGTTTCAAGTATGTGTGTGTGTGTGTGTGGTGTACACAGATATAGACACATACATTTTTTGTAATTTTCCATTTTAGCAGATTTTATCAATTATCCGATCAACAGCTCTTCTTTACCTGACCGACCAAAATTACAGTGGTTCTTCCATTTTCATACTTAACCCAGGTCTTATAGAAGAAGGCTTCTTGCCAGTAAAGGATGTTTAACATCACACTGCAAAAATTATTTCAAAGCAAACTCATTCCTCACACTTTATTGATGTGACAAGTCTCAGGGAGGGAAATTCTACTCCTGACTAAGAGTGAGTTAGGGAGAATGAAACTAGAAACATCTTCCATTCTGCAAACAATGCTTTTGGGCAATGTAAATTTGTATAAGAGTTTGCATAACCATAATTTTCTATCATAAACAAGTTATGGCACAATAAGAAATTTTTATAGAAAATGAAAAGGGAAAATCATATACTGCCAAAACATAGAATTTAACAAGAGGAAGAAATGCTCAACAGTGACAAATAAAGGAGGAAAAGAACATGGAGATCGTTGTCTTTGAAAGGGATTAGAAGTCAGCAGTTTAGCCCAGGTATGTGAGACCAAGGCTGGGAAGAGGTGAGGGAGGAAGAAGAAGCTGGCAAGTTACTGTAGTGTGGGAAGAGGAACATGATGCCATCTTACCTAGATGCTTATCATGGTCCTCATTAGAAAATCATGTGCTTATTAGAGAAATAAGTCTACCTCTGTTCACAGCACCATTAAAAGGATATGGAGAAAATAATGATGATGGTGGTGATAATACCACCACAAATGTTTACTATGTCAGGCACCATTCAAAGGGCTTTATATTTGTTCATTCACTTACTAAAACAGTGAAAATTTAGAGAGGAGTGGGAGAGAAGGTTAAAGAAATGGAAAATTGATTCTATGAGGATATTGGTCCTCAGAGAAGCAGATAAGGAGATAATATATTGGGACAAAAGGGATCTCAGGAAAGATCAAGCTGATCAAAAAATACAGTGTGTTGGGTATTGTGACTCCAAAAGGCCATTTTCCTAGGGAGGGAGCTGAAGTATGAGGAAGTCAAGGGACAACAGAGGCTGACAGGCTAAATCCAAGTTTACAAGAGGATGGCCCAGTCGACACCCTGCTCTGGAAGGAAAGCCAAAACTGAAGTGCCAAGCCAAGGGGCCACAAGAGAAGGTTGCCAGTTCACGAAAGCTGAGTTGAGTCATGGGATGGAGCAAAATTCACTTGAAGAATATATCTGGGCTGGAAGGCAGGGTCTGGAAAAGCCAGCTGCAAGCTGCGTTGATCCCAGCAGACTGCCCAGGACTGCCTACATCTTTTGTAATCACGCAGCCTGCTGTAAGGTATAAGCTGTTTATAAACTGTTACCCGACACCATGACTTTTCCAGGAAATTTCACTGGGTAAAATAAGTCAATGATTTCTCTTAATGATTTAGTTACTTGTCTTCTTATCTAAAAACAGATTTTGGACAATGGGGTCCCAATGTATCTTACCAATTTTAAGATTCTGTGAAAAAAAAAGTGGGAGAAATGTAAGGAAAGAAAGTGAACGAAAGGATGGGAATAAGAATTTTAAAGTGCCACTGATGCAGAGATTCTGAAATAGCCATCTATGCAGAACAGGTAGATGAGTACCACCTTGAAGTCTATAAAAATATAATCTCAGACATTTCCCCAAAACCTACTAAATAAGAATCTTTCAGGATGGGGCTGATTGTCTTTATTTTTTAAAGTTCTTCAGGTGTTTCTGATGCATAACTAGACTTGCTAACTTTCTGAATTTGTAGATGCTCTCAGTGTCTGGGGCCTAAAATGAGTGAGGGCTTTTTGCCCAAGTACCTACTTAGGATCCTAGAACATTAGTGTTGGTTGGTTCCATTTATTCAGATATCTTTTCAAAGTAGGGGAAAATTCTTAACTCTGGACATGATGATGGAAATGAGACAATGTTTAAGTACATACAAGCCCCTATGATGAAATGAATTGAATTAATATACCTTGTAGTTATCACAAGCAGAAATATGTACAGTAAAATATTAATCATAGGTATAAATACCCTCTTCTTTAAGACAATGGTGAAGGCTTTAGAAGGGCCACTTAGAAGAGAAACTCTGTGGAGTTTCCAAATCTGTATCTTCTTTTATCATTTTAATTCTTATAGGTCTTTTGGGGCTATTTCCTGTTGTCAGTGCTCATCGAAAAGAACTCTCAGCTTTTTGTGTCTGCAATTACTCAAAGTCCAATACCTAGTATACAGGTTTTTTTCCACTTTAGTCATCAACTATATTTCCATTGCTGTTTCTACCTATACTCCTAATTGGTTTTCTGCAAAGCTACAAAAACATGGCTAGAGGTACAGCCCTCTTATATGACTCCATATGAATGGAACTGTGTTCAGCCCAGAGCTTTGGATCCTTTCAGCATCAGGCAGGCAGACAGACAGACAGACAGATCAGTTCCCAACTGAACATTTAACTTAAAACTTCATTACTATTTGCATGCACCACAATGCATGATAAATGGTTCCCTTATCATGCACTTATCACAAGGTACTATAAATCTGTTTTTTAATTGTTTATCTCTACCATAAATTGTAACAGGTCTAGGAGGACAGGGAGAATCTATATTATCCATTGCTGAATCATCTATACCTAACTTGGTGCCTGGTTCATATAATGCTTCATGAATATTATTGAATGGATAGATTGATAGATAAATGGCTTTTTCCTGCACTAGCCACAAAAAACCACCTATACAGATACGACCTGCCCTTGAGCTACCAGAGAACAGAAATAGTCTCACAACCATCTGTGTGTATGTCCTCAATCCAGACCTCAATGGCTGGCACACAGTAGTTGTGTAGAAAATGTTTGATGAATGACTGAATGACCTACAGCAGAGTTGACCAACCCATGTGATTCATTGCTTTGTTGTTCAATACATTTTACAAAAGAGTTGCCTAAGCTTGTAATCTGAACCAAATGTAATCTGAACCAAATCAGAGGATTCAGCAAACATTCTCTGAACACGAATAGTCTAGCTTGTGAAACAGCCGAGTATCTAAACATTTCCAGTTTCCCAAGTGTACACAGACTAAATAATTTGCAATCAAGAATTGTCCTTATTAGAAAGATTAGTACTCAGGGAATCCAATTCATACATTACTAAATCCAAGGGAAAAAATATATGTCCATTTGCCAGATCTATGGTTTTGTTATGGCATCATCCGAGATGAGTCAAGACCAAAAATGTCATCAGGGTTAGAAATATAATCACAGATTTCCTGCACAGCTGAAAGCTGAGAAATGGGGTTTAGGAATTGAGACTCACAGCCCAAATGTTCCTTCCCCCACTTCATTCTCCTTAAATGCACTCAATCAAATGAAGTTAGATCACTCAGACTATAAAAAGCAAGATTTTCCTGTTTCCACTTTCAAATATAAAACAGTCACCTATAGGAAATAAAACATGAATCACAGTTAAGTAAACACTCCATTGTTAGTGAGTCAATAAGTGTAGATCACCTATGTACCTATAAAGACAACCTGAAAGAATGTGAGATGTACAATAGTGAAATAAAAATTAGAGCTAATGTCTATTGAGCATTTGCTGTTTGCCAAGCCTTGCACCAGTGACATGGAACGTGTGATGGTTAATTTCAGGCGATAGTTAGGAATACCCAGATGGCTGGCAAAACATCTCTGGGTGCGTCTGTGAGGGTGTTTCTGGAAGAGATAAGCATCTGAATCAAGTCACTGAGTAAGGAAGACTGGGCTCCACCAATGTGGGAGGGCATCATCCAATGCATTGAGCCCAGAGAGAACAAAAAGGCAGAGGAAAGGTGAACTTGCTCTCTCCTGGGGCTGGGATACCCTACCTACTCCTGCCTTTATACACCAGAATTTCAGTTTCCCAGGCCATGGTTCCCGGTTCTTAGGGCTTTACTCAGAATGCATTACACTACTTGCTTATCCAGTTATCCAGTTTGCAGACAACATGTCAAGGATTTCTCGGCCTCCCTAATCATGTGACCTAATTCCCATTAAAAAATCCCCTCTTATATCTTCATGTATATATCCTATTGATTCCTTTTCTCTAGAGAATCCTGACTGACACAGAATACATGTCATTAAATCCCCACAATAACCCCAGAGGTAGATTCTATTATTATTGCCATTTTATAAATAAGGAAACTGATACCCATAGAAGTTCAATAACTTTCCTGAGAAAAGATGCAAAAGATGAGGATTCAATCCCAGACAAATGAAAAGATAGAAGTCCAAGCCCTTGCATTGGTCTTCCTGGCCCTGACCTTCTGGCTTCAAGTTCCCATTTCAGCTCCTGCTTTGGCTATTGATTAGAGAAGCAAGTCTACTCATTAGAACTACAACAAGATGTTTCTGTGCAGATTAGGGTTGAAGCCTGAGGGCTGAGCCTGCATTGTGACCCAACTCCATAAAGGATGTTTATTGGCAGAGGCCACTTATTAAGAGGCATCTCTAGAAGTACTGATAGAAATGTTTTGTCTGTATATCCAGTACACATTCCTACAGGGAAAATCAAGGCCATACTGGTTCCTTGGAACATTTGAGGACCTAAGAAAAGAGTGCAGACATGTTATTTTGTGTCACCCCTTAGTTGAGCTTAATGGAACAGACAACAGATGCTATCAGCTCCATCCAGGTACAAACCTAACATCCTCACTGTTGGATGACTGCTGGGACAGCATTCACTTGTTGGGGGCCATGCAGAGACAAGATTATAATTAAGCCTTTTGTGTCCTGAGCAGAGAAGTGTTCATAGAAGTAATGGAGATTAAAATAAGCTAGAGGCTTAAAGGTATGTCTGAATCATGAGTAAAAGATCAACCTTTATTTAGTGATTCTTGTTGCCCCCAAATGTAACAAGATTAGTAAGAAAGTTCTCTATTCTCAGAATATGAGTTCTTTGTTCTCTGTTCTAAAACAAGGTATTTAAAACGCTGATATATCTTCTGATCCTCCAAGAAGTGATTTTATATAAGTGATCCTTAAGAGAAAGTTTGAAATACTGGACAGCTTTTTGGGGACAAGGCCTTGAGAGAGGCAAGTAATATTATTCCCAGCCTCTTTTCTCTCATTTTGCTTCAGATTGATTATATCTCTACTCCCACCTATGCCTACAGGATAGTCTCCTCCCCTATGACTGTACAGAACTGAAAGTGCCACTTGGACACCAGATCTCACTAACTTCAAGAAAAGCTTCAATGGTGTTCACTGTTTTTTCTCTTCTTGGACTCAAACTGAAATAGGGGCTCTTCCTGGGTCTCGAGACCACTATCTCATCCTGTAGAGCTTAGGCATTCTTACCTCCCTAAATGCATGAGACAATTCCTTATAATAAATATCTACATGTATATAATAAGTGCCTATGGATTCTGATTCTCTGGAGAACCCTGACTAATACATTTTCCTTGCACTTCAGCCTTACACACCACTCATGACCCATGGCCACACCTTTGGACCTCATTATCACCTGGATCTAAAACTCATCACCCCATCCTGACTGCAATTTCCTATCCTTTCTGCTCCCTGAGTCCTTGACACCCACCACACCCTCTCTTTGACTCACTGAGACCTCCCATCCTTGACTGGCTTCTCCTAATTAAGGCCCTCCTCTACTCACTTCCTGCCCTACCTGCCAGGGGCCCAGGTCCATCATTCAGTGTCTCTTGTCACTATATTCAGCTCCCTTGCCCATAGCTAGCCACTTTCACCCAGCGAAATCCAAATTCTGAACCAACCCACTGCCTGCCTATGTTTTCTACCTTAAGCCAAGCTGCTCAGTGTTCTTAGTGAAAATCAGAAAACCACACATGCTCCTAGTAATGTCGACCTCACCTGCAACACTCCTTCTGCTTTCTCTTCCCCTATCCCTATTCATTCTCATTCTCTATTTGGAATTATCTGGCCCCAAGTTTTGGCCTCCAGCCTCTTATCTCTACATACTCTTTCTGGATGATCTCATGCATCCTCACACTTAAACTTCCACTTATGTCCTGATTACTCACCGAACCACATCACCCATGCTGATCCCTCTCTAAATTCCAGTGCCAAGTGTCTCCTAGGCAGCTATAGACCCTCCAAACTCCACATCCACAAAAGGAGTTCTTATCCACCTTTAAACACCCTAACAACCTGTTGGCATGCACACTTACATGTGCGTGCGTGTGTGTGTGTGTGTGTGTGTGTGTGTGTGAGTTACTGGGGATTGAACCCAGGGGCACTTTACCACTGAGCTACACTCATGGCCTATTTTTCTTATTTTGAGAGAGGGTCTTGTTATATTGTCTAGGCTGGCCTTAATCATATCCTCCCACTTCAGCCTCCTGAGTAACTGGGATTATAGTTGGGCCCCACCGTGCCTGACTGTTCTTCTTGTACTTCCTATCTCAGTAAGTTATTCTTACATTTTTTATCTCAACAAATTAACGCCATCCACCTACTTGTTCAAAAGAGAAAACTAGGACTCACTCTTACAGGGAAAATGAATTCTATATGTTGATACTTCTTAAATATCTTCCTATTGGTGCCCTTGATATGGTTCCTTACTCTAAGCCTCTGTTGTTTTTTCATCTGGATTCATGCCTCTGCTTCATTTGACCTTCTCAAATCTAAAACAAGCTTTCTAGTCATTCCTTCAATAAATATTTTTGAGGGTCTGTGTGTCAGGAATGGTGTCAGGACTATAATTAGAAACAAATACTATCTGCATGGGACTTACTCTCTCTCCTGTTCTTTTTCTAAAGAATAAATTTGATCATCCTCCCTTAGGGGCCTGGGGCCAGGAACATCTGGCTTGCAGACTGTTTCCTCCATTGTACCATGCATGCTAGCTCAGGTTAACAACCCTGGGCTTTGGCTTGTCCATTGGTGAAACAAGGAGAGTGAGAGTGGCCATATCCAGGGCTGGTAATTATTGATACACACCGTGGTGGGCAGTGACACTTTATATCTGGTGTCAATTCTGATTTGATGGTCACCAATCTTGATTGTGCCATGCTAATTGTTAAATATCTTCACGTCACCTTTACTTACCTCAGAGCATTGGTGTGAGGTTGAAATGAGCTAATGTATGTGAAATGCAAAGAACAGTACTGGCACTGAGAGGCACTCAATAAATACTAGTGAATTAAATTCAATAGGGATTCCCCAGCCCATGGAATACAGAGCAATTTCTTGCTACTTGATCATCTTCCCTTCTGCTCCAGCCATACTGAAATACTTACTTCCCTGACTAGGTAAATTTATGTTTTCTTATCTTTGTACCTTTATATACACAGCTAGTCAGGTTTAAAAACTGCGTTCCAAGAAGCCATTTCTTATGCCTGACACCACCCCCGCCATAGACACACGGCCATGGTCACTTGTTGGCAAGTACTACTGCCATGACCTTCTCTGCACCCCTTCCCTTTTAATAGCCTGACCTCTCCTTTTTTTGGGAAATGGCTCTCCTCCCATTACCCATTCTTGTGATTCTACAGAGTCTTCAACCCCAGTTTGCTGCCCTCCAGTTACATTATCAAGATCCAACAAATCAGTAACTCATGGTCCAATGACAGTGATTGACTCAACAGGGGGGCACATGACTCAAGTTTAGCTAAAAAGAATCCTTGCCTTGCATGGTGGTGCAGCCTGTAATCCCAGCGTCTCTGGAGGCTGAAGCAGGAGAATCACATATGCAAGGTCAGCTTTAGCAACTTGGCAAGACTCTGTTTCAAATTAAAAAAAAAAAATAAAGTAGCTCAGTGGTAAGGCAGCCCTGTGTTCAATTCTTCATACCAAAAAAAAAAAAAAATCCCCAAAAACAAAAAGTGTTGCTTTGGATTTTTTTAACTGAAGGTAGCAAAGAAGGGCTCCCACTGTCTCTGGGGTCACAGAAGTAGAAGGATGTGGCACTGAGGTTATTTACAGCTGCACTCTCCACCATAAAACTAAAGAATCCTTTTATGTTCTCACAACACATTGGGCTTAGCTCTATCAAAACCCACTGCCTTGCTGGTTGGAGGTATCTGTTCAGTAAGTGCTAAACAAATATTCATTGAATGAATCCCTTGCATTTGAATACACATAATTTCTAAAAAGGATTCTGAAATTTGGGTCCAGACAAATCCCATCTCTGGACACACTTGATATTATGTTGCCTTCTTGCTCTAATTTGACAGCAGGAATGGATTAACTTTAGCTATTTGAATCTCTGGAGGAAAGAACTATCCTCACATACATCTTAAAGGGAGAACATATGAGTCTTTCCATAGTTTGAAACCTAGAGACTGAAAACTAAACTATACTTAGAGCTCAAATTCTTTCCTTTAATGTGAAAAATCTTTTTGCATGTAACTCTTTACAGCTAAAATGGTAGGAAACATTAAAAGAAACAAAACAAGCAAATTTTTTGTTTATTATAGAAAAGAAGACAAAGAAAACAATTTAGTTAGGCTGGAAAATATGTCATCTGAAATGAAAAAATGCAGGCTCTTAACCTTGTTTAGTCATTGAACCTCCAGAAACACAGCAAGTCTATTGTGCATCCTTTCTTCCTCCACAGCCAGATCTATAAATTAGAAATAATATTATGTGTCCTGGCTAGTCTCACTACAACTTAATGAGATTATTTCTAGGAAACCCTTTGACTTCAAAACTCATAGGAAAATTCAAAGAACTTTTATTATAAAAGGCTTCAATTTGATTATAAAACCAGGCCTGCTTTGTGAATCCTGCAAATTTCCCACTGACTTTCTATGTGTCTCTACTATAAGCATTAAATATTTATTTAAAGTCTATTGAAGTAAAAAATTATTCTCCCAGCTCTCAGCCCAAGGTGATTTCTAATGACTATTTAGTTTTTATGATGATTTCTAAAAGTTTGCATTAATAATAGAAGAATCTAATGTTAAATTGAAGGTTATTAACATTGGCCTCCTTTCAAGTTTTCTGAATGTTGGAAAGATCTCTTTTTCTTTCTTTCTTTTTTTTTTTACCATATCTTTCCTTAATTGCATGAGAATAAAATTACACTTAATTACTATTTAGAATTTCTACAGCACATTTGTGTAGGCAAAGATTTGAAGTTGTACCTTAACTGAAGTAGCTATGATTTACTGCCTTCTCCACATCCACTTGATGCCTAATTCTCAGTGTCTTAGTAACTCATAGTCCAATCACAATGATTGACGCAAGAGGTAAAAAAAAAAAAATGCCAAAACAAGCCAAGTGACATTTTCCTCCCCAACCCACTCCTCCTGCATCCCAGTCTTCCCCAACTCAGTTAAAGGCAATCATCCTTCTAATCATTTGAGTGAAAACTTGGGGTCATCCTGGGCTCCTCCATTCCCCCCCTCCCAGCATTTCCCATTTAATTTACTTGTCAGTTGTACTCTCAAAATATATCCCAAAACATAGTCCCACCCCGGTCCCACTCACTGTCATCCCGAATCACTGCAGCAGCATAATAAACTTTCCTTCCTCCACCCGTGCCCCTGGGTCTACTCTCAGCACAATGGCCAAAGTGATACTTCAGAGTAACTTAATTTACAAGATGTCTTCCCCTGCTTAACCACCCACCACCACCATCATGGCTGCCTAATGCCCAAAGCAAAAGCCAAAATCCAGAAGATGAGCACAGGACCTTCATGAACTTTCTAGTCCTCCAATCATCAGATCTGCTCCTCCTTTGGGACTTTGAGTTCTGTATTTTCTTAGCCTGGATTTCTGCATGGCAAGTTCCCTCACTTTCTTCCAGTTTTATTCAAATGTCACTTTCTAGTATGGTCTTCCATGGGAACTTCATCTAAAATTACAACTCCCCACTCTCAACATGTTTTTTTCCCCTGCTAAATTATCCTCCCCAGCGGCTTCAGCACTGTACATAATCCCTTGTACACTTACATGATCTGAGAAAATGTCATTTATCCTCTGTCTCCCTCTACAAAATATAATGCATCAGAATACAGATATTTTTAGCCTTTTTATTCACAACTTTATCTTCAGAGTCATGCAAAAATTATGAACTTAATAAATATTAGTTGTCATAAAAACATATGGAACTTCCGGCTGCTTTCACCATTAACACCAGGACCAGTATGTTCTGCTCTTAAATGCCTGTCTTGCCAAACATAGCACACTTTCTCTGGTGGATATTCCAGCCTATGAGAGCAGAACAGCAATTGTAGCCAAGTGAATCAGGTGGGAAGGTGGTTGGTGCTTTTGGTGCATGATCCCTCTCAATTGCTCTTGGTGCTCTGTGTTAACTAGAACATACTACACCAGATTTATGCAGAGATATGAACATTAGAAACATACATGACTGGAGGCCAGTGAAACCCCTCAGGGGAAACTGATTCCAGGGATGACTTAATTTAGACCCTTGATTATTGACCAGAATAGAACCCATCCCCAGCCCACAAAAGATGACTCTGAAAAGCCTTCAGGTATCACACAGGTAAAGCAAATCAACAAGACCCTGGCTGCAAAA
Organism: Geosciurus inauris; assembly: GCA_004024805.1. Lineage (NCBI taxonomy): Eukaryota > Metazoa > Chordata > Mammalia > Rodentia > Sciuridae > Geosciurus > Geosciurus inauris. The sequence goes on along the minus strand of PVHX01001472.1, from coordinate 142,477 downwards.
TGGAAAGAACATAGTCCTTATACCAGACAACCCACTACCCCTGACTCTTGCCCTGCCAGATTACCAGACTTTCATATTTTTCAGGATAAGCCAAACCTTAGATTCCTATAAAACTCATCAAATGTAAAACGTTGGCCTCTACCTCAAAAAATTTTAAAAACCATCACCACCGCCGCCATATTCTGTGGGCCAAAGAAAATAGCTTCTAACTACATTCAACTGGGATTGAACCTCTGCCTTACAAGCTGATGAAAACTAAACCCAATTCTGAGAAAGTAAACTAATATCACTTAACTTCAGTCAGCCTTAATCTTCTGTTAAATTCCTTCCTCAGAAAACAATCTTCCTGAACATCTCTGAAAACTAAGCCATACACACTTGGTACTCACATCTTAAGGCTCCATACCCGCAGGAGCATGTTCCGCCTCTCAACTTGCTTGGCAGAGTGAGTGGGGAAACCCACCCTTCACCCCAGGTGAGGTTCATTATCCTTTAGCAGGGTCCCACGTGTTCTTAGAGTTTGCAATGGTAGGGCCAGAGAACAGAGAAATGGCAGGGAAATTCCCACTGATAGCAAGGGAAGAAAAGAGGATTCCATGGCTGCCAAAGAATGGAGGAGGGGGCGGCCTATTTGTGTGTAAGAAACACAATCTGAACTAAGAAATGAGAGATTATTTGTTGCCCAAATTGTTTACTAAACTGCTAGTCTCTCAAAAACTGGATTATATCTCTGTATTCCTAGAACTAATCACTCCACCCAACACATAGTAGGTACTCCACTGATTGTCAGATGAAAGCAGAGCAGTTGTGTATCACAAGACAGGAAAGGAAAACTCCCAAACCAATAATATATTTCAGGCTTTGAAATCTTACTGCAATGTGACATTTAACATTTCAGGGCAGAGCTGTGAATTGCAGTTTCAGAATCACAGACTCTATTGTTCTTCTTTAAGTTTATCATAATGAAGGAAAAGGAGAAAGATGAAAAATTAAAATCTAATGTCCATAGTTTATCAATTTTAAGAAGTAGAAAACATTCAATCCTACTAGGAAAGGGTAAAACAACTGAGATTCCACAGAGAGGTAAATAAAATTGTTTCATAGCATTGTTTTCCCCAGACACGTATTTTTTTAATGCAATGATTTGATCAAGAGTTTGAGAACTGTTATTTGTTAGATGAAGACTATGTAATTAAACCCACCCATTCAAAAGAAAAGCTTTGTGGGTTTTGTTTTTTTTTTTTTTTTAATCCTCTATGGCTGAGCTGGTAATTTTTCTTGTCTCACACCTACTCAAAACCCAGGAGATTTGTCCTTGATGCCTGGCATGAATATAATTACAGTACAGTTCTCCAGTGCATAGTTCAATCACAGCAGACTATTGATTTGTGTGCAAATTGGAATACACATAATTTTCTCTACTCTGGGAGCTGTTAAAATATATTAACAGCCTTGGGTTTCTTGTTTGGGACATGGCAATAATAGGGGTGTTGCTTGTTTTGCTTTGTATTTTTCTTTTTTCTTTTCTCCCTAAGAACTGAAAGAAGTCCATTCTGAGCAGAAAACCTCCACCGACATGTTCTGACAAATTCCTGTTAATTTCACACTGGGTCACACACGATCAGAGTAAAGACAGAACCAAGGCTTCAGGGAAAGCAGGAAGGTCACAAGGCTGGCTGCACAGACAGCTGTCCATCTCCTCGCTCTTACAGGCACTTGCCAAAGCCCAGTTTGTTCTTTCATGACTGAGGTAACTTCCCAGCATAAAATTGTTATTTAATGATCTCAAAAGGTGTTTTTACTCTTTGCTTGTTTGTGGTGCTGGGGATGGAACCCAGGGGCACTTAACCACTGGGCTACATCCCCGGTCCTTTGTTTGTGTGTTTGTTTGTTTTAATTTTGAGACAGGGTCTCACTGAGTTGCTTAGGCTGGACTCAAACCTGGGATCCTCCTGCCTCAGCCTCCTGAGTCTCTAGAATACGGTTGTGCACCACTATCCAGCAAAAGATGGGGTTTTTTTTTTCAGATATTTTTTTTTTTGAGTAGCAATAGTAATAACCCAGTGTTCATTGCTTCCTTGTCTGCATGAAAACACCCTCTGACTACTAAAATACCGCACAGTATAATGGATAAGAGTAAAAGTGAGCAAATGGGAAGGGTGAGGTATGGTACTGGCTTGGCTATGACCTGAGGAAGTTATGTCTTTTCTGGACATAGGTTTGCCATCTACAAAAAGTGGGCTGAACATGACTGGTTTTCAAATGGTGCACCATCAAAGTTACAGAGAAGACAAGCATCTCTAGAACCCCACTCCCCCCACCACACTTCAGTCACAACAGGTCAGCTCTTATCTGGTTACAGCTTAGATTCCCACTTCAGATTTTTCATAGAAAAAGGTTTTCATAGCTTTATAAGTTCGAAGAAAATGTCTCGTCCTTTCCAATTCTCACCTTCTCTGACTCTCTGACTTATCTCGATGCTTATAGACTCAATTTCCTGCAGAGCTTGTATTCATTAATGCAGACCACTGTACAAAATGGGAAATTGGCTCATGCATGATTGTTTCCTTTAAGATAATCACTTCCATCATAAAAAATAAATAAAACATGAACTTAAGGATCCACTCACATACAGTGCCATGAGGGTTATTTTTTATCACAAGCAAAGTTTACAAATTTTGTTTTCAATTTGAGAGATTTGAATGAGTTTATAGACTTTGGAAAAGGGAAATCCTGAAAATTCTTTCACAAATTCCAAAGAGCAAGGAGCTGCTGGGGTAGAAGGTGAAACACAGAGTTCAGACTGAGAAAATAGTGATCTGCATGTAGGGTTGCACATCCAAAGTCAGAATTTGTGACTTTCATTCCAAAGGAATGAAGGCTACCATCGAGAGTAACTGATGAAAATCCAGTATTTAAAATGCACTTAAAGAACTAATTAAGCAAAGATTAAGATGTAGTGATAAAGATCATAAACCAGAGGGAATTACTTAGACCCTGCCACAAAGAATAAAAAGAAATAGACCATATTGGCCTAAATTAGAGACCACTGCCTTGGTCATACTAGTAGTGTTATCATTAGGTCCTCTGTGAGAAGAAACCAGAGATCAGTATTGGAACCAGCTCAGATTTCTTTTTACACCATTATTCATCCACCTTATTGAAGAAACATTGTCACCAAGACTGGAATACAGGAAGTCATTAATCTCTCCCTCCCATTCATCCCAGCTTCTTTCACCTTAAATTTTCTACTTTGTGAGCTGATTCAGTTGACAAGTTGTGCAATTCAATTCTACTCTAGGCCTTCAGAGTCAGCACATTTTCCAAAAACAAAATGAGCAAATGCCTCAAAATTAGGACAGAATATGAAAAGCTGCCTATTGCCAAAGAGAAATAGTTCAAGTGCTCCAGATTTCAGATAATTTTGAATGCTTTAGTTGAGGGTAGGGGTGAGAATTCTCAAATCTTACATACAATCACAAATGACATAAGCACAAATTATAATCAGATTTCCTTCTCAAATATCAGGAATTTCTAAGAGGTGGCCTTCAAGTTATTTAAAAATTTTATCATAGGATGTAAGTTTTTTAAATGTGCCCCATGTAGCATCCAATACCATAGATACAATCTTCCTCATAAGAGAGTACATAATAAAGGAAAATCACCTAACAAGCAGGCATTTCACAGGCACCAGTCTAGCTACACCACGTGATAGTTCTGTGACTCCTGGAACCAATGGAAAGGTAACCTCTGGGCTCCATTTAAATCTAAGGTCACTTGCGATCATTGTTAGTGCTTTATGCCAAATATTTCTGGTTCTTATTATTTATAAACATAGGATAAGATTGCCTTTTCTGACCCCTGTATGGATGTGTGCGTCCATGTGACTAGTTAGGACCAAAGACTATGAATAGAAGAGAAATAAGTCACTTCCAAAACAGAGAATTCAATTGATAATGCAAGACCTTTAAGAGCTCTCTCATTTCCCTGGCACAATAACCAAAAGTGTTAATAATGAATAGTGTTACATCTATGTCCTAGAGTGACTCTGATGAACGCAGTCTATCTCCCAGGTATGAACACACAATATACACAAAGAAAGTAAACATTTGTTGTTTTAGGTTGCAAAGACCTGGGGATATTTATTATTGAAGCATTACCTAACCCATCCTGACTAATCCAAAGCTCCTTAAGTTTAGATCTCCTCAGTTCAAGAGGAATACACTCAAGAATGAACTACTACAACAGACTCTATGAACTGATCTTCACTAGGAATTCCCTAAGTCAAAGAATATAGCTAGATTCCTAGAGGGCCTCAGGATGATTGCCCCAGCTCTTCAACCCCATACACCTATGCAGTACTCTTAAGCCAAAGGGACAAAGTCTGTTGGGCTTTCAACCAATTGTCCTGCCAAGTAAATTGCTTCTCTAGGATGGGCTACGCCTCATCTTCTTTTCCAAAATGTTTGAGACACTAGATTCAACTGCCAGAATAAAATAGAAAATTATGCAAATTCCCTGAAGGAATTTAGAGTAAAAATTAATTGTAGCTTTCATAGGATGTGAAGTTTGACAGATTCATTCCCTTTTCAGCCCTAAAAATTGACTTACATGCAAACAACTTTGCATGGGATAATTTTCTTCATAAAACCTTTATTTCAGGTGGTTCACAATTATTCCATAATTATTTTGATTAATAAAAGTATATTTTAAAACCAGTGTTCCTATTTTGATGAGCAAAGGAGTTCCTTTCACTTTCTGTTGATATTTACTGTTCCTTTATCACAGCACTGGGTTTTGATAACCACCTCTAACAGCAGGTCTCCTTGATGTTTCAGTGCAACCTTGGAGGATGTGGGATTTTTAACCACTTTTCCTCTAGATCAATGTTTTTTGGAATTATTTTAAAGAATTTTGAGTGTACTTCTTTCAGTAGAGAAAGCTCATCTAACCATGCTTACCATCAAACTAGAGGGAGTTTGACAGATACTACCATTAACAGAGAGCTACAAGAAAACAAAAGTAAGAAATACTATTTTCTTCTTTGTTTTTTTAGAGATGACAGAATCAATGGAACCTTGAACAAGGTAGGTAACCTCTTACCTCTGGCAACCAAAAGCGTCAGAAAACATTCCATTTATGTAGCATCTGGAATAAGATTTATATTGAGCTGTTTGTTTCATTCTGGTCTCCTCTAATGACAGTGATCTGTTCTTACAATGCCAAAAGCCTTTCCTTGTACCCAAGAATTCCCCTAGATTTTGCAAATTATTGCAAATGGATAGTTGCAAGTGCAAATGAGGAATTGGTAGCACAAGTATCCATCTGTGCATACAGTTAACTCCCTTGAGCAAGTAATTGCCTGTTTTTATAACAGCCTACTTAGAAACCTCAACTTGAGCATGTATGCTTTGAATAATTGTCATAACACACAGCAAAACTTTTTCTTGGGACAGATACTTTACAACAAACTGCCAAACAATCCATCATTTTTAGTCTTATAAAGATCATTCCTAAGAAGTCAACCCCACCATAAGTGATTTCAAAAAGAGGCCCATACTTCTAGACACACCCAGAGACTTTCCAAGCAGAGTAAGCCACTGACCCAGGAAAGCCCAGATAGCTAACCCTCTACGGGCTTATTCTCGTCCAAGCAACTTCAGGAGATTTCTGAAGCTTTTGGTAATGTTTTCATTAATTCATTCAACACATACTAGCTGAATATCCACCATATACAAAGTTGTCTATTCCAAGCTTCATGCAGAATATTAAAATGGATTGTAACATGGAGTTTTCTCTTAAGAAACTTATAATCAGGAAATAGAAGACTTGGTGCTATCCAACACACAAGCAGCTTTGTATCTCAAAGTTTGTGAAGATACTTGGTACTTCATGTGGCCACTGCTGCCAAGCAAAATAAGCAGATGTTTTGGGTAAAAGTCACAAAAAGTATCTTTGGATCTGAGTCTTCATCAAGCTGTGTCACTGGCCCCTTCCCACCTACATTGATCGATTGCTTTCCCTCTGCAAGGCCACCCATTCTCTTCCATAGTCACCAACACCATCCTTCAGCTGCTATTGAAATTGCTCCCCTACCAGTTGCCAGAAACCTTGACTGGTAGTTACTTTCCATCCTGTACCAACCTGCAACCTCCTCACTATTGCTGAATGCTCTGTTCCTCTCTCCATGCCCCTTCCCTTTAATACTTCCTGTATACTGACGACTCCCAAGTTAAGATTTTTCAGCCCCAACTCATCCATCTAACTGCTTTGTCAGCATCTTCTCTAAGGTGTCTAATAGACCTGTCAGACTTTTTTTCCTAAAACCAACACAAATCTGTTCTTCCAAACATATCCCCATCTCAGTGAGGGCAGTCCCAAACTTGATAGTCATGGTCATCCTTTCCCCCCCTCTTTCTCTCAAACTTGACATTCAATCTATCAGCCCATCTTTTGACTCCACCTCCACCAAGACCAGACTCCCATCACTTCTCCCTGGTGAAAGATGTCATCACAAAGATGTCATCGCCCCTGGCCTAGATTTTTGCAATTGCCTCCCTATGGGACTCTACTCCCTTTTTCTTCCCTGGCTGTCTTGAAATTATTCTCCCATGTAATCATCAGAGTGGTCCTTTGAAAAGCCAGATGATGTCACTGTTTTGATCAAAAGCCTCAAATGGCTTCCCTTGTTACTCAGAGTCAAAGCAGAATTCCTTACAAGAAGCTACAAGATCCTTCATGATTCGCCCCCCAACCCCATGGTTGTTTTATCATCTCCTACACCATCATCACCTCTAGTCATTATGACTCAGCATAACTGGCTTTCTTGCTCACACACCCAGCACACTCCCGTTCTCACTCACTGGGATTCTCTTCCCCAGATATCTGTTTGGCTCATTCCTATACTTCTTTCAGGTCATCTTATTATGAAGATCTCATAATAGAGCTTATTACCTTGAGCTCTCAGGTAATACAATTCCTGCCCACTGTCTGCCTTATTTTTGTCTATAACTCTTCTCACTATGATGTATGCTTTTTTTTTTTTTGTCTCCTCTATCAGAATGCAAGTTTTGTGAGGACACAAGTTTTGTTCTGTGAGGGTTTCTAGCATCTCGGTATCTGTCACATAGCTTTATGTGTGAACGAATGAATGAACAAATGAACATTCCTAAAGTTAAAGTACTAACTTACTTCATGATTTATGAATTATGAATTCTTATGAAACTTACAAAAGGATATCCTTGCTCTCTCCATTCTTATCCCTCTCTTGGAAAAACAAAATGAAACTATGTCTCAGAATTACTATCAAAGAAACCAGCATCCCAAAGTGTAGGATAAATTCCTCCAATCTCTTGCCCCAGGTTGGATTCCCTGCCTCCAAAGGGTACTTCACAGGAAACTAACAAAGCTCATTGTTTGATTTTTTTTTTTTTTTTTTGCGGGGCGGGCGGTGGGGGGGAGGGGAGTAGCGGAGGTGGTTATTCAGGGACACTCTACCACTGAGCCACATCCTAAGCCCTGTTTTGTGTTTTATTTAGAGACAGGGTCTCACTGAGTTGCTTAGCACCTGGCTTTTGCTGAGGCTGGCTTTGAACTCACAATCCTCCTGCCTCAGCTTCCCAAGCTGCTGGGATTGCAGGCTTGCACCACTATGCTTGGCTCATTGTTTGATCTTTAACTCACTGTTATGGTCACCACTCTCTTTCTATTCTCTCCCAGGCCAACCATCAGGTCTCCATGTTGCTAAGATTCATGGTCAGCCCCGAGCTTCCACCTTAGGCCTCCCTCAGGAGGTTGATAATGGCTCTAAGATTGAACCATTATCAAACCTCAGCATATGCCAAATGAATTCCAGTGTATACCTTTTTAAAATGTCTCTTAAATCTAAGTTAATTAGGGTACTTTGTGGGAGGGGGTGACTGAGAGTCGGACCCAGGGGTGCATAACCATTGAGCAACATCCCCAGCCCTTTTCATTTTTTGTTTTGAGACAGTCAGTCCCTCACTAAATTGCTGAGGCAGGCTTTGAGCTTGCAATCCTCCTGCCTCAACCTCTCAAGCCTCTGGGATTATAGGTGTGTGCCACCACACTTGACAATTAGCGTACTCTTTAAATTATGGCTCAACAATCTAACTCTATAAACATGTTGTATATTTTCAAGTGCTGTACCAATAAAATAACACTATTTTTAAGATACAGCAGATCACAGATTCCTACTATTCAACAGCAACAAGATTTGAGAAAAGAAGGAAACAAAAAGGGATTATTAAATAGACGAAATTGTATGCCACAAAGGTTTCTCTTCCATAGGTTTAATATTACCCATTTTGTGTGAAAAAAAAGAACATGAAATTTTTCTTATTATCAAACTTTCTCCAAAAGGCAAAACAAAACTACTTGTGTAGAAAAAGGAGCAGGAAACAATAACAGGTCCCTTTGCAATAAATAATGCTACGGTTTCTGCTTCCACACTAGAAAATCAGATAGCTACAATAAAAGCACAATTACATGGGGTACTCTGAGCAATCAAATCACAGATTTTTCCCTCGAGTTCTGGTTCTACAAAGAGGACATTAAATAAAATGCCACATGTTCACATTTTCATTTTAATTACCTCTTTTAAAATCCTCTTTAAAATGCTAGGATTTTTGAGCCAAGTGGGACTCATGTACATTTCTAATCACATAGGACTCAATATTTTAAATCATTAAATTCTCATTATACCTTCCTGCAGTTCATATACTATACAATCTATATTTAATGTTACGTATTTAAATAACTTGCCTAAGGCCACTTAACAAGTTAGTAAAAGAACAAAATGAGACTTGTGACAGCAATTCTGCATATCAGCAGAGTAACCTGGGTTGAAATCTAAACCTTTGAGGGTCCCTAGAAAAAATAAAAGTTGGAGCAGAAGATGTGACATCTCCTCTCACCTTAATAATCAATGATTTCTTATTCTTGATTTTAGGCTTGAGCCTTATTTCTCTATTGTGTTTGAATTCAAGACTCTCAAAATTTATTATAAGCTTTCTCTAAAAGCATCCTGAGAATCATCCTTTTGAGTTTTATATCAATCAGAAGCCCCATTCAAGTGCTTATTCCTTTTATAATTTCTCAGAAGAAACTTTTTGACATTCATAGAAATGAACACCCTTTCTGCTGACGTTATCCAAAAACCTATAATGCAGCCCTACACATATCACAGAGCCACCTTCTATCACTGAGCTGCATTACTGCCTCATCAGCTTTCCATTTCAACATCTCCAGGCCTTTCTAGTCCTTTTTGCTTCTAATCAGGAGTTAGGTACTCTACTTCACAGTTCCAGTCTCCTCTAGACATAAAATAACTTATATCCTATGGTAAGCCAAGGATCCGGCTGGTATGACCTCATCATAGTCTGAGTTATGTCCCCTTCAAATTCCCATGTTGAACTCCACAGAATGTGACTGTATTTGGAGATAAGGCTTTTCATGGGGTAACTGAGGTGGCTAAGGTGGGCCTTATTCAAGATGGCTGGTATCCTGATATGGGGAAGAATTTTGGACCCAGACAAATACATAGGGAAAACCATGTGAAGATGCAAGTGAAGACAGCCTTCAATAAGCCAGAGAGAAAAGCCTCAGGAGAAACCAGCCCTGCTGACACCTTGGTCTCAGATTTCCAGTCTCCAGGACTGTGCAAAAATAAATTTCTATTTTTTAAACCATCTAGTCTGTGGTACTTTGTCACAGCAGCCCTAGAAAACCAATGAAAGCCTCTCTCTTGACTATGAACTTGAAAAAGAAAATGATATTGCTGCTCTCCATACTCACTGCTGCTGGCTGGAGGAGCAAATATGCCTCAGTCCAGCACAATCAATACTGGTGGCCCATAGTATTCCATTGTCACCACCATCCTGTCCAGTCCCACTGACAAAGGTAGACAGATTTAAGATTTTTACAAGAAGAGAAGCATATTCTTAGGTAATATAAACTAGATTTTCAGTATTTCTCTTTACTTTTTTTTTTTAACTCAAAGAACCATTAACAGCCTAACAAATCTCAGGTAGGTAGCTAAATAGCTAAAGATTTTCCTAAGGAAGAGTGGAACCAAATTTACTCTGGCCATCTTCTCCCTAACCTTACCCTAATGGCCATTGTACTGAATGTCTCCAAAGCTTATGTTCCAGGGGTTTAGTTCAGCAACAGCCTGAACAATCTGAACTCCTTTCAGAGAAGCCTAACACACTCAGCCCTCCATATCTGTGGATACAACCACTCAGAGATTGAAAGTGCTTGAAAAAAAAATTGCATGGGTACTGAAACTGCACACTTGTCTCTTTTTTGTTACTCCCTAAACAATGCAGTATAGCAACTATTTAAATTGCATTTACATTTTTTAGGTATTGAAAAGATTTCAAGTATAGGAAAAATATGCATAGGTTATATGCAAGTACTGTACCATTTTCTATAAGGAACTTGAGCATCTAAAGATTTGGGTATCTGCGGGAAGGGGGGATGTGGAGGGGGCAGTGTTGGAACCAATCCCCCATACATGGCTAGGGATAACCATATTTGATCCTGGAACCGACTAGAATATTTCTAAGGAGAAAAACTCACCAAATTTTCACCAAAAATGTTTAATATTTTAACTCCAGTTTTCCATTTATTCCTTTTTCTCAGAAAACATTTATTGAGTATCCTCATGTGTGCAAGGATCAGTAGCAGAGCCCAGAACTACAAATGCTAATAAAACATCCATATCAAAAAAAGCATATGAAAAACTCACCAGAAATCTAGATCATGAAGATTTCTAAGCAATGAAAAGAGTGAAACATTGCAGAGATTGGAATTTTAAGATTATAAGAGAAAAAAGAAATGCCAGAAACCAGATACCCTATTTTTCCAGGACATTTTATAAGCTTAGGAAATCAAAACAAACACATCACATCATTTGGACAGATATTCAGATGTGATGCACAAACTATAGTCATGTGTGAAAATCTATCTTTTCCCTCTGTCTCCTACACTCCCTGAGAATCCTTTGTAATTTCCCCAAACAGACCCCACTTATATTCACACACTGTAGCCAGATCACTTTACAAGTGTCTTTCAATGTTTTGGATCTTCCAATACCAGGAAATCCCTGTTAACCTTCTTTCAAATAAGTTTCCACTAGACAGAGGGAATAAATAAGTATACTCTGGGCTGCTAGCAGCTTTTCTCTGTCCTCTGGGTAAAGGGGATTGGGGGTGGCGGGTAGAAGCATTCTTGGTCGAGGCTTACCCCCAAGGGAACAGAGCTGCTTTTTCATGCAGCACCATGAGAGAACTGCCAGGCTGCTACAGGAAGGGGGAAGATCCTGAACCCACTCGAGAGAGCCTCAAGGGCAGTGGCCCTCTCTCTGCAGGCACGTGATGAAGAACAAAGGAATCTTTATTCATCTCTTTCTGCTGCACTGGTTTGCTTTATATTCCTTATAAGCAGCTAAAAAAGACCATGAGCGGCCCTTTCAATCAGCTGAGGACGAGATGAAAGGTTTCAGGAAGGAGAAGCTGTCATTTCAGAGAATGGTTTATTCACATTATAGCATAATCTCCAAAGAAAAGAACTCTGCAGGACTGATCTTTTAATTATAGAGGATAAACACATCTGTGAAATATACCAATTTTACTTTGGATTAAATACTCTTGTTAAAAGCCAGATATTCAGTAAACAGATATCAGTTTGGAAATGGCTTCTCTCTCTACTACATGTCTTCCAGCTCACCCCCTTCCATGTCCATCCCCAAATTTCAGTTCTTACTTGAGAGAAAAACACACCATCTATGAGATGCAGGGTTTGAGGGCCTGAGGTATGGTATGTTCTGTTTGTTACCAAGCAAGCTCTGGATTCTCAAAAATGTTCACAGATTAGTTCTGATTAATTTTATGAATATATTGTCCTATAGAGTACTTTTTAAGTTTATCTCAAAAATCTCAAGACATTTTAGTTCTACTCACATTTTAATTCTCCTCTGCTGCAAAATCCCTTGGCAATAGTTTCTATACATATCAAAAAACGATCCTAAAAAAAAGTCTCTTGTACCACACTTTAATAACTTTGTTGCTCAATATAAGTTTTCATAGGTGTCCTATATGTAAGATGCTAGGACATAATGGGTTAACAAGTGTCCTTGCATGTTTCTTTCTTTAACAGTGAGAAAAAGAGGAAATGGTATCAAGAATGGATCATAACCCATCTCTGGTTGAGAAACATAGGCAGGAATCACATCTTAGAGTTTGGGTGTACCTCCATAGTGTCACGGGCAAGGTGGACACAAATATATACTCACTAAATTGAACTGAAATGTCATAATCACAAGTCTAGGAACTCTACTATCCAAAAACTTTAAATTGTAATTTCTTCTAGTTGTGTTTAGGTATACAACAAGTATAGAAACAGTGCCTGTCCTCCAGCTGGTCATATTTTTGATGATTCATATTTATATAACTTGGTCTGGAAGCATCTCTCCTGTCCACGTGCAAGTGGCCCAAGGGCTTTGTAACCACTATCCCTCTCCCAACATTTCTCAATGAGTCAACCCTCTACCCTTGGGGATTCTGGAGACTTCTGCAAGTGCCCATTTCAGAAAATCACTTTCCATTCAAAGTTATTCCAGAGTGGGGGATAAATAAATAAAGGAAAAAAAAACCTTCAGTCTTGTCAACCACCATTATACGCCAATGTTTCTGGTTACTTTTCATCAAAGTCCATGAAGAGAGGATATTTACTCAACATTTTCATATCTTACCTTTGCAATAAATGGAGATATCATAACAGGTGACATTTAGACCCAGGATGTACCAAAGGTCAGTTGATGACATGGAGAGAATGGTTCCAAAAGTTAGTGCCATATTTGGGTTCCTGCTATGTGTGAAATCATCTTCCCCTCAGCCAGCTTTTCCCTGGGTAGTAGAGTCCAGGCATCCCACACAGCATTTCTGTGTCCATGTACCCTGTGGTGGACATCTCTTCTGTTCCTACATTATTATTCTCAGCTATCTCCCTGGGTATTGAGGGTCCAAGCTCCAGGAATCCCCATTTCTACAAAATAATCTTCCGGACAAGTTTTCATCCACTTTCTTCTAAAATTTTCATTGCAGACATTTTGAGACTAATCCATCCAATTTTAATCAAAATAAGAAGATGACAAAGATTCTTTGCTTACTCAAAGTTCAGTCAGGATCCTGAACCTTCTTCTTAGGTTGATCTTCATACTTCCTTGTAAACGCCAATTTTAGCAAAGAGCCCTACTAAATCAGTTTAACAAGAACGCCCCACCCTCAGTATCTAATCATTCTCCAAATACACTGAGTTCACCATACTCCAGGTGATGTCTGCTCACATTGGTCTGTCCTTATCAAGAAACCAGTTAGGTTGGTTTAACCAAAATCCCCCCTTACCTCTGATCCTTCCTTTTAGTAACATTCTACCACTGACCTGCTCTTTGACTATTAATTTCCACTTTTCCATTATATATTAGTTTAGCCCAATCTCTCTCCTCTTCTGCAAAAATCCCTTTGCAATAGTTCCTATACATAACAAATGGTCCTTTAAAAGCCTCTTGTGCCATACTATAATAACTTTGTTGTTCAATATAAGTTTTCATAGGTGTCCTATATGTAGGATGTTGGGACATAATGGGTTAACAAGTGTCCTTGCATGCTTCTTTCTTTAACAGTGAGAAAAAGAGGAAATGGTATCAAGAAACTTTTTTTTATGATGGGAAGGTATGAACGTTCCATGCTATAACTCTCATCTCTTTGTAACTTCCATAAAGCTAAGAGGCCCAGCCAGGTGGGTTCAGAAACCAACCCTGGTCCAACACAGTCCTCTTGTCATAGACGGGTAGTGTCAGCTCAGTCCCTGGCTCATCTCCTCAATCCTGCCATTCCTGTGTTCTTATGCTGAACTGCTTCCAGCTAAATGAACTAAACTGGCCTCTGAGCAGATGGAAATCCCCTGAAATCTAACAGATTCCCCTGGCATGGGATGGAACATGGGGACCTTGGAAAAACTGGGCCATATCCTGCATTGAACATATTTTTAATATTATTCTCTTATACTATATGTGTTGGTATATAAATGTTTTCCACTTGAAAAATCACCTTTATCAGGGGATGTCACCTCCTTATGGAAGGACTATGTTCCATTTATCAGTTTTTCCAATGCCGTTTACATTACAGATGTTCAATAAGTAACTTTTCATCTTCATATATTGTTGTCCCTTTACAGGGTCATCAGGAACTCAGCAGAGGGGACTTAAGACAAGGAAAGGAGCTTAACAACTCTCACTCCCAGGAACAGCATTTAATAAAATAAGACAATAGGAAAGTGTTCTCTAAAATTGTCAAAGGAAGAAAGTCCTTCATTGTATAGGACAGGGGTGGGACTGCAGAAAGGAGTATAGAACAGTAAGAAAAAGAAAAAAATGGTCTCAAGGGTAGAACCAAAGGCCAAGTACCAGCAATAAGAGGTAAATATCTTCGAAAGTGTCAGCCTAAGACAAGACTAGACTTTCAAATGCCATCCTAGAAACTAGAGCAATTGCAAAAGACAAAGACTAGGGTTTACCTCTCTACTCCTCCACCACTTTTGCAGTAGACTGAAGTCCACCCTGCTTGATGTACCTTCCTTCCCACAGGTGTTTAGCCAGATGCAATACTCCCAAACATTACTGACGAGCAGTGCCTGAGTGTTGATGTGAGTAAGCTAGATTTTGGTCTCTAGCCTGTAAGAAATTTCATAGAAAACCCCCAGACCTTTGCTGATGGCTGCAAGGATGAATAGCTATTTCTCCCCCCTGGTGTCTTTTATCTGTATTTCTATTACATTGATGTTCTGTGTTCTGGTGACTCTACAACACTAATGAGCTATGTTCTAGAAGCTAGACAAAATTAAAATATAATTTTAAAATTGCACAATCTTGAGGATATCTTAATGTGAGAACCTTTTTGGAAGGACCATAGCACAAAGCACAGAGCCCTGGCATCAGAATTGAATCCCAGCTCTATTGTAGGCTTTGACCCCATTTCAGAAAGTGGCATTTTCCCATGCTGTCTCCATAAATTCTGAAGATTCATGCTACTTAGAAACTTTTATCATCGTAAGTCTGAAATATTCTACATTTGATAGCCTTAGAGCATTCTATCATGTCCTTCTGAATCATAATCTGAGTCAGAGATGTGAGACAGAGGGAGGTCATAAAGGACTTCAGGAGAAGAAAGGAATTTAAAGAAAGGCACAAACATCATCAGAGGAACTCCCACTGAAGACACATAGGATACACAGATTTGGGGAAACTACACTACAGACAAATATCTATTTAGAGTCAATAGCTACAAAGGTATTAATCTGTACTCCTTCCTCCATAAATTCTAGTTTCTTACTTTTCTCTTAGTACCCTAATATTCATTTTAATTCATTTGCAAACTTTCTATTTTGATTAAGTTCTGATCTTTTGAGGTAAAAATACTTGGGCTAGTTCTGGTCCCCCTTAGATATAAAAGTAAACATTACTTTGAAATTCCAGAAGCATTTTCCAACATAACTTTTTACACTTTCTTTGAGAAGACAATGTTGATGCCCACTAGTTTACAAACTTGGCAAAGTACACTTAGGAAGTCATTCTAATTATCCTTTGCACTGTCTTAAAGACAATGTGATCACATGAGAAGATCATTTAGATCCCAAAAGATTTCTGTGTTTTAGACTGAATTTTTTTTTTAATATTTATTTTTTAGTTGTAGGTGGACACAATACCTTTATTTTATTTTTATGTGGTACTAAGGATTGACCCCAGTGCCTCATGCATGCTAGGTGACTGAAATTTCTCACCAAGTAGTATTATGTAGGTTAAGCCATTTCATGTCTGCAGCTTCAGTTTCCTTATCTGTACTTAGCACAGAAAAGGTATAACATGCTGTCAATGTTAAGTGAATGAATTCACTTAACATTCACCTTGTAAGATTATCATGAAGAGCTAGGCTTTAAGCTCCTACTGGAGTGAGCAAGAGTTGTGGCTATCTGGTTCACCATTCACTCCCTGGCACTGTTCCAGGTACATAGCAGAATCTCATCAAAGTCAAGTTGAATTCATGAATAATACACAAACTAATAAATGTCATAAAAGTTGTTCAACTTTACAAAATTATTAAAAATAACTTAATTTTAATTTCCCCTCTGAAGACAAAATCCTTTTTGTCACTTGTACCACTATAGTAGCAAAGCCTAACACTCTGACATTTGTAGGCGTTCAATAATTTTTAATGAATGCTCAGTAACAATAGATGTAAAATTATCTCAAAAAGTACAAATACTGACATGTGGCAGTAAAAGTCTTTTCCCTCACATGCTAATCCCAACAAACTCTGCACTTATCTTGTGCACTGTTAGGTATCATTTATGGCTGCAAAAACAGTTTACTCCTAAGAGGATGAGGCATGGTTATTTAGAAGAGGATGAAATAGAACCTGCTGACTCACAACTGGAGTTGGAAATAGCCATGTATGTGGTTTAGCTCAATATAGTTCAAGGATATGCAGTGACAGTGGTTATATCTCTAAGGAACATAATCCAGATGTTATTCTGGGGAGAGAAGCGAGAATATTTTCAGCTCCAAGGAACATAAAATCCTTAGAATAGCTGCAATCCTGAAGAGCATGCTCTAATTATCTCAGGTAGCAAAAAGTCCTGAAGTGGAACTGCTGCAGGGTAGGTAAAATTTGGGGTTCAGCATCATTATCAAAGACCCAGGTTATTTCCTTCTTTCAACTCTACCATCCACTGGGATGTGCTAGCTCTCAGTTACTCTTCCAAATTAAAAGATCTGTCACAGACCCAGGTATTACTGGTTGAAATTCTAGTGGAAGGAGAAGAAGGGGGACTTTTTTTCAGTGACTTGTTTTTTATTAGCAAGGAAACCACTCCCAGAAGCATGTCAAATGAGCTCTCCTCTCATCCCATTAGCTGGAATTATATCATGTCCTTTCCTAAGCCAATCACCCTTAAGGAAATGAAACTATTATGATTGGCTTAGACCTGTTGGGGTTTAATCCTTGGGACTAAAGATAGACAGGGACATTCTTTGCTGAGTTTAATGGGAGACAGATGTGGTATGGTAGTCAAAGATAAAAAGATGTTAGGGCCTGGCAATGAGATGGACAACACTGGCTGCTATTGAGAGAAAACATTGTGTCTTCAAATGTTTAATGCATATAATTAAGATTTTTGTGACTATAAGACAACATTTTTTAAAAATTTCATATTTTGTCTTCAATAAAAACCCACAGGAAGGCAGCTAGAAAAGTTACATTCAATTTTCTATTCTTTTCTGTTGGCGAAAGTGGCTCTATAATAGATGTTGCTTCCATTTACAAACTATACTTTCTCCAGTGGCACTCAAACATTGTTCTCTATTCACAATTTTAAAAAAAAGAACATTACATTCTTCTATATATACATTTAAAACCTCCAGTGAAACAAAGCTCACTTTTACTACTTGTAAATCAGACTTATTTCTTCTATACTATTCTATTTCATTTTTTAAACTGCTCATCCTACACCAGTAGATAGATTATAGTAGATTATAACCCACTAATATAATCTACTGTTTGAAAAATGTTGCTTCCTCAAGCCTCTGGCAAGGTTTTTTCTTTTTCTTTTTTTGTTAATAAACAACACAGCAACATTATTTATGAAACACCATCATGATACTATTTCACTTACTCCTGTATCATTATTAACTATATTTCATAGTGAGAAAGCAGACAGTATAAATGATTTGTCAGAACCATAGAGCCAGTGAGTGCTGAAAGTAGGAGTTGGGGGACATGGCAGACTTCAAAAGTTGGAGTTCTGATTTAAAATAGGTGCTACAGGGAAAAAAAAGAAAGTAAGTGCTGGGCACACACCTTTAATCCAGCTGCTCAGGAGGCTGAGGCAAGAGAATGGCAAGTTTGAGACTAGTCTTTGCAATTCAACAAGACCTTGTCTCAAAATAAAAAATAGAAAGGGCTGGGGATGCTGCTCATGGCAGATTGCTTGCCTAGCAAGTATGAGGCCCTGGGTTGGATTGTCAGGACTCAAAAAAATAAAATAAAAAAGAAAAAGAAAGCAACATGATATTTACTTCAGTAAAGTTTTTAGGTTTCTTCAAATGGCAGCTGTAAAAATAAAAGTGTAATTCTTATACTGGTATAATTAAAAATGGCCAAGTACAATTGTTCACGGCCAATTACCTCTTCCAGACTGAATGGAGAGTCACACAGTTCATCAGACAATCCATTAGAGCTAATTAAGGGAAATTATTTTGAGATGACTCTGAAGCCTAGTAGAGAATGTTTTGTGCTAAGATTTCTAAAATGCTTTGGAGCAGATACAGTTTATGAACCATAGAAGAGTTCACAAAACTAGAGCTCCAATCTGAAGAGATTAAAACACTTGATCTACCCCATCTCCTATTCACGTAACTCCAGCAATCAGATTGACTCTAAAGGTTTCCTGTCAGTCATCAAATTATCTTTCTGTATGACATTAAAGTTATTATTTACACTATTAAATACTAAACAGGAAAATTCCTTTGCGCTTCGTGTGTAACATTTACTTTTCTAGACAAAAGGCAAAACCAGCTAAAGTACTGTGAGGCCAAAGACACAAAGAAATGAACAATGAACTCTCTGCTTCTGCTTTAGACAATTGGAGCCCTGCAGACCAAACCCACATTGTAACACAGCACACACAAATGCCCTCTCCAGTCTCCTTTAAAAGAAAAGAGAGCAGGGTCCTTTCAGAGTCTGCCTTTGACCAAGGGCAGGTGCACAGTAAAGCCTCACTGCATCTCTGGACTATCCAGTTTTCCAAGTGTACCAGGTGAGGAGGTGAACAGGTGGAGGACGACAAACAGCTGCAGGAAGCAGGGAGAAGGGGAGGCAGAAGCCAAGGATAAACAATTGTGGGGTCACAGAAACTTTATTCTTGACCCTCCCTGACAGATGGAGAGGCTGACAAGCCAACATTGTTGGTACAGAGGTCACGATGCACCGTGATTAACTGTGCCAATGACACGGTTCAATCCACAATGTCCTGCATAAATTGTCAAACACTGTCCTCATCTTGATGGAAACTCTCAGACACCCAGAAACTTCTGGCTTCTTATTATCTGAAACACTTTTAAGAAGCCATGAAACCCAAAGAGCTCTGATTCCAAAAGACCACATTTCAGAACCAAGTATCAGAGCAGAAGATCCATCAAAATCACGTTTTATTACTTTTTTAATTCACAAGGAAAGTGGAATACACTTAAAAAACTAAGCTGTGCTGGTTATGGATTTACTGAATTACTTTTATCAAATAGAATAAAATGACATGGTAGACACTGTTCCAAAAAGTTCAGGAAATGCTGTCTTTAGGAAATCAAAATAGTAAAAATATTACAGATTTACCTCTGTGAATTACAGAAGATACTATTTCTACTCCCCAAAACTGAAAAGTAATCAAAACAGGATTGTATGCATTGAAAAAAATCTCATTTTTATTTATCCCTAACTCCTCCATTAAAACATAGACTCTATGGAAACAAATATTACTTCTACTTCTTTAATATCTTCCTCACTAGAGTGTTCTTATAGTAGAAAACACTGTTATCTGCGTTTATGTGATGTGTTGTTTGAGAAAATGGAAGAATCTTTACCAGAGAAAGAATGAGTTATTCCAACAAGTTCAAGGTTATATTTGAGTGGCAACTCAAAAAGTTTCTTCACGTAAAAGGAGATACATCCCCACAAGATTCTGTGATCTGTTCTGTGAACATGTTAATAATGTTCTCTGGCTCATCTAGGAGAGTCAGTGAACCTGGGGTCCCAGAAAACAAGAATCCCTAGAGGAAGTCAGGTCTCATAATGTAAAGAAAGAATACATTAAGAGATAAATCAACTAGTCTGTGAAGTTATAGACCAGAAAAGACTATAATCCCAAGAAGAGTCTGTGGTGCTCAGCTTGGAAACTAGTAGAAATTTAAGGAACTAAGATGAAACCTCTTCTGCAGGTAGTTTTGGCAGATTAAATTAGAGATGACTAATAGGACTCTAATCCCATGGGCTCCTCCAGAGCTGGAAGAGCCCTAACTACTTTATCTGTTCCTGACATAGCACCCAGGGCCGATTATGGGAGTATGTGCACTAGCAAATCTAGTACCTCAAAAGGGCACAATATCCAAGGGAGATCCTAATCAGGTGGTCTTGGGAACATCCAAGAGCTTCACCACCTAGAACAGGATGCACAGTAAATCAGAGTGTCTCACAAAACTTCTGATCTTGATGCAACTAGCAAATGTGCATTAAAGTCCAGATGCTGTTATAATCATTGTACTAGAATTAGGACATGTAATCATCAGAAGTACCCTATGAGGAAACTGAAACCATTAGTATGCCCATTTTCTGGCTGAGAACACCAAAGTTGGCCAAGGTTAAATAAATTATCCAAGTTCATGAAGCTATGCTAGAACCAGGAGCATAGCCTAGAAAGTCTATCCACAGACTTGCTCTTAACTGTGACACTATATTCCTATTTCTGCATCTGTATACACAGTGTGTGTGTGTACACATGTGTGCATGTGTGCACATACATGTGTATGGCACAATGATCAATCCATACATTTTGTCACAGAAACTGAATCGTCCTTAGATGTATACTTTCAGCACACCATACTTCAGGGTCATTAAAAAAAAGTAATCATGATAAAAATAAAAATAGCAAGGTGGAAATATTGCTAGGCCTACAGATGGATGAGAGAAATTCCCCTACAGATCCGGCAGGTTTCCAAAGGATTCCATCTGCCCAGTAAATGCAATACTTACCTCCAAAGGAGGCAATTAATAACTGAACATGGAGGATAATTTTACTTGACTGGACTTTGTCCACTGTACACTTCACTTAGTACTGTGGACCAGATTAAGGGACAAAAAATGAATTTCAACTTTGTTGCCTTTAGACCCAGATTTCCCCATTGCCAGTGTTTATTAATAGGATCTGAATCCCTTATTAGAAAAGCATCACTTGCCACGCCCTGTCCTGATGCTACAGGTGAGCAGGGGCCACCACTGAACCATGTGAGGATGGAAGGATTGCTGCATGGAGCAGTGTCTTTCTTTGTGCAGACCAGTGTACCCAGCTGCAAAACCTAAGCACATTGAGTAGGAGAACTTGAGACAGATTCCCGAAATGCTGTTTCACACCTTCAGGGAGACAGATGCTGAGACCAACAAGATCCATAATTTTTGCTACATCTTTTGCATTTCCATGGAAAAATGTTCCATCATGTCCTTGGGGGCTTCATCTAAGTATTTCATGGCACCAATGGTTAAAAAATCCTATTTTCTGCCCAAGCATAACATTTAGTTTAAATTCAATTCCTCTGCCTTGAATTTTCCATTAACTCAGAAAACTGTTTTGGACCCTCCTCTTTGTAGTACCTATTAGTGTAGTCAAGTAATATATTTCTTTGTGTTTTTCATCATGTGTCATTTTTGTTACATTTTTTTTTGAATTTTTTTTTAGTTGTAGATGAACATAATACCTTTATTTATTTTATGTGGTGCTGAGGATCAAACCCAGTGCCTCACACAGGCGAGGCAAGCACTCAGCCGCTGAGCCACAACCCAAGCCCCGTTACATTCCTTGAGGAGTTCTCCAAGCTTCTTTATTTCCCCCTTTATATTAAAATAACCTTTAAAATTCATATTGAAATGATATACTTTTACAGGGAAAAATTGAAAAATACTGGAAGATCCAAAGAAGGAAAATGTAAAGCCCATAATCCCTAGAGATAACCACTATTGGCGGGGTGAGGGGGGGGGGGTACTGGAGACTAAACTCAAGGGTACTTAACCACTGATCTACATCCCCAGCCCTTTTATCTTTTACTTTGAGACAGAGACTCACTAAGATGATGAAGCTGGCCTCAAAATTGTGATCCGCCTCTCAGCCTCCTGAGTTGCTGGGATTACAGTTGTGCACCACTGTACCTGGTAAGATGATGGCTATTTGGCATATATCTCTCTAGACTCAGATGCCAATGCACATGTGTTTTCATAACTATTCTCCATGTCATTAATTATCACTCTTTACTACAGACTCAGGTATGGGTATAAACTTCATAATCCATAAATTCACTGAAATTATCAACAAAATTTTATGTAGATACATGTGTGCTTTCTTCCCAAGAAGGGAGTTGACTACTTCCATAAGATTCCCAAAGGAATATATAGACTAATACTAAAAAACAAAAAAAAACCCTCTCATTTAGTACATTTAGCATCATGCTTTTTAATGTTCATATAACTTTCCACCGTATTAACCAGTCTTGTTATTATAAATTACATTGCAATAAACACTTTTGGAGCTAAGAATTTTCATCTATCTCCAATGATTTCTTTCCGGGGAAAAAATCCTGAAATTGGAATTGGTCCAAGAATATTCTCAGTCAAAGACTGTTAATACATGTAGTCAAATTACCCTGTAGAATAATGGTATCTGAGACACATCAGAAGCACATGAAAATGTACTTTCCTTCAACTAGCATTGGCACTATTATTTTTTAACTTTTCCAGTTTTATTGGCTAAATTAAATACTGTGGTTTGACCATTTCTCTTTTTAAGTTCAAGGGGCAACATTACTTGTAGCATACCAGTAAGCATTTGATGTACTCAGAGCACAGAGGAAGAATTACACCCATCCTGGCTGGTCTTAGCTTTATTCCTCACAAAGATACGATGCTGCTGATTCACATAATGATCCACTCTGTCCCACAGGTCTTTTAAAATACTGACTGTGGCTAGCAATTCTTGTCATTATTTTTATGGTTTTGCTTTCCCCAGTCCTTGCTCTTAACCCTTGTGTCACTGTATTTTATCCTCTTTGTCTGGGATTGTGCTTCCTTTTCCACAATATCACATCAATCTGTGTGATGGGGATCACCTACCACCTAAATAAGCACATCCTCAACATCTTTAGTTGAGATGCCAGTGATTCCAACGGTGATGAGACTACTTGACATCCGTCCCTCACACTGATGCCAGGTCACTGGAAACAAAGCTCCAGGGAGGATCGTCAAATAAATTCTCTACCTGCCTAATCTAGACTAGACGGTAGAAGAACAGAACATACTTAAACCAACAGAGATAAGGGTGAGCAGAGAGCTTTGCTATGATCAAGAGTGTGAGTGCTTACCATTAGGTGTCCTGGGCTATATCTAGCTCCTTGTTTGCTGAGTGATCTTTGGCAAGTGCCTCAGACATATTCTGAGCTTCATCATATACAACAGACTTGGGAAGGCCTTGTTTGGTGAGTATGCTTAGGAGGTGGCCTCGGTGTTAATTGTTGGAAAATGCCATACTCTTTCTACACAACACTGCCAATTCCTCCATGTACTACAGTAACTCCACACTGACCTCCTCCACACAATTCTGTCTTCTTCACTGTGTCTCCCTCCTCCCCATCACACATCTCTCTATCTGACATGGGGCCTGCTTACATGTTGCTCATCTTGCCTGCTCTGTAGAATGTTGTTGCTTTCCATGATGGTTATAGACACACTTGAAAACAGGCTGATTAGAGAAATGCTTTGCTTGGCACCTTTTCCATTTGATCACTGCTTTAGTGCTGGCTACTTGGGAATCCGTGAATAGGGCTGTTATGATGACTAAATGATTCAGTGTGCCTACAGCAGTGCAGCAGTTTCTTGGAGTTTCCAAAACAGGTACTACCAACAGGGTGATTGAGACAACAGAAATTCACTATCTGACAGTTCTGGAGGCTGGAAGTCCCAGGTGTCAACAGGGTGTCAGAAGGGGGCTCTTCTAAGGGCTGTGAGGGAGACCTCTCATGCCTCTCACCTGGCTTCTAATGGTTTCTGGCAATCTTTGATGCTCCTTGGCTTGTAGAGGCATCACCTGATCTCTGACTTCATGTTCACATGGTCCTTTCCCTTGGTGCTTATCTGTCTCTGTGTCCAAATTACACTTTTTTCTTTAATGGTGCTAGGGACTGAACCCAGGGGCACTTTACCAATGGGCTACATCCCTAGTTTTGTTTTATCTTGAGACAGGGTCTCACTAAGTTGCCTAGGCTGGACTCTGACTCATGATCCTCCTGCCTCAGCCTCCTCAGTAGCTGGAATTACAGATGTGTGCTACCACATCTTGTTCAAGTTTCCCCTTCTTACAAGGATATAATCGGATTAGGGCTCACCCTATGACCTCATTTTAATTTGATCATCTTTAAAGATCTTATTTTCAAATAAGACCATAGACACTAGGGATTAGGACTTCAACATTTTGGGGAGGGACACAATTCAGTCCAGAGCAATAGGAAACACAGTCCCCAGCACTCTGTACTCAGTAACTGATAACTCTTGTTGTTTGCTCATGTTGTGAGATCACTATCCTATAGAGAAAACTAAACTAAATGAGTCTTAGCATGACAAGCTCCCACAAGCAACTCTGACATGACCCCACTTTGAGGAGATATTAACCAGACTTGCCAGCAGACCCATGTGCCTTTGATGCTGAGTAACAACCGGTGAGGAAGAAGAACAGCTATGAAATCAAAGCCTTTGCAATCACTGCATTCTTACTCATTATTGTACAGCCAACAAAGGAGAAGCCAAGAAGCAGTTACTTATCCACAGTCCTACAATTAGTCAGAGCAAAATCAGGCCCAGAATCCTGGTTTCCTCACTCTTGGCTCCTTTCCTTTATATAAACCTGCCTACAAATATTTAAAATAATAGTGATGATGATGACCCCATTTAAAAATAGGATGATTATAAAAATATTTGCTCAGCAGTCATCTTAATAGAGAGTAGAAAAAATTTTGACTGGAAAAACAAATGGAGACGTTTCAGGATAAAATTAACTACCATGTTTCATCAAATCTAAGATTCTTCCTATTGTAAGACACAGCATTATTTCATCCACCACCAAAAAAAAAAAAAAAGGAAAAACACTGCCAATTAATGCATGAAATATATCAATTGTAAGAAAAGATATCCTCCCAAATTTCAAGGTGTTCAACTATGAAAATGAATGAATCTCAAAAACCAGGAAACTCATAAAGTACCACCCCCATTATGGCACCAAACCTTTCATTTGTGTCAATTGTCTTTCCCAGACTGGTTTTAGACAATATAGCTGATGGAAGGACAGGTAGACAGATTTTAAGACATGCAGTTCTGTTAATCTAGGGCCCCTCAAGCAACCTAACACATCCTCCTTATGTTTCTACCAAACCAAAAGTATGTGTTCCATCCTCCGGGGGCAAGAAGTAACCCGCAGGAGAGAACATTTGAATCAAAGAGATGAGAGCAGAGAAGAAAGGACAGCAGATTCTCTGCCAAAGCAAATATATACAGGCAGAGGGAAGCGGGAGTATGACATTTCCTTCATAGATTCTCTGAAGGAAAATTACAAAGAATTCATCAACTGGTATCCACAGCTGAAACAGCTGTAGCGTCATGATGAGCCCCGTGTGAGGCCTAAGAACCTGTGAGATGTGCTCTTGCTGTCTCTAGCCTGGCAGAAGACCAGAGCTGCCTCTGGCTG
The DNA here is from genome assembly GCA_004024805.1 of Geosciurus inauris. Classification (NCBI taxonomy): domain Eukaryota; kingdom Metazoa; phylum Chordata; class Mammalia; order Rodentia; family Sciuridae; genus Geosciurus; species Geosciurus inauris. The sequence goes on along the minus strand of PVHX01001472.1, from coordinate 116,854 downwards.
GTATTTACAAAGAACTGGTGAGGGGCCAGTTGGCTGCTGGAGGCATATTTCTGTATCATCCATCACACACAAAGTGCTCTGCAGCTGGAAGAGCCTCCATCAGCCGCAGCCAATCAAGACCGGACATATGTGCAGCCTTCCTCCCCTTCTACTCTGAGTCTCCTTCTCAGGAGAAAGAAGTTGGCAAAAGTCCAGCTGTGTTCAATGAGAAAGGGACTGAGAAGGACGTGGGGCAGTGGCTGAACTAGTAGATGGTCCTTTGGCTCGTATTTATTCAACTCCTAGTATGGCCTTCTTGGTCTTGGGAATTCAGTGGGTAAACAAGACAGCATGCATATTCTGGTATTTTGACTTGGAATCGTGTTGTGCCCTGGGCTCTTCACATTAATTTCCAATATCCAAGGAAGGAAACTGCTACAGGTTTTAGTTGCTTCAGTGGGTTCCCATCTCCCACTAGCTTGCTTTTTCCCACTCTCTCAGGCCTTCCATGGATCAGTCATGGGAATGCTGGCTCAGCACAGCCCAAGAAAACAAGCGAAGGAGTCAATATGTCATCCTAACCTTGGAAAATTGGGAAGTGTGGCTCCCAGCAAAAAAGGAAGGAAGACAGATAAGAGGAGTGTGACTGAGATGAACGAAAACCAGTATGGCCTCACAGCCTCCAACCATGTGCTGAATAAGTCAGAGCAATGAACTTGGAAGGATAAACACTAATGGCCATTCAGGCTGGCAGTGGGAGCCGACAGTTGACATTTACAACAATGCTCAATGCAAATCCAGGCTCTTGCCCCCAGAAATGGAATTTCATAGATTTATCCTTTCAAAGGCCATTTCTCTGCCTCGTCTGGGTCAGCAGTTAAGCTGAAAGAGAAATATTTCTATTATTTGGCAGATTTTTTTTTCCCAAAGCAGTTAGTTCATTAGGCAAGAGAGGCCTGATTCTGGTGTGGTTGTCAGGCAAATAGAATGAGAAAATATCAAAGTACAATCCCATTTCCAGAAATTATTAAAACAAACACTTCCTCTGAAGTCCCTGCTGTTCCCAGTTGTGGGGGACCTCATGGTCCAGGTGTCCTGGCTCCATTCCAGTGCTGTAAATATCCTTTCAGCCTGCTTGATAACTCCCATGGCTTCACCCTAAATAAGTGACACTTCCCACTCCATAGCCACCTGTTCATCCACAGAATGGACTAAACCCTGGAGCTGCTATTCACAAGTTGAGTGACCATGAAAAGCCACAAATCCTTAAGCAGAGCCTCAGCGCTCTGTACCTGCCATTCCCTCCACCTATACAATGGTGACCCCCCCCAACAATCACCCCTTAGATGCATTATCCTGTTCATTTTCCTCATAGCACTTAATGATATATGAAATGATCTTGTTATTGGTTTGCTTGTTCATCTTAGTCAGCTTCCTAAGAACAGAGACTGTACTAGTATTACTCATTTCTGAATCCCTAGCACTTAAAGTGATTCCTGATACCTAGTAGATGCTCAACAAATATTTGTTAAGTAAATAAATGTTATTCAAATTATTTGAGCCAAAGTTCTTTGTTAATAATTAAAATTAACATCTATCCCATAGGGTTGTTTTAAAGATCAAGTAAGAGCATGTTACTAAAAGCAGAGCTCAAAAATATTAATTTTTATAAATACGTACATATACACCAATTTTTAAATTATTGACAATGTACAGATAAGCAAGGAATTCATTGCAATATGTATGATGCAATTTGGCTGAAACCTTAAAAAGCTAAGGGTATGAATTGAGTCTGATTAAGAATAACCACACAAATTCACTTACTCTTGTTCCTAGGCACACATTTTAAAACCCCAACTGTTTTCAAGAATGGCTATTTCCTTTTAGATTGTTCTGTGAGTCACTAGGGGGTGTCAAGTGCTATCATAAAACACTGTTGAAGTGCCCACTGTTCATGCAGAGGCCTATAGAGGAGTTAAATGCCAAAGGATGCCCCAGAGTTCAACAGTCACAACCACTGAGGAGCTCTCCAGTGCTCCCTAGAGTCCTGGCTGGGTGGCAGACATGCCACACCACACATAGAAGTGGGATGATGCCTCCATACTTGCTTTAAGCCCAACCCAAGCCAAAGTGACTATTTAACACTCCCTATGTCTGTAGTCAAAGGTCACCTGTGATAGGTGGCTTGATAAAATTCTGGCACACATATAAATATATATTTTCAAGCAGGTACAAAAATAGTCACAGAATTTATTCTTAAATGTAACATACTCACAGTGATCTATCAATTTAGTTCTCTGAAAAGAATCTGTCCTGGTCAGAATCAGGAAACAAAACCCTCCATTGAGCACCTGACAAGGGATGCAATAGACTCTAGGTCTAGAACACCAGTCCAAAGAAGATGAAACCAAGAGAACACCCAAAAAAATCCCTATGGCCTCATTTGCTTTTATTAACTTGCTTTTATCACGAAAGGTCATGCAGCTTAGCAGTACACCCTGTTAGTAGTGCTTTAGATAGAACCTCTGATGGGTTTTGATGGTTAGCAATTACCCAAGTTGTTTTTCAAAATCTTGGAGGACACGTGTCTATCTCAAACCAGATGAAACCACTGGACTCTCTCTTGGTCTTACACAAGTGTCCACTGAGTGACATTGGACCTCAGAAGGCCAAAACTTAACCTACAAAACATGCTAACACCACCATTTTCCAAACAAGCATCCATCCTAGGAATGGCCATGAAGTTTTATTATGCATATGAAGAACAACAATTACTTTAGTTTTTCTGAAGAAAATGGCACATGCAGCAAACAGTTCTGGGTTGGTAGCAAATACCTGCCACTTTTACCAGATTCTTAATTCCTGTTCCAAGTGATGCTGGAAGTACATTTGCAAAATTCTGGCCAACTCACATTTCATAAACGGCTATCACTTCAGCAAAGAAAAAAACATTTCTAATATCACTTGTCCTAATTACCATATCCTTCAAGGTTAATCAGAGACAAAATTAGCTAAAGTACTTGTAGCAAGTAGATTCTTTCAAATGCTTATTTTTATGATTTTCAGAAAGTTTTAATTACGAAAGTTCCACATATAATCTAAAGAAAGACTAGCAGAACTACCCATCACCCAATCTCAATAATAATCAACTTCTAGTCAAACTTTTTCATATCTGCCCAGCCATCCTCCCTCCTACCTCAGACCCAGCCCAAAGGACAACTTTGAAGCAAATTCCATCCTAACATTTCATACACAGAGACATTAGTAGAAGCTCTGAAAGATAGCATAACTATACCTGAAAAACCATCACACGCCTTGAAAATTAACAATATTTTTATGATAAAACATGCTTTTGAATGCAGACTGATTATACACAGTGTGCTTCAAATGATAATAACACAAAAGTGTATGTGAAAACTGAATGACAGATGGATTACACTACCTAAATAATGTATTTTTAAGTTAATTGCACTTTTTCAACTATATCCCAGAATAATAATAGCTTTATTTCTCAGAATACTTCCAGAAAACAGTTCTTTTAGAATTTATTTAATGGGTTCTGCTGTACAATGCCCGGAGCCTAGCAAACTACTAAACATCCTCTTTTATCCATCACAAATCCTCCCAATTCAATAAAATCAAACCCTAAGGTCTTATTTCAGTCTATCAGAGACATCAGGACTATTTATATTCCAGCTGAGGCATAGGTATTATTTAGATAAACCATATCAAAGCACACCAAGATTCCATAAAGTCTGGGTACAAATTATAATCTCAGTTATTTCCTCATATATGTCAATTGATAAGACAATGGTCAACCAATATTCATGTTTTAAGGTGCAGATTCATTATTCAGTAAAAATCACAGAAATACATAGTTTGTCCTTAGCGTCTTCAGACATTCAATTGTGTCCCTCTACTTGCTACACCTCCACCAAAAAAAAAAAAAAGTGGTTTTGTTTCTGTTTTTGTTTTTGTTTTTATTTTAACATAAAGATTATTTTGAGCTGAAGGCAACTGGGAGTCAAAAAAAAAAAAAACAGGAAGAGATCTGTCTTTCCTTATCTGCCCAAAAGTCTTATTGAAGATGGGAGTTGACACCAAGGTGTGTTTGCATAAACAAACCTTACCAAAATAACCATTATCTTCCATTAGTTTCCCCCTGTATTTTCTAGACAGTTTCACACCATTTGTCTTCCCAAACCCTCTTTCCTTTGTTAAAAGGGAATATAAGCTATAAGTCTAGCTGGTTTATTTTTAACTTTCCTATAAATTTCCATGCAAGTAAATATTAATAAAAAACATACTTTTTCTCCTGTTAATCTAATTAATTATTTTAATTCTAATTGTTATTTTAATTCACAGACTTCCATCAATTAAGCCTAAGAGAGTAGAAAAAAATTTTTTCTTCCCCATTAGCTCACTGGGCCTCTATATTTTCTAATATTATGCTATTTCTAATCCTCAGCCTTCCAGCATTCCAAGTTCTATAATGCCCTTAACTCACCAAGAACAAAAATGATGAAATAATTTATGTTTAGATGTGATTAACTAATAATGTCTTAAATTTACCCTATTTCCAAGATTCCACTGAAAATACATTGTAAACTATCTCAAAATAGAAAGGGCTGGGGGCGTAGTTTAGTGGTGTGTCCCTGGGTGCAATCCTTAGTATAGCAGAGTGGAGTGAAATGGGCGAAGAGGAGGAGGAGGAGAAGAAAAAAGGAGAGAAAAAAATGCTTTATAAAAACCTCTCACTGGGAAAAATAAAGCTATTTATTTATTCATTTTAGCCCAAATGAGTAACTCCATATGGTACAATATGTGGCAGTGTGATTGGATGGTGGGAAAGGAAGTGGGGAGGAAGCTGTCCTAACACCTCAAATCACACCCTAGGATGCTACTTCCTGGCCCAAGTTTGGAATGTGAGCAATTGCTATTGCTTTCAGACTAAGCAAAATAATGAGCAGACATACAATTAACTGTCAGTTAGCCTTAGTAACTGGGGTCAGGAAATGCTTGACCAGTCAAATATGCTGAGAAATCAGATTATGAGACTAGGATTGCTAGAAATACATAGGGCAAAGGGGAATGCCTCTTTTTACCAGATGAGGACAAGATTGAGCTAAATTCTGCTTTATTATATAGAACCGGATTTGTCAACTCACTGATAGAAATGCTTACTTGTTTTAATTTGTATCTCCTCATTTTTTAATCACTCAGTTCCTGGACAGCTGGGTTAATGACCAAATAGCAGGATGACAAGAAATGAAGAGGCCCAGATATTCCAGCAACGTAAGGGTCAAGATAAAAATGACCCATCACACTCTGCCTCACAAGTGTCCGGCTTCTTGCACTGAGTGAAAATTACTATGGGCACATCCATAGCACATAATACATCTCCTGTTTTTCCTCTTTCTTGCTTACTTCCACAGACAGCAACAATGAGAGTTCAGAGGTCCTGGAATGCAGGCTGAGACCCTGGGGAGAGAAGACAGGAGTCATGTTCCTGTCAAAGCTGTATCTCTGATGTCCAACTTGAGGTGAATTCCTCTCATAACAAAATGTCAGTTTATCTGTCTTTTGAGGACTGCACATGAGAAAGGAGTCAGACTGACAGATTACAAATTCCAGGGGTCTTAAGGAAGTACACAGAGATGCCCTGTGGTTTGTTAGAGGTGGAGATCACCAGCAAGTTGTGACTTTCTCTCTTGCATTTCTTTGTCCCTGACATCTCAAATAACATGTTGAGAGGCAAGAAACAGGGAGAACAAGGACAAAACAGAAAGGTCAGTTTCCAAATGGGACATCAATATATTTTCATAAGCCATCTGCCAGCTCCTGAGTCTGGGGAATCATTATATTATCTGAGAAGGATAAGTGGCCTAGTTTTTGAACAGAATAAAAACAAGTCCAATGAGTGTTACCCATTGACCTGAAGATAGGCCCTTAGGTTACAGGAGGAATTTCCAAACTTGATTCCATACACGAAATACTATTTCTAAGGAAGGCAAAACCAGATCAGATGGAAAAATGTAGCTTAAGTTTCACTAGTTTTTTTCTTTCTTTCTTTCATTTTGCTTTGTTTCATTTGCCCTAAAGGGATTTTGTTGTGCCTTTCTCTAACAATATAAGTTATGTTGCCTAAAGGAGGAAAAAGCCATCTTAGATGAACTAGCAGCTCAGGTCTGAGCACCACACACCCAAGAGGGGTCAGGTCAAGTGTTCCCTCCTCAGCCTTTCTAGCCAGTCCAGTGCCAGCCTCACATTCCCAGCAGCAGCCCCAGGATGGCTTTCCTACAGAGCCGGGCACCCCTTCCTCACCTTCCTCTTCTCTAGCTGTGAACACTTCTAAGTCTGTTCCTCTGCAGTAGGGGGTCCTTCATCCCTCTTTTAAAAAAAAAAAAAAAATGTTGCTGCAAGTTGAAACCCACTCTATTGAGTTGATTACCCATTAATGAGTTGAGTCTCAGGATTTTTAAAATCCTGCTCTAAACTATATCCAGATAGAAACTACAAAACCTTTTTCTGTTTCTCCAATATCTAATACCTCTCACTAAAAGCATAAACATCATGTATTATCAGAAATGTTTTAGGGATGAAGGAGATGATAAGGGGTAGGGAGGAATAAAAATAAATATAGGATAAACCAAAAACGTCACAGATGAAAACCTTCAAAGAGATTGAGGAAATGTCTCCAAAACTCCCCCAAAGTAGCTTCGGAACACCTCATTCAACAAATGAATTCTAGTAGTCTTTTCTCAGTTCCTCTAGGGACCAGGCACTGTGAGAAGCTGACGATGGGGGAGGCTGGGGAGGCTGGGGAGGGAGGGAAGGAGACTTAGGGCTTCCATGCCATCACTCCCTGGACAGATCCAGCAAACACAACTGGGGCTGAAGGGGCAGCTGGGGCCGGCTCTGCCTGACTCTCAGTTCCAGGAGAGGAATGTCGAGACATCCAGTACCTAACTCTCACATGGGATGATGGAGGGAGGAAGACCTGAGCTCTCCTCCTGGTACTCTGCACAGTAGAGGGATGAGGGACCTCCTACTACAGAAGAGCAGACAGAAGCATCACTAAGTTTCTCTGTTTACTCCTCTTTATAATGGTGCTAATAAGAGATTGTAAATTGTTTTTAGTCCAGAATCTACATCTTATTATTGATACATTGTACGATTATTTTACATCCTGGCAGGAATGAAGCGTTTACAAGGCACATTCCCCAGCCCTGCCATTTTCCTTCTATTTTCTCTCTTGACAGAAAAGAAGGGAAGAGAGAGAGAAAGATAGGAGGAGAGAGGGAGAAAGAAAAGGAGGTGGAGGAAAGAAGGAGGAAAGAGAAAGAAGAGGAAGAAGAGAAGTAAAGGAAGAGCAAAAGGAGGGAGGAAAGTAAGAAGGAAGGTGGGCAGAGAAGGAGGGGGAGAGTCCTGAAGCTAGGATCTAATTAGGTTTTAATTCAGTTAAACCCCTAATTTTTTCCTTGCCTTTACAATGGATATTTTAAGTCTACATGAGACCAAAAATATCTAAAGTCATAGCTGGCTTAAAAAAAAAAAAAAAAAAAAAAAAACCTAGAGTAGAGTTCTAGAAAAAATTAGAGAAACTAATGTAACTAATAGTAAAGTGTAAAGCACATTTTTAGTGCCTTTCCAGAAGTGATGAGAAGTAATCAGTGTAAGGTATGAAAAACTCCAAACCACTCCTATTCTGTCTAGAATAGGTCCTGTGAGGTTTCTACTTCTTCATCATTTTCTTCGGTCAATGGCCCCATTTGCTCAGTGTCTGCCTCTTCTTTCAAGCAATTGAAACATTGCAAAGTGCTCATAGGAAACATTAATCACTTGTTTCCAAAACAACTTCATTGTGTTTGGGAGGGGGGAAGAGCAGGAGGCAGCTAGGAGCACAGTTATTTAGCAAGCATGGGAGGCAAAAACGACAAATATTTTGTAGAAAATTAAAGAAAGTGAACTCAACCTCTCTCCATTTAACTCCAGAGGCCTTCAAGCCTTCTCTTAATGACTTCTTGATGCTCTTGAAGACATCACTTCAGCTGATTGCCTGCTCTGTTTCTGTCGCCAGCTCACATGTTAGCAGAATGTTTCACCAGCAAGCAGGCAATGTTTGCAAGCCATGAGGAAAGTGCTGAACTTCAGATGAGTCTAAGATAAGCGTTTGATCTCACACCCTATTTTGATCTTTCATATAACTTAATGTTCTCCTATCAGCAGGGCCCACTTTATTGAATTTGTTTCTTGCAGCTGGAATTCAAATCTACAAATAGTCATACTCAGTATTTCCTGCCACCAGCAAGTTAAATGACTTTATTGATTGACTGATTTTGGACATTCATTAAAAACTTCATTTCAGGTTCAAAACAAAGCCACATGGCCCTGCTCATAAGAAATAGCATTCTCTATAATAGAAATAGCTTGATTATAAGGAAAGTGTACAAGTTATATCCATGTTCCCATAGAAGAAGGGCACCATCCATGTGCCATTTGTCACCTCGCAGAGTATCTTCCTCAGTTAGGTTTTCTCTGAGAAGAGTCATGTCATGAAAGTGCTATTAGAAGTCAGAAAAACTGAGCTTCAAAACGTCAATTTTGCCCTTGACTAGTTTTGTGACTTTGCACACATTAGTAAACTTCTCTTGACATCCATGCCTTAAATACAGAGGAGCACACACATGAAATCTCATCTGGAAAAGGTTAATTAGATGATCTCTGAAACCATTTACCATATATAACATTCTATGCTAAAAACAGGAATCATTTTAACTCCTAACATATAAACGTGGGTTAAAAATCCCCAAATTATCTGTGCTCCCCTAACACCTGGGAGAGGCCACTTGCAGTTGGAACGGAGGTTAATTTCACACCAAGGCTCACAACTTGGGTCATTCCTTCCATTCTTTACTCAGTCAGTCAATAAAATTGATTGAACATCTGCTGTATACCAGGCACTGCCTTGAGCCTAAGTGAACCTCAGAGAGAGGGCCATAGATTTAAAACACAGCAGCTCTAAAGAAGGGGGAGGTGCTGGGGAGAGTGGAGAATGAAGAAAAAGGAATGTCAGCATACTCTCTGCAATAAAGGAGTCTCAACTATTTTTTTATCATAAATATCTAGAAGTTATACTATACTAAGTACTAAGAGGCAACTAGGAGAAGGTATACTTCAAAAATATATATATTTTAGAGCAGTTTTAGGTTCACTGCAAAATCGAGCGGGGGTACAGAGATTTTCCAGATACCCCCACCTCCTGCACATGGAGAGGTTCCCCAAGCATCCACCATCAGAGTTGTTCACTTGTTAAGACTGATGAACCGGAACCCATACATCATTGTACTTATTTTTTCAACAGTCCAAATTCACATATAGCAATGATCATCAAATTCAAAACCACCATTTAATCTTTAGGTGTTTGGCTAATCTGTTTCTGCCTTTCTAATCGAATCTCTCAATCTTCAAGGAAAAAGAGAAGAAAGAAATGTGATCCAATTTGTTGCCAGAAGTGAATGGTAAGCCATCCAGGCTCATATCAGGAGAGGAAAACCCCCTTGGATACCATGGCTACATCCAGGCATTCTCCTCTCTCATCTTTCTTCCTCTTAATCTCTCCCTCTAACACACACACACATACACACATACACACACATACCATATTATTCTAACTCATAGAACCTCCAGAAGATTTTCCTTTGATCAGGAGGTTGGGAACCATTTTCTAAAGATCCCTTTTGATCTTTGATAATCCTAATTTAGCCATGACCCAAAGCTGTAGAGTAAAACACCCTCCACAAAAGGATGTCATGAAGTCTACAAAAGGTAGACTCAAAGGACTACATAGGACTTCCAACACTCAACCCATCAAGACTAAGATTCAGCTACACCTCTGGTGTGTACACCACCTCCACTGAAAATCACTGCCCTGCTGAAGCAGAGAAGCTAAGCAGAGTGCGCTGAAACTCAATCACAGGTTAAGAATCTCTGTGCTAGATCTCTACTCTCAATTAAAACACAGAGAGCTAAAATAAATTAGCAATAGCTCTTAATTTATCTCAATACATATTCAAATCAAAGTTCTTTAATTAAAAGCCTAGAGTGGCTATTAAGTTAAAACCACGAAAAGCCCATAATCAATAATTATGCCCTGATATGAATAAGCAGTTTTGCTGTTTAGATCCTGAAACAGAAATTGGCTCCTATTCAGTGAGCCAAGAAATGTAATAGGAATTTGTATAAGGAATAAAAGCACCTTTTTGATAGACCCCACCTAAAAATAATTTATTTATCAGGGATAATTCCAGCAAAAAATCCTATTTGAGGGCATCACTAAGTTGAGAAAGAGGGAAGGAAGGGCAAGATAAATCAATATCCCTGGCCTTTATTCAAAAGCTAAAAGGTGCTCATCATCTTCCCATTAGCATCACAATTAATGAGAACATCAAAAGGACAGAGGTTTATTTTGACCCACAGTTTCAGAGGTTTCAGTCTATGGCCTCTTGGCCCTATTGATTTTGGGCCTGGAGTGAGGCAGAAGATCATGGTGGGGAGTGCATGGAAGACAAGCCACTCACTTAAAGGTGGTACAGGAAGGGCCTGGGTCCCCATGTCCTTTCAAAGGAATGCCCCCAAAGACCTAACTTCCTGCCATTAGGGCCCATCCACTAAAGATTCTACCTTCTCATTAAAGGAAAAGCAAGCCCTTAACTTTTTTGTTTTTGTTTTTGTTTTTGTTTTTGTTTTTGTACTAGGGATTGAACTCAGGGTGCTCTACTACTGAACTATATCCCCAGACTTTTTTTTTTTTTTTTTTTTTT
>PVHX01001472.1:0-105952 GCA_004024805.1 Geosciurus inauris | reverse complement strand
TAGGTCGGGGAACTGGAGACAGAAACTGTTATTGGGATTGAAGCTCAGAGATCAGGACTAGGTCCAAGGCAGGAAACTTGGATTTAATCCCAGATGGATTTGTGACTTCTTATCTTCACCCATTTGGGTTCAGGATCCTCATTTGTTTAAAAAAAAAAAAAAAGGTACTGTACTCTATGACCCCTAAGGTTCCTTCCAGCCTTATTCCCCATTTTATCCAGCTCATAAACCAACCTAGGGTTTTCAATGCTAAGGAATCTTCTAGAGAATGGCTTATAGTCAACAAACATTTAAGAACACCATCCTATATAACTACTTACAGGCCTGCTCTACGCACAGGTCTGGCACTGACCATCACTTCCTTCTTAGGAACAAGAAAATGCTCTCAGTCAATTTGGGACAATCAGTTTCTCAAATCTGTCCTTTCTGTTTACTGGTTTACTGTCAGTCATGTCCTTGTATATCTTATAGGTCTTTCAGTGACTCTATCTGCATTCTTCTGTATCTTCGGAAAGGGTTCTGCTATGCTGATTGCAAAATTTGTAAGCCTTTTTCCTTTTTCCCATGGTTCTTCCTATCCCTTTATTTCCTCCATTTCTCCTCCATTTGTGTATTCCACACACAGCATAAAACTTGCTATTGTTGTTGTCCCTTCATATATTTTCTTCTAGGACACTTCCAGTGCCTTGTCTATGTGCTCAGGACACTGCCATGACTGTCCCCAAGATGTCAACTCTCTGTACTGCCTATCTCCTTAGCACACGCGCACGCGCGAAAACACACATCCTGGGTCCTTCTGTTATATAAGTAAAGATTTTAAGGGGCTGGGATTGTAACTCAGTGCTAGAGTTCTTGCCTTGCATGTGTGAGGCACTGGGTTCAATCCTCAGCACCACATAAAAATAAATAAAATAAAGATATTGTGTCCATCTACAACCCAAAAAATATTTTTTAAAAATATTTCAAAACACCTACTCTTAATGTCATTGATCACATCCTGATTTGGCTCAAATATCAGTAATTGGAAGCCCTGATGTTAAACAGGTCCACAAATATGTTGTATCTGCCCCACACCATACTTGAACAGGCACAAATACACACACACACACACACACACACACACAAAATGTCTGCTCTTGAAGCTGTGGGCCAAATTCACTGTGGGAATCAACTAGAGATGCCCAGTCCAGGGGTATATGCCATTTATTATCCCATGGGGGCTGATAGCTTCCCAGAGCTTCACCTGATCAATAGAGGAGTTTCAAGTTGCTACCCAAGATCTCCACGTTAGGACAAATTTCAAATTTACCTCATAAAACTATATGTGGTCTAGACCAAGCAAGAGTTGTGTTTTAGTCTGTTTTCTATTGCTGTACGAAAGTACCTGAGGCTGAGTAATATATTTTAAAAAGAGGTTTGTTTAGCTTATAGTTTTGGAGTCTAAAAGTTTAAGATCAGATAGCCCCATAGATTCAGCCTCTGATGAGGACCTCATAATGTATGGCATCATGGTAGAAGTGCATGCAAAAGAGATCACATGGTGAGAGAGGACATTACAGAGAGATTCAGGCTTATTCTTTTGCAATGGCTCACTCATGCAAGAACTAATTGGGATCCCAAAAGAACTATGTTAATTCTTTCTGAGGGCAGTGCCCTCAGTGACTTAATTGCTTTATACTAAGTTCCATTTCTGAACATTCCACTACCTCCCAACATTGCCACACTAAGGACCAAGATTCCCATACAATCAACCTTTGGGGGACATATCAAACCTGATCAAACCATCACAGGTGACTCTCTGGGAAGGTATTTTCAGAAAGACCAGAGGAACTTGAAAGATGATGTTTCCAAGTCTTTCACTATTTCACAGACAAGCTTCCCCTTCACCTAGAATAGGAAATGGGTCACTAGGGGTGTTCCCTAAAAGGGTGCATCTTCCCTGCAGCCCCTTTTCCTTCCCTCTTTCTCTCTGCTTTCTGACTCTATCATGAGCTAAGCAGCTCCATTCTGCTTGACCCTTCTGCCATGATGTTCTGCCTCATGGCAGAGCAATGGAGTTGGCCATCTAGGACTGAGTCCTCTGAAATCATGAGCCCCAAATAAACTCTCCCTCCTTTAAGTTGTTTTTGTTGGTATTTTGGTCAGATCAATGAAAAGCTAACTAAAACACTCTCTCTGATTCTTGGAGGAAATCAGATTTATCTTTATACTCAGAAAACTAATTATCTCAAGTGTCTAGTTGACTTGGGAAGAAAAACCATTATTAAGTGATATAACAGAGAAAAATACTTATTCCTCCTAAATTTTCCATGAATGTGAGTATGAAGATCAACTCAGAGCTTAGTACTATGAGGTACTGACTCAGGGTCAGCCAATACTAACTGAGGTAATTTTTCTTACCTGCCCTGTACTCTATATAGCAGAAGCTTTTATATTAATTGTCTGAATTCTCAAAACGAACCTACATAATAAGTCTTCTTAGAGCCACTATCCAGATGGAGATTTTGTGGTTATCCAGTTAATAAGTAGCACAATTCTTATGATGTAGCGTGTAATTCTAAAATCAACCTTGAACAGAAGTAACCAGCAGAGAAGCAAAGGGTCTTATCACCCCATAGACACAGTTAGTTTGACTCACAGTTTTTTGTTTTGTTTTGTTTTTGTTTGTGGAAATGGGGATTAAACTCAGGGGTACTTAACCACTGAACCACATCCTAGCCCTTTTTTAAATTTTTTTTTTTTTTTAATTTAGAGTCAGGGTTTTGCTAAAGTGCTTAGAGCCTTGCTAAGTAACTGAGACTGGCTTTGAATTCATGATCCTCCTGCCTCAGCCCCCTGAGCTGCAGGGATTACAGGCATGCACCTCTGTGTCCAGCCTGACTCACACATTTAATCCACCACGACATTTAAAATCTGACATATTTCTCATCAAATATCAGATTCACCATTTCTTTTGAAAACTGAGAAGATCTGGCAACAATTAGCTGAAGCTAAAGACAGACACCTTGATTCAATGGAGAATGTCCTCTCCCAAGTCTGCCTCAACCTTCAGCCTCCTAAACACACATACACACACAAAGAGGCACACACACTTCTAAAACCCATTAATGCATGCTGAGTAAATGAAATGGCTTCAATCACTGTGCCATGAGCCTCGCCCTGGCTGTAGGTTACACCTTTGTTCTTTGCTTATCCTGGCCCTTAGGTCCTTCACCTCAGAGTGGCCACTCTTTTAGTTCATCATCCACCAGTCTCCTATCTGGAGTCAACTATTAACACTCATCTCTCTCTTTTCCAAAATCCTCTTTTCTTTAACTGGAACTGATGTTTCTGGTGGACTTCCTGCCACAGTCTTTTCTACACAGACTGGATGCCTCACCCATCTCCCATCCCTGTTCCAAAGAAAAGCAGGATTTTCTATGGGCTCAGTAAAGGCCAGGAGACAAACTATCAAATTCCTGTAGAACTAAAACTAGGCATATTGACTGATGATAAGAGTTAAATGCTTTCATGGCACCATCAATTCCTCTTTTCCCACAATCAGCTTCATTACTATTTACTTGCTATCAGTTAGTTACCTCCAGACCCAGAAAATGGCAGTAAAAAAACCTACACAAAAGAAAAATCCACAAAATACCTTTCCCTCCTTAAACACAATATGTTAAATATTTTAAGTACCTAATCATTACATATTATATACATGTATGGGATTATCACACTATACCCCCCCTACATATGTATAATTATTATGTATCAATTAAAAATTAAAGAAATTTTTAAATCTAAGAACAAGGCAATGTTCAATAAAGATCTCTGCATTTCTTCTCATCCTTCCTCCACTCAGAAGGATTACCTGAAAACTTACAGAGAAATGTAGAGAACAAGGTGCAATCCTCACAGAAGCTTGTAAAATCTTGCTTGGTATGCAAAGATGCTTTTCAAATGTGTTCAATTAAATGATAAGCAAAAACTTGATTTCTGTATGTTAATAGGTATTATTCCAAAGAAATATAGGAAGAAAGGCTATAGCTGAAAAATGTCAAGAAATGGTTGAATTATTCATTGCTCAATCTCTGTGAAGCAGCCTTATAAATGATCCCTTAAGTGAATTTATTAGCTAGCTGGTCTCTGTCTCAGTATGTCTTGAAAGGAATTGTGCTTATGAGCTAATAATGGTAGTAACATCCTAACATGTATTTACTCACATACACATTAATTCACTCAAAAAGTAATTTGACTCAGGCCTAGGAGTCATACTGACATGTGAAACAACCATCCCATATTTTCCATGTCAACAAACTCCTTTCCATTGCATCTGGCTGATGATATTGCCCAGTCTAATGTCTGTGACTCACATAGGAGAGGCAGGACTGCTACTGAAACAGCTTTCCATCAAATGTAAGCTATCAAGGCCCTGGCCTCCCAGAAGCTCCAAATTGTCCTCCTAGGCCACTGCCTATGAATATCATAAAACATTACTGACTGACTCTCCTCCCTCTGAACTAATTGCTTTAAATTTATTTAAAGATGCTGTCTAAAATTAGCTTTGTATATAGCATTTTAGAGAGCAATATAAAAAATGAATTAAATGAATAAGTGAATCATGAATCTGTCAATAAATTAGAAAGGTCAAACAAAATTGGAACATAGAAATATTTTAAATAATCCTTCTATAGAAATGCTAGTGAAAGTATCCAGGCATGATAGAGCACACTTGTAATTCCAGCAACTTTGGAGGCTGAAGCAGAAGGATCACAAATTTGAGGCCAGCTTCAGTAACTCTGTGACACTGTCTCAAAATATATACAAAAGAACTAGGGATGTAGCTCAGGGGCAAAGCACCCCTGAGTTTGATCTCCATAGAAAGAAAGAAAGAAATAGAGAGAAATGAAGAGAGAAAGGGAAGGAAAGAAGAAAGGGAGGAGGAAATACTACTGAATGCTTGCTTCTTCTGGTCTCCTGGGTAAGGATTCAAGATCAAGCAAAAAGGAGTGTCTGATTATTAGACAATCACTTTTCCCCATTAATGGAAATAAGTCAAACCAAAGTCTCAGATAATGTGAAAGCTATTTCTCTACTTTTTGGAATATATAGAACATCCATTTGTGATGGATTCAGCTCTGAAATGCTTTGTCTAACACTGCCTGAGCACGGCGACTGGATGGAGGGTGGGAGAAGGAGAGAGAGGACAACCCACAGGTAATGGTGAAGGAAATTCAGCCCAGGTTTTGAAACCTGCTCAAAGTCATCTATAACACAGACATTTTGCATAAAAAGCAAAGATAAAGTTGCAGGTATAAATTAGAGCACTTGCCTAGCATGTACACAGCCTGGGTTCTATCCACAGCATTCATTATAGGGGGAAAAAATTACTGAAAACAGTTAACTTCAAATTCAGCAAACTACATGAGATCCTGCTACAGCAGGGAGTTTGCTAAAAGTGCTACTTTGGGCCATAAAATCAGGGAAGGAAGTTAGCAGTACTGAAAACAAAATTCACTAAAATATTTTTACTTCAGTTGGGACAAAAATAGCATTCTCTTTTAAGGAACTGATATTGTGGAGACCTGATGATATTCTAGGAAATGAAATGAGATAATGTTTTCAAAATAGTCCCATGATAATGTCAATGAGTAATTTCAGTTCTTATCACCATATTATGTGGTTCATGAGCAGTACTGATATTGAGGCAAGGAAAGGTGTCAGAAGGTTAAAAAAACAAATCAATGCCCCCCTCTCTCTAAAGAAAATAGCAGATGAGCAGTCACTGCTGATGGATAAAAACCTACCACAGCTCAGTCATGGGGAAAAAATGTCTGAAAATGGGCTTCATTGTTTCTCAGCAAATGCTGACAGACACAAAGATCTTGATCCAGTGTCCATCAGCCTACATATGTCCAATTTCATAATCAGAAAGAAAATAGAATCTCAGTTCATCCAAGCAAAAAGAGTCTAAATGTCATCTCATCCATGCCAAACTGGCAGGTGTCCAGAGACATGAAGTAACTATCCTTAATTGCACAGCATGTGAATTGCAGAGTTGAACCTGAATCAGATCTTCTTTCTCCTCTTCCTTGTTCTATTTCTCCTCTTCTTTTAAAACAATAAAGATCAGGGGAAAATATTGGTGAAGCCCACTGTAAATCTGCGAAAGTACAAAAAAACTACCTCTTTGTTTTCCTTTCCTTACCTCCATTCACATTTCCTATATTTTAGCTATCTTTGGGACACGGTGCCTGCCATTTAAAGAGTTTCACATTTTCTTTGATGGTTCTCCCTACTACCAAGGGAAGGGTTCCCTCGACTCAGCTCCTACAGTAGCTTACTCATACCTGTTGTAATATTTATTATCTTGATCTTTAATACTTGTTAACCTTTCTATCTCTTATCATACCTACATGTGCTAGTCAGCTTTTTTGTCTCCATAGCAAAATACCTAGGAAAATCAACTTAGTGAAGGAAAGATTAAGAGGGTTCAGACCATTGTCAGCTGGCTCTATTGCTTTGGGCTGAGGTAAGGCGGACCACTATGGCAGAAGGGCATGATGGAGGAAAGCTTCTCAGCTCATGGCAGCTGGGAAGTGGGGTGGCGAGTGGGGTGTATAGAGGGCACACCCCCAAAGATCTAATCCTTCCACTGGGACCCACTTCTAGAGTTTTCCACCATCTCCCAGTAGTCCATTCAGTTATGAATTCCTCAATGGAGTGATCTGTTGATAAGGTCAGAGCCCTCATAATCCAATCACTTCCCAAAAGCCCCACCTCTGAACATTGCTGCACTGGGGACCAAGACAACACTTAAGCCCTTGGGTGCCATTCCAGATCCAATCCATAACACAGCATTGTGATTTCTTGGAAGCAGTGATTTGGTCTTATTCATCTTCATAGATGCCACTACACACAGTCATTAGCGAGGATCAACAACCATTTAATAAACAAATGCTAACAAATTTCTGATTCTCTGAAATGTTAATAAATAATAGACAAAGAAACATTATGACAAAAGATATATATATATATGCTATAAAAATATTTTCTAGTAGCATAATACCCATGGTTTGGTGCTGTATAATTTCTGGATTTAAAAAAGACTATAAGAGGGTCTGCCAACTCTCAGACAGATGTATGGCAAATATAGTCTCTTTTCAAACTAGTCTCTCTTTGCTCTATGGCTTCTAAGCCCCAAATGCCCCCCACCTCATAGTTCTTCACTGCCTGCCCAAGTTCAAGGTTCAGTTTAAACATTAGCCCTCCATAGGCCTTTACATGATCTCCTTGGTGACCCAGGGCTATTTATCAAGTGTTCTTTGAAATCTCACAGCATTTTATCTCTACCTCTATTGTGCTTTTAACATCTTTTTGAATGCATTTTACTTAATCAAGCAGATATTTTTTTCTCCTCTACCCCACTAAGTAACTTGAGGATAGGATTTTCATCTTATACCCTGATGATGCCAGCATAGTGAGTGCCTTGCCCATGGCAGGTCCTTGGTAAAGTGTTTTGCATCGCTAAAACAGGAGGTTTGGATTCCTTCCTGAAACAGAGTAGGTCACAAATCAATCTTCATCTGCAAAATGAAAGAAGAGATCTCCTCAGCTAGGACATGTCATGACCTGGGAGCCATGACTTGGATTCATTCTTGCCAAAGGATAGGCAAGAATGTTGTAAGACAGCTAGATAAAAAGGGTGCCTCACTTGGGCTAGAGGCTACAGAAGACTTCCTAGAAAAGGTCACTCTGACCTGAGATGAAGAGTTTGAACTAATCAAAGAGAAGGAAGGGTGTTCTACTTAAAGGGGGCAGCATAGGCATAGATGTAGAGGTAAGAAAATAGACTCTTGGGAAGTTGGAGTATAGGGTATGAGATGGGGAACAGCAGAAGAGGAAGCTACAGAGGTTAAAGCAGCCAAGTCAACAGGGCTGTATTGTTTGCGGCCAACCTGCTTTCTTTTCCTGGAGGAATGAAGAGCTATTGAAGGACACCATGCAGTGCAGTGACATGATTAGCAGCATGAGGCATGGACTGGAGGGTGTGAGACGGCAGGCAGGATGACCCATTATGGCTATTGCAGTGTTGCAGTGATTTATGTAAAAGGTGAGGAAAACATGAGAAGAGAGTCACATTAAGAGGAGTATCACTTGGTTATTTGTTAGAAATGGAAGTAAAAAAAAAAAGCAGGGAAGAAGAGCAAGTCATCAAATATAATTTCAAATTTCTGGCTTGAGCATGTAGGGAGGTGGCTGATACCATTCAGTAGAAACAGGAAGTTTTAAGTGGAAAGACAATGGATCAAATTTAAGTTATGTTGAGTCTGAGTTATCTGAAGGACATCAAAGTGTCTGTCCAATAGGCATTTGGCTATTTAGGTCTAGATCTCAGGAGAACTTAGAGCCAGAAATTCATAGAAATAAATGAGATCATTCAGGGAAAGTGTGTAGAACTCACAGAATACATAAATTTAAGGGCAGAGAAAGAAAGATCTGAAGAGGAATTATGAGGTTACAGTCAGAGAGATAGGAGGAGAACCAGGAAAAACCAATTCATGAAAGCTGAAAAATGTTTTATAAAACAGTGAGGGTATGCAGCTTGTGGTGGAGAGCTTGTGTGCAAGGCTGAGGGTTCCATCCCCAGCAAGAACAATAAAAAACAGTGAGTGACCAACAATGTCAAAGGCTGCAGAGATATGAAGCGCAATAAAGACTTAGTGATGGCTATTGCTAAGCCAGAGGTGGTTTTCAGTGACCTTGGGAAGCAAAGCACTATTTCTCAGGAGTGGTAAAAACTAAAGGCAGGGGTGAGTTAGGGAGGACAAGGAGGTTGAGAGCAGAGAAAATGAACATAGAGAACTTTTAGAAGCTTCACTATGAAAAAATGATACAAGATGAAGCTAAAAAGAGACACAGGGCTGTGATTATGTGCTAATTGGCTGGTTTCTTTGATTCACAGTTAGAGAGCCTTGGAGAGACTAAAGACACAGGTGGGGGAAGATAAAGGAGGAAGTATGGGCAGACCCAGGACACTGTGTAAAGCTATGTTAATAGCTTTACACAGGAGGGCAGGAGCTTAAGGGGTTCCTCCCACAAATCCCAATCAGCTGGCAGGACTGATCATCAGTTGGTTATAGTAATGTGGTCATAATTTAAAAAGCAATCGTGGGACCTGGTTTCTTCAATCACAGAGAGGGAAATGCAAGAAAACAGAGAAGAGGAGGAGGGAAACTTTAAAACAAAACAATTAAACCAGACTTAACAGCCACATGTATAATCTCAGCTACTCAGGAGGCTGAGGCAGGAGGATTGCAGGTTCAAGACCAGTCTAAGCAACTTAGCCAGAATCTGTCTGAAAATAAAAAAGTAAAAAGGGGCTTGGGGTGAAATTTTATATGAATATATGTATATATTCATATACACATTATATATAAAATCTGGATGTGGGATTGAGACTCTAGATGAAACAAGATTGATCACAAGCTAAGAGACAGATAATATGGAAGTTTATGATGACATTCTCTCTTTATGTTTGAATTTTTCCATAATAAAACATTTTTAACCAAAAAATGTATTTTTAGAGGCTAGAAGAAAAAAAATAAGGCAATCATGGGAATTTGAAGAAAGAGATAACTAAAGACATACAGAAAGATCAGTAGGCAGTGTTGTAAGGCTGGCTAAAGTTGAAATCAGTAAGTTCATTATGACAAAGTTGAATGACTTCTTTCCTTACAATAGGGAGAAGTCTTGATGGGAAAGTACGGAAATTGCACTGGCGTGGGGAAGGATCTAGAAAGATATAATAACAGGAAACGGTGCAAGGGATGTGATGGTATTGGCTAGAGAAAACCTGAATCATGGAGCCATTATCCCATGCAGACTAGATGGGAGGGAGGGGGAAACAGTGACTGATGGAGTGGGAGGGAGAAGGAACTGGAAACCTCAAAGGAAATGCATAACAAGAAGACAGGGTGAGAAAGCTGGAAGGACAGGGTGGGGGGCTGTGCTTCACAAGGCAGTCCTTGGAGTTTCTCAATCCTAGATGAGGACAGCAGCAAGTTCACTTGTAGATGCCCATGAAGTGCCTGTGCAAAAGGATGGCTGAGTGACTCCGAGGTGAACGTCAACCAGAATTAAGAGAGGCATGAAACTGTGAGACGCCAAGTGCCGGATGGGTCCTAAAGGCACCCTCAAATCTGCCATCATGAGGCTAGTTACCAATTCCACAAAGATAAGTGTGTGTGTGCTCTTGCGCGCTCTCTCGCTCTCTCTCTCTTGTGCTGTCTCTCTCGCGCTCTCTCTCTCTTTCTTTCCTTAATATAGTATGGCACTTGTCACAGAGAAGACACTATCAAATGGCTTTTGAATGCATGGCATAAACAGAAGGACAATGTCACTAATTCTTCAGCTTCAGGCTTTCAGGTTTCCACTCACCTCTGGTAAGTGGGTTAGTGGGGAGTAGGAGGAGGGAATGGAGCAAAAAATCAATACTCACCAAAATAGGATTAAGAGAGCAAAAGAAATATTAAAGGAATAAAAAGAGAAAATCTAAAGGAGTTCACTTTGTCTTGTGCACAAGCTGTGACTGAATTAATAACTATCTCTGAGTGTATGAGAGGTACTTCAAGGTCAGGGAAAACAAGAGAAGATGTTTGCCTAGCGCCCTGCCTAGGTGCTATTATTCTGGGAAGACCAACAAGGTCCAAGTGGGACTTGTTTTTGATTACACCAACCTGAGGTCATCTCCAGTTCAGAAACCAGTGGGCAGGGCAAGGAGTCCTGGCTTCTAGGAATCCCTCTGACTATGTAATCATATAGAATAAGCACTTCACCCTGCAACTGGTCAGTCTGCCAAAGAGTCTCAGAAACAAATTTGAATTTTTGAGAATATAGTAGGAAACATAAACCACCATTGTTCATCAATTGCTGTTTCCTTTATTCAACAAATACTCCTCATCTATCCAGATGAGTTCTTCATCATACCATAAAATGATAAGGGAAAGTAGCCTAAAAGGAAGAAGTGCTTTAGAGGGGCATAAAGAAGAACCTTAAAATAAAATTTTTTTTTCAAAAAAAGAATTATACACTAAGTCAATGCTA
The DNA here is from genome assembly GCA_004024805.1 of Geosciurus inauris. Taxonomy (NCBI): domain Eukaryota; kingdom Metazoa; phylum Chordata; class Mammalia; order Rodentia; family Sciuridae; genus Geosciurus; species Geosciurus inauris. The sequence goes on along the minus strand of PVHX01001472.1, from coordinate 94,864 downwards.
TGGTTTTTTAATCCCCCAAAAGGTTTGTATGCTGCAGCTTGGTCCCCAGCATAGCAGTGTTCACAGATGGGGCTTTGGGGAAGTGACTGGTTCATGATGGCTCTGATCCCATCACTGGATTAATAATTCAGTGGCACACCATGAAGGTGGTGGAAACTGTAACTGGGAGGACCTACCTGAAGGATTAGGTCCTTGGGATCGTGCTCTTAGGGATTCCATCTTCCCACCCCTACCCCTCTGCCCTTCCTCCCCACCTCCTCTTTCTCTTTGCCTCCCAGCTGCCATGAGCTGAGCTGATTCCCTTTGCCATACCTTTCTGCTGTGTTCTGCATCACCTCAGGTTTGGAGTAATGGAGCTGCCTACCGTGGACTGAACCCTCTGATGAAACCATGGGCCAAAATCAATCTTTTCTCCTTTAAGTCATTTTTCTCAAGTATTTGTTTCACAGTAACAGAAAGCCAACCTACATGGTCAGGTTAGAGATTAAATTCTTATTGATGATAATCTCAAATACTGAGTGAGATTATCACTGACCAGATACTGGGCCATATGCTTTATATGAATTTTCAGGTCACCATCACAGTACCCCTGGGATCCAGTGTTACTAAGATTCCCACTTATAGTTATAGGGTGAAGGGATATTTCCCTTCTACCCTTCCAATCTGAAGATTGTCTAGAAAAACCTGACAATTAGCTAGGGAAAAGAAACACAAATTTATGATGTGGGTGGTGGCTATCGCATAGTATAATTAACCACTAGCCCAGCAGGATTTGGAAACTTAGATACCTTTTTTCCCACAGGACAAAGAGAAAATGGAGACAATTTTTAGGGAAATAGTAAATGATTTTTAGGAGACTTCACTGGACTTGAAGAAACATAGAGTGACCTGGCATGAAGACCAGAAGACTAAAGAGCAAACAATAGATTGTAAATCATTCTCTTGGAAATAGTGAATGGAGGGAAAAGTAGAAGACAAAAGTTGTTGTGTGACACAAGTCTGTCCAGGCATGCTGACAGACTTCAGTGTTTCTTCTCATGGAGATTTGACTTTGTTTAATGAAAACTCAGGGAAGGGACCAGGGAAATTGTCTTCCTTTGTGGGTCTGGACTTTAAGCAGGTAAGAGATATCAGAGTTGAGCCTCTTCCAGCATCAGCCACGTTCTAAGTCTCTTTAAAATAATTCACATACTGAGGCAGAACAGAAGGAATAAAGATAGGTGGAAAAGCCAGGCGCACTGGTACATTCTATAATCCTAGCTACTCCAAAGGCTGAGGCAGAAGGATTCCAAATCCAAGGCCAGTCTGGGTAACCTAATGACACCTTCTGTCAAAAAAAGAAAGGGCTGGTGATAGAGCTCATCAGTAAATCACCCTTGGGTTCAATTCTAGTATCGGGGGGGAAATAGAAGAAAGGAGACAAAATGGAAGGTAAATGAGTCTGTAGCTATCAATCTAAAAGCTTCTGATCAGACTTACTCCCCAGACCTGATTACTCCTCCAGGTCTATCACTCCCAAATTTCTGAGAAATCAACAAACCTTATTTCAAGTTACTGTAAATCCACTCATCTATAAAAACTGTCTCATTCTGATTAAAGCTTAAGGACACTGTTAACCTACACAATGTATTTGCAGATTAGATAAGACAAAGAGAGATGTATTTTAAGAAATCTATAATATAGGCACATTCCAATATTATCTAGTTAGAAGAGATAACACCTGAAGATACTGGAGGAAGACCAGACCACCCTAAACACCTTGTGATCCAGAACCAAAGAACCAAGTTCACCAGGGTGATGTTTTTTCCACATGCCTTCCCATGTTTACCCCTCTTAAGGTTTCCTGAGAAGAGTCCAGGATTCTAGAAGTGCTTTTCACTCCCCAGACAGCCCACTTTTTGCTCTGAGAATGTGTATCTTCATCTGTTTCTAATAAAACTCTTCCTGGTGTGCCCTTATTTTTTTTTTTTTCAACATAACTTTAAGAGCCTGGAAAATCTGAGTAGTGGTCCCCTGTGCCTCTGACGAAACCTCCTTGAACCCCCTACCAGAGTGCCACATTTGGGGATGACAGGTGAGAAAATGCACTACAACATTAAAATGACTTGTGTAAGACTACACAGCTATTAAGAAACCAAGCTAGGGCTTTCTTACAAAAGAACAAATAGATGGAAAAGTAGCCCCACCTAGACAGACAAGAAGACGTGAAATAGTAGCAGAAGGTTGAGACTTTGAGGAGTTAGGAATGCCAAACAGAGGAACGTCTTACAATTTCTCTCTGGTCTCTGCTGTTACAGTCATGGAATTCCTACTTTTAAGAAAGGTAAGAAAGCCTGGGCAAGAGGCATGTTACAGACAGAGGAAATCCTCCTGGGGATCATTTAGGCTACTGTCTATCAAAGAACAAGAATAAAAAGGGAAGGGAGTCCAAGTCCTTTACCTACTTCCTTGTGAATGAAAGAGACCAGTATGTAAAGAAGAGCTTTGCATAACCCAGACATTCTTTCAAGTCCAGTTTATCTGCAGTATGAGTCACTTCCTTTTAAAAGCAAGAATTAAAAGAGATAGAGGCTCATAATCATTACACAGCACATAACTCCTTAAGAGACCTTTTCTTCTCATTCAAATAGCAAGAAGGCAAAGTGTTCCTCCTTTGACCAAACACCAACATTATTTTGCATGCCTGGTTCAGCAGAAAGATATGAACAAATGAGATCAACAAGTAGATAAAATGACAGAAGGAAAGGCTCTGGTCCACCTGAGATTAACCTGACACCCACAGAGGATTCTGAATAACAAGAAGGCCTTGGGAGACTCAGGTAAGGTTTATCTCTTCCAAAGGAAGTTAACTCCACATTACCCAGGGAGGCAAAGATACTCTCAGCCTTCGGAGAAAGTCCTAGAGTAACCGAAGACCAAACTAATGGAAAAGGAAAAAGCCACATACTCACCTAGAAAGGAGGGCTCTGCACACAGCTTTGACCTTTCAGTTGAAGAATAGTAGTATTCTGGGATGGCATCAACAAATGAACAGGAAAGTGAGTAGCCAATTATTCATTCCAATGCCTACCATCAGTCTGGTCCAGCCTTATGATAGACTTATCGGGGTTGATTCATTTTCAGGAGTTAAATATTAGGTTTGAAGAATGAAGCTGAGGAGGAAGAAAGCAAGTAAGCAGAAATGGAAGCACCTTCCCATTACCTTGGGAACTCCATAGGCCTCATTCATCCTTCTTAAGTACCGCACACATGAAAGTAAGTCCAACAGTGTCTCAGACTCCTCCATCCCCTCCAGTGTCCACATTTACTAATGTTCAAATCAACAGGCTACTACAACCAAAGTTTGAAGGTTCTGGAATGCCTGATAGAGCACAAAAAGTTTTATCGAGCACCCCACTATGTGCTAAGCACAATGCTAGGTGCCAGATTTACAAGAAGCAAAATAATTCATTTCTCTCTTCTCATGGAGTTTGAGTCTAATGGGACTAGAATTTCAATGGGCAATTAACTGGCAAGTGTCGATTCAATGAAGGTGGTGAGAGCTGTCACTAGAGGGGGAGGGAGGCAGGTTGTTATAGAAGCTCAAGGAAAGGACTTCTCAGAGGAACCAGTGTCCGTGCTGAGACCTAAAGCATGATTGGAAGTCAAGGAAGGACTTCAAGGAAGAGAATACTCAGAAGAAAGAGATCCCTTTAACCCTACAATATACAAAGAATTGGAATGCCTTCACCCCATCCCAAAAAAGAAACAAAACCCACGTCACTTAGGAACGAGGTGTGTTTTTCTTTTTAGTGCTTTCTCGATCTTCATCATGCCTCACAAGGAAAACCCTAGTCAGGAAAACTGCAGTACTTTGCTCTCTGAATGGGAATTTTTCCTCACTTTGATTATCAGGTAATTTGTGAATCTGAAGAAGACAGCACTTACGTAATGAGATTTCAGAGTACTAGGAAGTCCCTCCATTTCTAAAATTCTTCCTGGCTTACACTTAATGTTTTTAAATATACTGTTAAGATTCAACATGTGATTATTACATGCAAAAAATAAGTTTAAAAGCACAGACACAGGAACAACTAGAAAAAGTTGAAAGGAACTCCTAGGACACCAGTTAAGGAAATAATAATAGCTAATATTTATTAAATGCTTGCCCTGGATGAAGTACTTTTCCTAAACTCTTTGTACATGTTAAGTCAACTAATTCACTCAATACTAGGTTCTACAGAGAGGTCTACTTCATGGATGAGCTATCTGAGTTGTGCTTAATTTACCAAAGGGCACACAGCTAGCAAGTTTAGAGACTGGATTTGAACTCAGGGCATCTGACTCCAGAGTTCATAAGCTCATTTGCAATGCCAGCCAATCAGGGCAAAACCAGGAGCCAATTCTGCCTGATAGTTTTGCCTCTGATTGGCTCTTTGTGGCCAGAACTGAATTGAAAATATTTCTATCAGCTGGGCACAGTGGTGCACACCTATAATCCCAGCAGCTTGGGAGGCTGAGGCAGGAGGATCACAAGTTCAAAGCCAGCCTCAGCAAAAGTGAGGTGCTAAGCAACTCAGCGAAACCTGGTCTCTAAATAAAATACAAAATAGGGCTGGAGATATGGCTTAGTGGTCAAGTGCTCGTGAGCTCAGTCCCCAGTACCCCACCCCCCACCAAAAAAAAGAAAAGAAAACATTTCTATTAGGTACACCAAGCAATACAACCAACCATTCTTGCTTGCTCTACTGGCTAAACTTTGAAAGCTGTGTAGGGGAGAGAATAACTTTCTTTCTACTCTCTGAACATTGAATATTTGAGTCTTACGAAATAAATTGACAATAGCTGGGTGCTATGGCACATGCCTGTAATCTCAATGACTTTGGAGGTTGAGTCAGACTGATGGCAAGTTAGAGTTCAATCTTGGCAAGTTAGCAAGGCCTTAAGCAATTTACCAACATGCTGTCCCAAAATGAAAGATAAAAAGGGCTAGAGATGGGGCTCAGTGGTATAGTTGCCCCTGAGTTCAGTCCCCAGTAGCAAATTAATTAATTAATTAAAAAATAAAATCAACGATAGACAAAATAACAAGAGAAAAATAATTTTAATTACATGCATATTGATGGAAACCCCACAATATATGAAACCCAAAGGAAGGCCACATGATTGAAGTTTATATAGAATAAAGAAGTAAATACTGGTGGCTTTTTGGGGATGGGGTTACCCTATTTCCCCACACAGCTAAGGAGAGGGAAATGCAAACGATAAAGGTCTGGTTATGCAGATACATAATCTCTCAGGTAATGGAAGTCAGTATGGAGCTGGCCCTTGGAACAACAGGTGACAGTTTCTTCTCCTCTGACACTAGAAGTGCTGTTTTCAGTCACATAAGGAGACTTCAGGGAAAATTTTTTCAAAAACTTCTCCTTGCATTTGTAGTTCTTCAAGTGCTCTCAGTTTGAAATAATCCACAGATCAAAGTATCATTGAAGTTCCATTTCTGAACTCCAACAGCAGAAAATTCCTAAAATGTCCAGACCCCAGTACAAATTCCTGAACCAATGTTTTTTCTTGGGGCCCTAATATTCTTTCATAGAAAAGAACAATTTTTGGTCATTGGGCTTCTACTTTAAGAAGTCTCAGATTATGTTAGATTCATCCAATTCTTGACACAGAATGGGCTAAGATTGCTTTTCTGAGGAAAACTCAAAGCAGTATGAAGCCATTAGAATGTCTTCACCTGGAGGAATTCAGCTGGCTGGATTTATTATGGGAAAGGCATTTTTCTTCACTCAAAAGAATGATTTTAAGGAAAAGTTTAAAACATTTCCGCCCATTTGGTAAAACTGTTCTAACTTGAAGACATATTTGTCTATCCACAGGAAAATACAGCGGGTCATTTTTGCTGCTCATGGTTTTGTTTTTAAAGTACAAGTTACAGGCCATCTGCAACCTAAACAAAATGCTGAAATGTCTAAAGCAGTAAGAATTATAATTTATGTCTGTAATTCCTTTTCATTTCAAATTAAGTACCATTTCATTATTTGGGAAAAAAATAATCACAAGAAAAGATTTTTGTTCTTGTTGGGTTTTTGTTGTTGTTAATTTGGTTTGGTTTGGGTTTTGGTTTGGTTTTGGTACCAGAGATTGAACCCAGGGGTGCTTAACCTCTGAGCCACATCCTCAGCCCTTCTTACTTTTTATTTTGAAACAGTCTCACTAAGTTGCTTAGGGCCTCGCTAAGTTGCTGAGGCTGGCTTTGAACTTGTGATCCTCCTGCCTTAGCCTCCTGAGCCACTAGGATTACAGACATGTGCCACCATGCACAGGGGAGGAAAAGTTTTTAGGGATATTTCACTCTGCTTTTAGTTGCCAGTAATAGAAACCTGTCCTCAGAGTTGTTGAACAAAGAAGAAACAGGGCTTCCCTGACAGAAGCATTTAGTTTTATGGACTGACTTTGAGTCTTTAACTAGTCTTTATTTTTTTCTGTATATTCAGCTAAATGTGCATATTGCTGCCCTAATTTTTTTCAACTAATAGTTGGGTTTTTTTGTTTGTTTGTTTTTTTATTTTTTATTTTTTAATACCTGATGAATTTTCTTGTTCTGAAAAGAGCTTTTCAGATCCTCATTTCCATTTTTCCCCCAATAGATCAAAGCTGGATGGGACCGTGCTCATGAAAGGACTATGTAAACACTGCTTGTTTAAAATAATTGAGCCTCTCTGATAACATGAAATGACTCCCGAGGAACTGGTAGAGCCCACAGTCCAGATAAGCAGCTGTGGAGGCCAGGAGGGAGGCCACACAATTGCCCATTATCAGTTCATTTTATGGAGTCTGTATTCTGAAGATGGGGAAAGCCCTAAAGCCTGGGGGTAGATGTGGTTCCAGAAACTAATTTCAAATTCCAATTTGTTTTATCTTAAGGTATTTTAGTAGGAGAAAAGATTGTTCATAACATCTACTTATAGTTCCTTAGTAATAAAAGGAAAACAAATAATTAGAATTTACATCTTTGGAGAGCTTTTAACCAGAGTTAAAAACAAGTTTGTCCATCTGAGATTCTATGTTTGTCCATGTTAAATTATTCTAAGTTATAACTTAGATGCCTATAAAACATATAATACCAGGAACATCAGACTTAAAAATGCTAATAATTCCTATACTGGTCAGTAAAAACATGTTTTCACATTATTTATCTCAATTCTACCCTTTTACCTTTCAACCATTTAAAACTTGTCAATCATGGGCACTGTCATTTGAGTAAGTGTCCCCCAAAGGCCTCTGTGTTAAAGACTCAGTCCTCAGCTTGGCATTATTAGAAAGGGGTGGGACTTTTAAGAGGTGGGGACTCCTGGGAAGTTTTAAGTCACTGGGGTTACACTCTTACAGGTAATTGGAGGGTGCCTATCTCTTCCTCACTCTCCCTTTGCTTCCCAGCTGCCACACCACGAGGTGAGAAGTTTCCTCTGCCACATGGTCCTACCATGATGTGCTGCCTCATCCCAGGTCCAAAAACAGTGGGGCCAACTGACCATGGACTGAAAGCTCCAAAACTGTGAGCCAAAATAAACTTTTTCTTTTTATAAGTTGATTTATCTCAGATATTCCTTACAATAACAGAAAGCCAACTAACGCAATGGGCATATAGAATTTCTCTCTTAATCTTGGATTTTCCACATTTTGACTTAAAAAATTAAACATTCCTTCTTCTGTCATGTTTTGTTTGTTGCTCCATTTTGGAAATAGGCAGTAAAGGAACTAGTACAGTGGGGATCACAGTTTTCTATCACAGGCAATGCCATATTTGTGAAATAATAGATGTGGAGAACAAGAAGTGATGAGTACCACATTCAAAATGAAACAAATCCTCCTTAATATTTTCCTCATTAACTCCTGCGCCTGAATAAAGAATAAAAGAAATCTTTCTGGCAGTCCATTTAGACATAACTTGACTATCAAATGGGTATTCTATGAGAATATTTTCATGTCTGTAAATATCATTAGCATTGTTATCCTGATTTTAAATATTAAAACATTAAGATAAACATTTGGAACTCATTTGTTATGTTTGATTTGTAGCTTCCAGATAGGAATTGTTACATGAACAACAAGTACAAAGCATTTCCATTCTGGATGTCAGGTACTCATTTAAATAAAGGGGTTTCAATTCTCTTAATGGAAAAAGCTGAGACAGAATGGTGAAGGTCTGTCACAATTAGATGCATCTGTTGTGCTTAAAGTGGCACAATTCTCATGCCTGCCTTCTGTTTTGTTGTTTGTTTGATAAGCAATTAAGGTCAGGCTGTACCTCCGAAATTTCAAAGATTCAGCTGTATCATAACAAAAAGTAGCTGAAATCAAGGGGCTCATTGTTCAGGAACAAAGGTTCAACTTCATTCGGGCAATAAACTAACACATCTAACTCAACTATTTCTAGTTCAGATTCTTATTTACAAAGTTGATTTTTTTCAAACCAACTCAATTTTTCTTCCCAAACTATTTAGAGTAGATATTTTAACACAAAAGCCAGCAAAAATGATATGCGTACAATATCGATTCACTAAAAATTAGTATTGAACTACATTAAATGCTTATTTTTCTACTCAGATTTTAAAAATCTCAGATTTCTGTGAAATCTCATTCAAATTTCCTTTAAGAATAGGACAGATTTGTGCTCTGATTTACATCAGCAAATAGTTTTTTTGGTTGTTTGCAAATGCTTTTAAAGAACAGGTGCAATTACGCATGAGGTCTCCACAAAAATAAATATTGGTACAATTATGACTTTATTCAACATTAGTCAAAGAGCATAAGGGATGTTTTTAAGAGAAATCTTACTCCACAAACAATTAAAGATCAAATTCTCCTGTAAACATCACTCATATGAATGTAGAATGAACATACGTTTTTAGCTCGTATCCAACACATTGATGGAGAAGCCAACAGAAGGTTTAACCTGCTTTATAGAGTATTAGGGGACCTGGGAATCTGTATAAAGGTATAAAAGCGAATGTATGAATAAGATGACTAGATTAAGTCAAAAGTGGTGGCTGGGGCATAGCTTACTGGTAGAGTACGCACTTAGCATGTGGTAGGCCCTGATTCAATGCTCAGCTTACTGCCCTATGGGGCAATTAAACCATAAGCTTTAGGGTTATCTTTTATATCAGACATAAATCTACAAATTTACATGCAACCTCTCAGAGTCCAGGCCTTGTCAATAGTAAAGAGTGCATCAAATTATCAAATAATTAGATCATCCTTGGTGGCTGTTTAAACATTTCCCGGTCTGAAACGGATAGGATATGCTGTTCTGTTTTTCCCTTATTGCTAAGTTTGGGATTCTTTTTCTCGACATCTCTGAAGTTGTACTTAAATCAAAATGAGATTCCACTATTACACATCAGAAGAGCAGTTATTAAAATCATTTCCAAATCCAGGAACCTGGAAACAATTGTGGGAGATTAACTTGAGTTCTTCTCACTCCCGACTTGACACCATGCTTCTCCATCTCATGAGCCACTAAATCTCCCTCTCGTCTGTCTCCCTAGTCTAGCAGGGACTGAAAGAGTGCTGGCAAAGCCATCTGGTTCTCCCTTCTGCACACTGACAAAAATCACGCACACTGCTTCTCTAATTTTACATGAAACACCACACATCATCACTGATGTCCAACCAGCTTCTCTTGAGAGAATGCTTCTTTTCAGCAAACCTAAGTCCATTCTCTTGTCCTTTCCATGCATTAACGACCAATCTTTCTTAGTAACCACTCCCTTTTAATTGGAAAGCCAATAGTATTCTCCTAACAAAATGATCACTGTACCTTGAAATTCCTCCTAAGGACTTATTTTCTAATTTAAAATTCTCTTTGGGTTCCATTTTGAATTTTTCTTTATCTGAGAGATTAAAGTTCCACTAAAGCTCCAGCAAATATTGAACCTGGTACAGATATTTCCACAAATACTACAAAAATAAAAATAAGATTATCTTTCCTTTGCCTATTTATACATTTTCTCAGTATAAAAGATTTTACTTTGGTAGGAAACAGGTTAAACTGTAGATGAAGGATAAAAAGACTCAGAAGAGTTAATGAAAAACAAGTAATTACAAAAATGAAAAAAATAAAAACAAGTCATCTTTTGGGCTATCTTGTCTTTCATTGGATGGGCTGAATTTGGGGTGTTTTGATGATGTTCCTGCTCTGCCACAGGAACCATAGCACCAGGAAGGAAGTACTGGCCTCCGCCTCCAGTACTCACTCTCTGGACTTCCTCACAAATGAGTCCCATGAACACCAGACTGAAAGGAAAGGCCTAGCATGTAAATGTCTCATTAGCCTGGGCCTGGGCTTGCTGCCCAGCTCTGATTGGGTTCCCAGTGACCTCTTTTAGGCTTGAGGCCAGGACTTATTTTTATGTTAGATCTTGAAGCAATTTATTCAGTTCCCACAAGCCCCATGTACAGATTCAACAGTAGCTGTCTCTAAGAGAGGTGTAAGCAGAGTAGCCAGAAGGAAAGGGAAGAAATGCCACAAAGACACTTAATGAGGTACACAGCCGTACTCCTTTTGGTCAAAATGGTCCAAGTTTGATCTACCAGTCAATCTCTGGAGCAAAATTCCCACACCAGCCTGATAATGAGCTGCCCCAGCCTCCAGGGGAAAACCTCCAGTTTAGAAAGCCACAGAGGACAGACCATAATTAACTGATCACTGACACATTTCTACCTTGCATCAGGTGCTTTAGCTAATTTATTCTTCAAAACAATCCCAAGAAGGAGCTGGGATATAGCTCAGTGGTAGAGCCCTTGCCTAGTAGATACAAGACCCTGGATTTAATCCTCTTCCCCCCCAAAAAAATGCCCAAAAGAAGAATAACAAATAAGAACCTATGGGCACTGTGTCATCAACCCCCATCCTCACCTCTTTTTCTGTATTAGGGATCAAACCCAGGGCTCACTAGCAAGTACTCTACCACTGAGCTGCATCCCCCTCACTTTTGTGTTTGTGTGTGACAGGGTCTCACTAAGTTACCCAGACTGACCTTGAACTAGTGATCCTCCTGCCTCAGCCTCACATGCAATTGAGATTACAGGTGTATACCCCCCACACCCAGCCTCATCTTTAATTTAATAGGCAAACCCAGGCCATGTATAAAACTTGATAGACCAACTACAGTGCCAGAATGGATCATGTAACAAGTAAAACCAGATTTAATGCTTCCTTTGCACTTGACTCCTATCACAGGCTCATTAGTAAGGACAGAAATCTACCCCAAAGTGAACTGCACTTATTCTCCAAACTCCTGGAAAATAAGTGGAGATGCTCTCCCAGTTACTTAGGCAGGCTGAATATACAGACAGCTAGAGCTCATAGAGACATTTTGTTCTCTCTCTCCATCCTCTAGCCAGACTGGGGTTGAAGACCAAGGGCCAACCTCTTGATCCCACCCATGACTCCCTCAACTTCCAGGAGAAGACTGACTGGTTAGCTGGGGCATAGCAGCCAGCCACCTTTGACCTGCCAGAAGGAACTGTGGGACACAAAAATATGCTACCCCAAAATATTTCACTGACATATTTAAAAGATGACTATTCTGAGAGACTACAGGCAGGATTAAGTCTGAAATGTTTTATAGTTTAGAACTATGAAGGAAATCAACCTTAGTGAAGTAAACAGCACACCAAGTGTAAACAAACTTTTTTTCTGAAATCCCTCTTTCTGCCTAGGACAGATATTTTCATAGGAAGAAAAGATTGAGGATCTGACACCTGGCCAGGTACCTGTTACTTGGGAAACTATCTGTAAAAAGGCAACCCTTGCTCACTGTGAACCTCCTCCCTCCAAATTTCCATAGCCTGCCCTACCTCCCTGGCCCCTATTCCTATGTTTAGCATGCTCTCGATACATAGATAGATAGACACATACATACATACATACATACATACTTTTTTTTTTTTTGGTACTTGGGATTGAACCCAGGGTGTTTAACCATTGAGGCACATTCCCAGCCCTTTTTACTTTTTATTTTGAGACAGTGTCTCACCAAGTTGCTGAAGCTGGCTTTGAACTTGTGATCCTCCTGTCTCAGCCTCCCAAGTCACTGGGATTATAGGTATGTACTACTACACCCAGCCTGTTCAGCTCTTTATTACCTTCAACTCTCTTATCCCTCTTAGAGTCTCATACTATACATATGTAGCTCTCATAGTTGGGTACATTAATAAATTTGTTATGTTTCCCCCTCCCCTGTTAATCTGTCTATTGTCAGTTTATTTAAAGACTAAATTAGCAAACCTTCAGAGGGCAAAGAATAAATTAAAAAGTTTCCCTAATGGAACCACCTGTGCTGGAGGAAAGATAGCACACAACAGGATATCTAAAGTCATAAATGATTTTTTAAAAAGAAAGGACTATATTTTTCAATACATGGCAACCAGACTGCAATCTGTAAACCTAAAAAGCTGAGGATATTGAAAAAATTTGATGATGACAACAAATTAAAGGTCTTCTTTAACTGCTTTCCATACCCAGTGGAAGCAATGACCTCCAATACATTTCTTCAGTCATGCATTTAACCAATATTTATCAAAGGTCCTCTACAACAGATACCATTCTAGGTCATGGGCAGCAGTGAATAAGACAAGAGTGACAAAAAATGTTCTTTTGTCATTCTTATAAATGTGGGCTTATTGGAGAAAAAATACAAAATGTAGATGAACTGGAAGATGAAACCTCCTGAATCCTCCCAACCAGATAAAAAGCATTATTAACTTTACGGCATATATAGTCTCCGTTTTAATCTATTTTCAGTGTGTATGAATCCATATATGTTAGTCTGTTTTCCATTACTGTAATGAAATACCTGAGGTGAGGTATTTTTATAAAGAGGTTTACTTAACTCATAGTTTTGAAGGCTGAGAGTCTAAGCAGGATGGTGCCCACTCCGGTGAGAGCCTCATGCCTAGTAAAGTGGAAGATGTCATGGTGCAGGCACTTACAAGAGAAAGATATCATGTGGTAAGACAAGAAACCAGAGACCAGCAAGAGGTTGGGCTTGTTTGTTTGTTTGCTTTTAATAACTCTTATAGGAACTAGGATCCCAAGGAAATATAAAATCCCTTCTAACCTCCCACTAGGTTCAACCTCTTAAAGATCCCCTCACCTCTTAATATTGCTAATACTGGAGACTAAACTTTCAACACATCTCAGGGACAAACCACATCCAAACCATAGCACCAAACACATGTGAGGAACAAACCACATCCAAATCATAGACACATTTTTCTTTCACCCAACATACTATACTGTCTATAATGTCTTGTAACCACTTTTTTCATTTGCCATATTGTTAGTCATTTCTATATGCTACAGTCTGATTAAAAACTAATTTCCTAAATCCAAAGGTTAAGACTAGCTTAGCTTTTATTCTTCTTTTAAGCAGTGGGCTAAACTCAGTAAATGGGGTGCCCACCTCACCCCCTGGGTTGCCAGCCAGAACAGAGCAAATGCTATAGTTCCCACAGCTCCCGGGTGAGGGAGGGATGCAGGTGGGCAGCATCCTGATAGCAGCAAGTACCCACAGGCCCTGGTTCATAGCCCCAGGTTTACCTGTGTCAGCCAGGGGAGGGACAGAATTTTTTCAGTAGGTGTAATGACACAGTCTGGAATGTTTGACCATTGCATCATATTACTTGAGGAAGCCCAAAGTTTAACTTAAGTAGGTGTGGTTTAGGGCTCTAATGGAGAACAGTAAGGCGGATGTGTGCTCTGGGCTCACCTATAAATAACCTGCAATTTCTTCCACATTATATATTACTTGAAGTCAATCATGTCTTATTATTCAAGTTAGCACTTATGCCTAAATTCAACCTATTGCAAAGTTGCAAAACTCAAGAGTCAAGTCTAAATAATTTAAGAGAAGTCTAGTAACCAAAAAAAAAAAAAAGGCAAACCTTCTGACAAGGCAGGTTTTGCTTGTGAGAGCCAGGCCTGACACAAAAGGAAATTATCTCAAGAACCACACTGCAGAGCATTTTTAATGATAGTCTCTTATTCTATTGTGTAAGTTCACAGAAGTTTATTTTATCAATTTTTTTCCTGAAAAAAAAGCTTTTTCACTCAATTTTCTTATTCTAACAGTCCTGTGATGAACATCCTGGTTGCTAAATATTTGTGCACCTGCTTTGTTATAGCCTTAGAATAAATTCTGTCAAGTACAATTTTCAACTCAAAGAATATATACATTTTTATGGCTTTTGAAATCAAATTACCAAATTGCTCCAAGAAGGAACAATCTTTATTCCCACTAGTCTTTTGTAAAAGTATTTATTTCCCTATAACTTTCTCTACATTAAGCATTACCATAAAACAAAATTACTAATTTGACAGGTTAAAAAAACATAGTTGAGCTATATTCCTTTGTATTCCTTTGTATTCCTTTGTTACTAACGAAGCTATAGATGTTTTTAAATGTTTGCTATTTATTTCCTTTGTAAATCAATTGTTCATCTACTTTGTAAGTGTTCTTTATACAGTAAGAATATTAACACCTTGTATATACATATTGCAACATACTAGATTTTATAATTCACATACTGGGCTTAATAGTCTTTTGTCCTCTTTGCCCTGTAAATCATTTAAATTATTCCTTTCTTCCCTTGTTAGAGGCACTTACAACTTCCCTAATCATATTTCCTAATCATATTTCTTAAAAACTATATTATTTTGAAATATAACCCATGATGCAGGGAAATCATAGGATTACAGGAAGAAACTCTCTTCAATGTATATGCTTCAGTCTGCATTTTTCACTTTTTTGACTGTGCTTAAAATAAGACATTAACATTATAATTCAGTGTACCTTTTATGAATACATATATGTGAATATATATATATTCACATGCAAGCAGGTAAGTAAACATATATGTGTAATATATGTCTATATGTATAGCAAACAAAAGTTCTATAAAACAGCACTATCCTTAATACTTGCCTCATGTACCAATACTCTTCCATTTTTCTTAAGCTAGTTGATAACCAATTAAGTTGAGTCCATTAACCATTAAGAAGACCCAACCCACAGCTGGAGAAACACCATAAACATTGAAGATGCTCTGGATCCAGGAAACCAATGGAAGCATGCATGTTTCCCTAGAAGAGTCTGAAGACTTTTGACGTTCAGTAAACTAACTAAGCATTATTATTATCATAGCATTTTTGAATGGCTTACCATGTGCTTAATAAATATCACACAAGCATTGTCTCATTTAACTCTCATGACTTTTCTATAGGGCATGGATTATTATTAGTCTCACTGGACAGATGAGGAAACTGAGGAAGACAGATTAAGAAACCTTCTCAAGTTCCCATAGTTAGTACATGGCAGAACCAAATTTTGAACTAAGCAGCCCAGTTCTAGAAACCTTTGTTTTCAACTCACTCTTCCATAGCCTGGTAGGCAGCCAGGGACATTGATCCCTAAGGATGAAAGAAAACTTACTGCAATGTTTAGCACCAGTGCTACAGAAACTTTGGAGGGTTCTAATAAGGCACTGAGAGAGAAAAGGGATGGAGGAACAGAGAGTGAAGTGGATAAAGTTCCTCCCTCAGTGTAGTCATAGGCAGTTGGCAAAGACCCTGTCTGCCCCAGAATCTTCTCTCCCTGCCTAAGGAGGAGTTGGTAGAAGGAACATGAAGCCCATGTAAACTGTGCAGAAGGAACATAGGGTGTCAGGTCTGTTTTATCTGTCAGCACAAGATAGAGATCTGAATTGAAAATCTAAACTAAATACATGTGTGCATATACCTGTCTATCCTCTTTTGTTAAGACAGAGTCTATAATCTTCATTGGCATGTGTATGTGAGGGTGGAAAGGAAAGGGAGCAGAAGACAAGTTCAAGACTAGGAGCTGCAACAAAAACTACTCCAGGCCAAAGCTGGCCTTTTATGTTAATTGATGCATATCCACGACTTGCTGCCCCCAGAGTCCAGACCCTTAGAGCAGAGCCTCAAAGAATTTCTGTTTTCCTAGTCACTTAATCCAAGCCTTTTTCTTTCCTTTGATGCTTTATAATCTGTGTTTAAGTTAAATACTCAGCTTGTTCTACTAGAAGAGGATGATGGTTTGGTTTTGTAATGAAAAGGGTACCATCAAAGTGGCAGGAAGTCCTCTCATGCCAGTCTTTAAAAACTGCCACAGTAATTCAGGCTGGCATTTAATAACATCACAACCAGGAAGTCCTTTTTTTTTTTTAAGATCTAATCTACATCCATCTTGCTGCAACTAATAAATAAACTTTGGCTTCCTACCCCAGCTGAGTGCTAGATGCCTAAGGAAAATGTAAAACAGTAATCGAGTGCATACCAAGCCGAGTGTTAGGAGAATTCATTAATTTGCATACAACTCATTGTGATCCTCAGATAACAGTTGCTGCTTTTATACAAAGCCCCACTAAGTTTTTTCTTACAAATTAGTCCCATAGTTAAATTCCTGCTAATAGTAATTGCAAATACTTACTTCATTACTCAATAATTTCTTATTCAGAAAAGAAAAATCCAGCTCATTTACTTGTTTTATTGTTGGAGAGAGATGTATAATGGATCTTTATCTAAAGACACAGAGCCCTGAGCTCTTGCTGAAATAAATTAGGAACAACGCTTTCAAATCCTTTGCACCAGAGAAAAATGTGCTTCCATATCCCAGGTGTGAGTTGGAGGTGGGAGGGCTGGGTTTCATGGTTGCACATTAACTCTCCGGCCTCCCTTAGATAGCCAGGTGACAGCTGCAGTGTGGTTTCTTTGAAGTGTGACATTCTGGGCAGCACTTCAAAGAACCCAGGCCTGTGAGGCAGGTAAGTTTGCCGACCACACCTGGTACCTGCTACCCCACCACAGCTGCTGGCCAACTGGAAGGTCTAAGAACCAGCCCGGGGTCTCTCTAATGAATACACCCAACTGACACTGTTTCAAAAGGAGAGAGCAGGCCCTGAGATGAATCAAGAGCTTCCAGCTCTGTCCTTTTCTGAGCGAAAAAAATAGCTCTTGTACCAGGGTCAGATTTTCACAGCTCAGAAAGCAGCAAGTAAGGAATTTGACTGAAAAGTGCCCATGCGGAAATCGAACCTTCTTCACATGAGCATAGAAGTCTGTGCATACTGCTAACCGCAGGCTAAGTTAAAAGTGAGATGTGAGCAGAATACTGAAGTTGCAAGCTCTGCCAAAAATGTACATGTGGAACAACCATAATAATTGAAGCCAAACTGCCAGAGAGACCACAGCTAGGTCAGATCTAAAGCAGGAAAAGATCCCTCCACCAACCAAGACGGTTAAAAACACTTGGCATGTATGTTATGCTCCATGCCATTGCCAACTGCCCTGAAATAATCACCTTTTGGTGGTTCTACTGAGCCCCTGCTATACACATATGGGTATTAGGAAGTGAATAAAACAGGGGTCCTAAGGGAATTTGGGACATGCTTGAGATGACTAGCTGTTGACCTCTTCCAGCATTTGGTCTCTAAGAACAAGTTTGATCCAGAGCCCCCTCATTTGCTCACTGTGAAACCCTGGGAAAACAGACTTAACTTTTCTGCCTTGGTTCTACCCTCAGAGACTGGGTATGAGGATTAAATGAGAAAATGCATGTACAGTGACTAGGACAGTGTCCAGCACTTAGCCACAGCTCAACAAACATTAGCTAATATTCTTACTGCTATTGAAGGGAAGAAGGTAATAAGGTGGGATGTGGCCCTGCAAAAACCACTGTCCCACCCACCTGGCTCAGCTTGCAGGTCATGCTGACTGTCAGTGAACTGTGTCTGCACCTCTTAACTCACTTGTCTCTGGAGGAAGAAAGATCCTATGCCAGCTGTTTGTGGTTGTTGGAGAATGCTGCAAAGCGAGGAGCCAGAGTCTCCAGCATATTTTCCTGCAGCATCCAGCAAAGAAACCAATGCGGTGGACCTCAGCCTGCTGAGACATGGCAGCTGACGAGGAGGCACCTGTTCTGATTCTACACACTGCCTCCCAACGGCATGCAGGCAGAGCGCGCAGCTCATGGGGTTACTATGAGGATTACATGAGATCCCAAATGTGATGCTGCTAGCATAGTGATGGGCACATATTAAGGGCTCAATAAATGTTCACTCTTCTTATTGTGTCAAGACACAACCATTATTCCTGGAACAGCAAGTGATTATTTTTCATCGAACCATGCATTCCCGTCACTGAGCTAGTCCTTCCACATAATGCAAGTTAACTGTAGAGAGAAGACAAAAAAGGCAGACAGTGAAGGCTCATTTAGCTTTGAGTCCTCACATGCATTACAGAATATTGGAAAAAGCATAGAGAAAGACCTGGGTTTTAAGTTCATTGGGTATAAACTAAGGAGTGGGATAGCTGGGTCAAATGGTGGTCCTATTCCAAGTTTTCTAAGGAATCTCCATACTGCTTTCCAGAGTGGTTGCACCAATTTGCAGTCCCACCAGCAACATATAAGTGTACCTTTCCCTCTACATCCTCTCTAACACTTATTATTGCTTGTATTCGTGATAACTGCCATTCTGATTGCAGTGAGATGAAATCTCAGAATAGTTTTGATTTGCATTTCTCTAATTACTAGAGATGTTGAATATTTTTTCATATATTTGTTGATTGATTGTATATCTTCTTCTGTGAAGTGTCTGTTCAGTTCCTTAGCCCATTTATTGATTGGGAGTTAAAATCAGCATACTGCAATGATGCAGCCACATCAATGTTTACAGCAGCTCAATTGACAATAGATATACTATGGAACCAAAGATGCCCTTCAACAGATTAATGTATAAAGATGTGGTACATAAACACAATGGAATATTAATCAGCTTAAAGAAGAATTGAATTATAGCATTTGCAGGTAAATGAATGGAGTTGGAGAATATCATGCTAAGTGAAATAAGACATCCCAAAAAACCAAAAGCCAAATGTTTTCTCTGATATGCAGATGCTGATCCATAATGGTGGCAGGGGTGAGGGCTAGAGAAGAATGGAGGAATTTTGGATTGGGCAGAGAGGAGTGAGGGAAGGAGAGGATGATGGGAAGGATGGTGGAATGAGATGAACATTATTACCCTATGTACATGTATGATTGGACAGTGTGACTCTGCATCATGTACAGCCAGAGAAATGAGAAGTTGTGCTCCATTTGTGTATAATGAGTTGAAACACATTCTGCTGCCATGTATTACTAATTAGAACAAATTAAAAAAACAAAAGACCTGGGTTTGAATCTTGGCTTCACAACTTACTAACCAAGTTACCTAACCCATCTAACTCTCAGTGTTTCCATCTTCAAAATGGAGAAGAGAATTGTGAAAATTAAATATAATGTGTTTACAACACCAAGTGCAATGCCTGACTTACTGTAGCTAGTTAAGACATGTTCATGACACCAACATTACCTCTTGGTTATTCCTTCAAACATTTTGTATATTCCCTTTTAGCAGGTAATTTCCAAATTGGCAGGCTGCAAGAGTAGCATAAGATCTCATGATGACAAACTCACCATTTTTCTCAGAAAAAAAAAAAATGAGCCAGTGTATGAGTTAGAGGACTGCGTGTCTCAGCATATTAACCATGCTTCCCACAGGTAAAGCATGGTAAGGCTGGCCCCAGTGTGGGAACAGCAGAAACTTACTCTGATTAATGCTCACCCTTCTTTTTCTCTCAATACCTCCCTATGACTTTCTTTATCTCCATTACCAACCAGGAAATGCCTTCCAGATCTTTGACAATTATTTGTGCATGCATGCATCACACACAGACACACACACACACACACACACACACACACACACACACACACACACACCATTCCTGGACTTAGCCCTCATCTTTTTTAATGTAGGTATGTTCTCTGGTACAGTGTGGTAGAAATGTCCTGAGCTTTATGCCAAGTGATATGTGACTTTCCAATGATCAATTTTGTTAAGACCCCATTTCTATCTTCTTTGTCCAGGCCAAACCATGCACAGCCTCTCACCTAAATGTCTCTAAAGTCCTACCCAGACTTTCTATCTTTACCCTATTCTCCTCTGTAGATGCTCTCCAGGGATGCCATGAGGATCTACATCTGGTATTTTAACTATCTCCTCCCAATTCTGTTATACTGCTGACATCACTATCATGTCAGCTTGCCTTTATGAATGCATTGTGCTAAGGACTATAGATATATCATTTTATTTCTTCCAACAACCCAGTAAAGTATTATTTTTCCAATTTGCAAATAAGAAAAATGATACTCAGAAAGCTTGGATAACATACCCAAAGCCATGAAACTAAAATATTAGCAGCTCTGAGATTTCAAGCAGGTTAGTTTATTCATCCACATAGCCATTTAATTTCTCTGTGCCAGAAACAGAGCCAGGTATCGGTTGTCAATAATCAAGATTGATACTGTTTCTACCTCGTCTTCAGTCTAACTTCAAATGTTGTTTCTTCACCACTATATTACCTATCAAATGAGAGCCCAAATAGTTGTTCCAGTGTAGTACGTACAGCATACGTCAACCTGGAAAAGAGTGGCCACCCTGGTTTACCTGGAGGCAATAGACTGATATACCCCAACATAACCCTGCAAAAGCAAAAGGAAATCCTTATAAATACTTCTGGAAAATTCAGATTCGTTTCTAGAAGTACCGTTCTGGAAGGCTGAGACCTCTGTATTCAAGTTTTGCTCATTTTGATCAGCACTAATGGTGCAAGTTTATCTATCAT
Source organism: Geosciurus inauris (assembly GCA_004024805.1). Taxonomy (NCBI): domain Eukaryota; kingdom Metazoa; phylum Chordata; class Mammalia; order Rodentia; family Sciuridae; genus Geosciurus; species Geosciurus inauris. The sequence continues at coordinate 74,127 of PVHX01001472.1, read as the reverse complement.
ACACAGTTGACCACACCCCCTTTTCCAGCATGGCGATCCACCTGCTGAGGGTGCACTTCTAACAGTTCACTTCCTTATCAGGCTGGCTTTGCCTCACTTACAGGTTTGTTTCTATATATATTTCTCCCACCCACAGATGGACCAGACAAGCAGAGTCCTATGTAGTGTTTTAGCATGATTTTAGAAACCCTGGGAAAGTAACTCCACCCTCTCCTTTCCTAGGGCTATGGCACTGCTCATCTCCAGAAACACAAAGAACATGAGGACAGGTACTCCCTGGGATGGAGGTTCTGTCCCTCCTCCCCACAAACACCATTAATTCCAAACATATCCCAATGCACAACCTTTCTTTCTGTACTTAGAACATTTTAAATGCAAACATTCCTCTAAAAGATCATATCCACACTATGAGTTAAACATTTCCTGGTGACACTTGGTGGTAAGAGTGGTAGGGAAGTGGGGGTCGAGCTCAAATGTGGCAGCAAGAGTCGAGGGAGAGTTTAGAACATAGGAAAAATGGACTGAGGAAATTTGGGATGGATGTTGCCCATATCCAACTCCCTAGACCAAATTTGGACCCAGTTTTTTAAATGAAAAAATAATTCAAATGAAGGAGAAGTCAATTAAAACTTTAGACACTGCTTTTGCTCTTGACTGGAAACATGTCCCCATGGACAAAATTCTGACACGTTAAAGGGGGAAAATATGATTTCCACAGTACCAAGTCATCATATATTTCCTAGTTCTCAGAAGATTTATTGCAATGTGCTGACATGCATGTCATTTTGAGGAGACAACTCAAGTTTCCGAAGTTTCAGAAAAGAGGCATTTCATAGAAACATTCAAAAGAAAATGCAGCCTGCCTTGCACGAATAAGACAGGTTTCATTTAATATTCATTAAAGTGTGACTTGCTTTCAGTTCATAAATCTTGGAAACAGATCTGGCCCCCACTGTACTGTTTTCATTGGCTAAGTCACTTCTTTCCCTTGACACTTCATAGTTTGTGTTTAAATATGAGGCACAGCTGGTTTTGCCAGTGGGAGTTTCTGGTTTGGCTTTACAAGAAAACACAGAACAAAATCCTCAAAGATTTATGGCAGGTGCTCTATTTTCACCTCATGGTAAAATAGTCCATTGTGCAGTGATGAAAAGGGAATGTAAAAAGCAGGCTAGAAAATATGAGGCTGGGCTGCCTGACAGTTTCAGAGCTGCTGTCGTATTTTCAAGGGTAGGTGCACATCTCTATAGGTGCACTGAGTCTACCTGTCCCTTGTAAGGAGATCACCAATGCTGATGACATAATCTTGAGAAAGAATGTGTAAACTCAAATTTAATAAAGGTTGTGTGACAAAATTTTCAGGGTGATGATGAGAAGAAAATGGCTATTATAACAGAGACTTTTTTGAAGAAGCAGATCCCCTTTCCTTTTTGTTTACATGATAGGTACGGACTAATAACACTGTGTGTGACCCAGAAGCAACCAACTCAACTTCCTGTCGAGCCAGAAGAGGCAGAACAGCCAAAGAATTAAGCATAGAGGACATGGCACTGTAAGAGCCCGCCTTGACTTGACAGGTGAGTAGTGCCCTCCCTGTAGGGGGTTTTGATTTCCAGATAGCTATTTAACTAAGGGAACTGATGAAAATAACAATGAGGATGGTGGTGGTGATGACTGCTAAGACTTATCAGCTGCTTATTATGGGTCAGGCATTGTTCTACGCACTTTACTTATAGGAACTCAGTTAAGCCTGACATCTCTATGTGCTGGTGTGATTATCACTGTTGTACAGAGGAAGCAAGTGACTGGGCTGTGGTCACACAATTACAAGGCACAATCTAGAACCAGAGTAACAAAAATAAATCTTCAGGTGGGCTCATGACTAGATTCCACTGTTAATCTGACCTACCCTCCCATTAATGCTCTCTGTAGTCAGGTGGCAACATCCACAGGACCTCAACCAACTTTCAAACTCAGTCAATGATGCAGGGAGAATTGTTAGTCCAGGGAATCTTGAGTGGTCTTCAAAAATGTTGGAGCTATTCCAAGATTTTTATTTCCTCTGCTTACATAAACACTAGTTATTTTTCAAAGTGCTTAATAAACTTCTCTTACTGTTCTAAGTATATTACTCATGTAATTCTCACATAAAACCAGTAAAGTAGGTACCATTATGGTCCCCATTTATAGGTACAGAAAATGAAGGATGGAGAAGCTAAACAACTTCCCAAGTTAGACAGCTGATAAGTTGGTTTTTTCCCAGCTTTTCACATGAGTCCTTCTGAGTTCAGAACTTGGAAAGGATACATCAGGGTTGTTCACCCTTCAGTCATACACCTGGAACATGCATGGTTGAGTGATAATGAGTAAGTGGTATTCAGTAATATTTTTGTCAAACTTAATTGATATTATTATTGATCTCAAAGATCTTCTTGTTTCACTGGTTATACATATATTTTCTTCTCTTTTGGAAGATACTCTCTGGAGCTGCAATATTTCAAACCAATAAATCATTCCAAGGGAGGAAATTCTATGCTTCTATCTGGTAGGCGTTTACTCTGCTCACTTGCTCATTCCCTTTCTCTTTCTCTCTACCTCTTGAAAATGGCTGCAGATTTAGTGTCTTCTTCTCTGAAAGCCTTCCCTGGTCACTGAAGCAGACCTAGCTGTTCCCCCTACATTGCTCTACAACCAGAGGTCTTTGCATTTTAATGTGCACCCAAACCACTTGGGCATCCTGTTATAATACACAGTCTGGTTTGTAAGTCCAGGATGGAGCCTGAGATTCCAGATGTTTAACATCCCAGTGATGCTGATGCTCTTAGCCATGTATCATACTTCAAGTAGAGAAAAGCTTTACATTTCTTCATGGTGTGATGAGCTGACAGCCTCATTCACCTGACTAGACTGTGAGCAGGGGCTCTTTATGGGCAGGAGCTCTGTCTTACTCTTCTTTGTGTATAGTACAGAATTCTACTTTATTTCAAGTACTCTCAAAATAAGAGGAGCCTATGTCTCCTTAATCCTATGGGATCTGAAAAACCAATTTCATTCTCCTCCAGAGGAAAAATGAACTTCGAAGAACTTGAAAAATTTACCCAGAAGTACTGGTATCACAAGCTCTTGCCCATAGTCAGATCTCCAGTTCTGATTCACTACAGTCCATCCTTGGGAGCCTACATTGTTTATAGCCAGCAGGGCATTGGGAAAAGGGTATGTGTGGGTGCATTAAGTGGTCTGTAACTGGGGAGTACCTGGCAGCAAGCGGGACTTGTGGCCCTATTATGTAGGACAGTTAAATACAATAAAGAATTGTTTCACCGAAACTGCCAGAAAGGGAAGCTCACAGGAGATATTAAGTGCTGAGGCAACCACTAAGATTATTCCCAAATCTTCGCCTGCCTCTCCCAGCAGTGGAGTCACAGCCCAGCTAGTGTCAAGAACTTGGACTGGGCTCTAGGATATATCCTACTAGCTCTATGACCACACACAAATTACTTGTTGTTTCCTCTGAAAAATGAAGATGCTTATGATACAACTTATTTTACCAGATGGCAGGAAGGTTTAAGTTTAAAAATTGCATATAAAGTACACAATGAACTCTCAATAACAACTAGCCACTTTATTATTACTTTCATTTTTTTATCTTCATGTTGTTCATTTTATGTATAGTAATGGGACTAAATAAATAAAAGGTGGTATATATAAAATAAATAAAGTAACAGGCTGAAATGGTCAAATTATTAATCTTTTTCCACCAAAATTAAGGAAAAGTCATTTTGCCAAAGCAAACATGGTTCAAGAAATGATGCTTGTCTTCAGAGTCTAGTTTTGGCCCTGTTTCCCACTGTCCCTCCCCACACACTCTCTTCCTCAAGCTCCTTTATTCTCCAGTAGCCACCTGGACCACCATTTCAGTGGAAATGAGATAGAAATAGGGTGGGGTTTGACTTCCCAGAGCTACATGCCCTGGTTTATTCTCTTCCTTTAACAACTCACCTAGTATATTCCTCTGAAATGCTGCAACAAGATCATAAGACCCTGACAGGCAATTTCACTTACATGTTTGCAAGAGCCCAATACAGACACCATATCTCAATCAAAGAAAAAACTCAAAAGAAAGGAATAGAGTTTGGGGATGGAGTGTGGACTCTCTCTCTGGAAGGCTCTTTTTCTTCTTAGAGATTTGATGTACTCCTACTTATATTTTAGGACTACCCTAAATTGTACTCTGTGACAATACCATCTCTCAAACCCCCACACCATCAAAGTTAGATCTCTGGGGTCCCACTGCAGCTAGTGCCTGATCCTACTGCATTAGATTGTAGTCTTTGACTTCCAAATGTGACAAAGTGTCCACCCACCCCACTCCTTCCAAGGTTCCCTTCTTCTGACAAACTTGGGGAAATCTGGAGACTGTGACTGCCTGGAGATAGCCCAGGCTGCCCTTAGCCTCCACGTTCCTCATTCCCACTTGCCTTTGAGGCACCAGGTAACAGCCCCCAGTTCCTGCTACTTCACGATATACAGCAAAACCTCTCTTTGGATCTCATTCTCTCCTTCTGGAACACAGCCCCACCCCTGGAGAAGGGGAGGTCTACTATTCACAAGAGAGGAGTTCACCTCCAATTTCTAAATCAAAGAGACAACTTACATGAGAAAATTATGTTGACCACCTAGCGTGTAAAAATGGCAATGATCAGTTTTTGTTCTGGTAACAATTTTTCACTTGCTTTGGCCCCTACTTGTCCAATCCCCAGCTCTAAACCATACATAGGCCTCTCACTCAAACTGAGCCAGAAGTTACTTGAAGGCAGAGATTGTGCCATTCTCCTTTTTATATCTCTAGGCACTAATATGGTGCCTGGCACAAAATTTAATGAAAAGGAAGAAGACTTGGGCACAGAGTTCTGTCGACAACCCTCCCTAGTCACACCCCTTTGGCAAGCAATCTCCCAAGTATGGTTAATTCCAGCCTGTGGGAACTGCTATGTGCCAGACCCTGAAGCAATCTGAGAGATGAACTGTGCCAAATGAGAGGGAAGATAAATTACATAGGCCTTGACTTTTTACCACCCTTGGATAAAGGTGTTTAGAATTTTATTCTGCTCTTTTTATTTAGTCCAAAATGTATATTGTTAAGTTCTAATGATTTGGTTTTACTTTACAATAGTGACATTTGCTTTCATAGTTTTAGGTTCTTCTCTACCAAAAGTGAAGCTAGCTTTGGTATTATATCTTGAATATGCTGCATTTAGTTTGGATAATCAGATGCCTATATAAAATAAAGGGAGAGAATTTGGAAGAAAGAAGAACTTTGTATGTAGTTAAATTCAACCACTAAATCTACATATTTGTATATTTTAGAAAACTGGGTAATAATACAATATTTTGCACAGAGTGTTTTTATCTCAAATATAATTGATATTTTAAATCTAAATTTCCACTTAACTTCAAATCTCTTTTCAGTAACCTATTTTTTTTTTGTTTTTTTTTTAAATATTTTTTTAGTTGTAGATGGACACAGTATCTTTATTTTATTTATTTTTATGTGGTGCTGAGGATCGAACCCGGTGCCTCACGCGTGCAAGGCAAGCGTTCTACCACTGAGCCACAATCCCAGCCCTTCAGTAACCTATTGTGATGAAGAGCACAGGCTTTGGAATCAAGCAGACCTGGGTTCAAATCCCAATGCTACCACTTTCTCCTGGACATAGGGGTTACCCAGGACAGAGTTCTGGGTCTTATCAACCTAGAAAACTCTGATTTAGTAAATATAAGATGGAGCCTGGCAATCTTTTTTTCTAACTTTCATTTTGGAAATAATTTTACATGTATAGAAAAGTTATGAAAGTGGTAGGGTTTCTATACATACTTTATCTAGCTTTCCCTAATGTTAGCATCTTTCATAACTGTAATATAATTATCAAAATTAAGAAATTAATGTTGGTGCAATGCTGTACTTACTTGGAGTAATACTTATTCTTTTCTCACCAGATTTTCTACTAATACCATTATTCTTTTCTGGGATTCCAACTGCATTTCATTGTCATGTCCCCATTGTCTCCTCCAAACTGTGATGTTCCATACTCTTTTTGTGACTTTCACAACCTTGACACCTTTGAAGAACAGGGGTAGATAGCATGTAGCATCACGATCAATTTGTGTTCATCTGACATTTTTCCCATAATGACACTGCTGTGTAAAAATCCTGAAATTCACTTGGAAAAGTGTTACATTTTTTTGCATGATGACCACCAAAGTGAAGCACCCTTCTTGCTCACATCAGGTGGTACAAGGTATTATTTTGATTTATTACTGGTGATGTGAATCTTGATTATTTGGCTGAAGTACTTTCTGCTGAGTTTCCCCACTGTTGAGTTACTATTTTTACACTTGCCATGGCTTGAATGTCATTTGTCCCCCAGTTTTACATTGTGGAAGCTTGGTCCCCAGTGTGATGAAACTGGGAGATGGTAAAATGTTTAAGAGGCAGGACTCAGTGCAAGAAAATTAGGTCATTGGGACCACTGTCCTTGAAAGAACCAGTCTTGCATGTAATAATTCCTATATGATTGGGTTGTTATCAAAATCAATAGCTTTCCAATATGTCAATAATAAATCTGCTGATAAAAAAAATCAGGAAAATAATCCAATTCACAATAGCCTCAAAAAACTAAAACAAAATAAAATATCTGGGATAAATCTAACCAAAGAAGTGAAAGACTTCTATAATGAAAACTATAGAACACTGAGCAAAGAAATTGAAGAATACCTAAGAAGATAAAAAGACATCTATGTTCATGGATAAACAGAACTAATATTGTTAAAATGGCCATGGTACCAAAAATAATAAACAGATTCAATGCAATCCCCATCAAAATACCAATGATATTCTTCACAAAACTAGAAAAAAATAATCCTGAAATTCACTTGGAAAAATCAAAGATCCAGAACAGCCAAAACATTCTAAGCCGTACAAACTATGCTGGAGGTATCACAATATCTGACTTCCAGCTACACTACAGTTATAGTTCAAAAAATTGTATGGTACTGACATGAAAACAGACACATAGACAAATGATACAGAATAGAAGACACAGAGACACATCCACACATATACAGTCATGTGATCCTTGACAAAGGCACCAAAACATCCTTTAGAGAAAAGACAGCCTTTTTAACAAATGGTGTAGGGAAAGCTGGTTATCTGTATGTAGAAAAATGAGACTAGACCTTTAGCTCTGACCCTGCACACGTCAACTCAAAATGGACCTAGGAATTAGACCAGCAACTATATAACTCCTAGAAAAAAAATGTAGGGTCAACACTACAGCTTTTAGGCACAGGCAATGAGTTTCTCAATAGGACTCATAAAGCTCAGGAAACAATGACAAGAGTTAATAAATGGGATGGCATCAAATTAAAAAGTTCACAGCAAAGGAAACAATTAGGAACATGAAGAGAAAACTCATAGAATGGCAGAAAATCTTTTTTAGGTACTCTTCTGTCAGAGGATTAATATCTAGAATACATGTAAAGAATGCAAAAAACACCACCAAAAAAACCTCAATCAACAAATAGGTAAATGTACTAAACATACACTTCTCAAAAGAAGAAATACAAATGGCCAACAAATACATGAAAGAAATGTTCAATATCATCAGTAATTAGAAAATGCAAATCAAAACTATACTGAGATTTTGTCTCACTCCAGGTAGAATGGCAGCCATCAAGAATACAAACAACAATAAATGTTGGAGAGAATGTGGAGAAAAGGGAACCCTTTTAACCATGTTGGAGGGATTGTAAATTAGTATAACCATTATGGAAATCAGTTTGGAAATTCCTCAAAAGGCTAGGAACTACCATATGACCCAGATAAATCACTTCTTGGTATTTATCCTGAAGAATTAAAGTCATCATACTATAACAATACATGCTTACCCATGTTTATTGGAGCACAATTCACAATAGCCAAACTATGGAACTAGCCTAGGTATCCATCAATGGATGAATTAATAAAGAAAATGTGGTATATAAACACAGTGGAGTTTTATTCATCCATAAAGAAGAATGAAATTATGTCATTTTCAGGAAAATAGATAGAACTTGAGAACATTATGTTAAGTGAAATAAACCAAACTCAAAAAATCAAGGATCATATGTTTTCTCTCATATGTGGAAGCTAGAAAGGAAAAAGAAATAGCAAGGTGGCAAGGGGTGGATCTAATGAAAATCAAAGGGAGATCAATAGAGCAGAGGAAAGGGACCAGGGGGAGAGAGGAGAAAGGGGAAAGTGGAAATACTGTGGAAAGATATCAACCAAATTGTATTGTTGTATTATATGCTTGTACAAATAAGTAACAAAAATCCCACAATTGTGTAAAACTACAATGTTCCAATTAAAAAATATGAGAAAACATGGATTGTTACTGTCCTCAGGTTCTAAGGAATGAGATATAGAGATATTTGAGGATAGTACTTATTTTGGCTACTACTAATTCTCTTCTCTTCATGCTTAAAGCAACTGTAATTAATGACAATAAATAAAAAGAAAATAAAAATGAAAAAACACAAAAAGAATGGGTTGTTTATAAAATAGCAAGTCTAGCCCCTGTCCACTTGCTGGCTTCCTGTCTCACCATGTGATCTCCTCTTCTTGCATGTGCTCCTGCCTTTGTGATCCCCTCTTCTTGCATGTGCTCCTGCCTTTGTGATCCCCTCACACCAAGGCCCTCACTAGAATCTAACTAATGCTGCTGCCATGCCCTGAAGCCTCCAGAACTGTGAACTACATAAATCTTTTTTTCTTTATAAAGTACCTAACTCAGCTATTTCTTTATAGGACAGAAAAAGGACTAATAAAGAGAGATACTTTGAGGCTGCAAATATTGTGTTTCTTCTCAAACTTTCACACACAAATGCCTGAAATAATAACTACTGTGGTATTTGAATATGGACTTCCTATTTGTCTTATCCCTTCTACATTTTTTTTTAAGTTGGATAGTTGAAATCTTATCTGTAAGGAAGAATTCTATAAGAAAGAGTTTGTTTACTTATTCAATTACTTATTGATATCAGTATAGACTCAAAGATATTTATTTTATCTGAGTTTTAATTCAATGCTACTGGTTTTTGTTGCTTAAGATAACTTTTTAAAAGTCAGTAAAAGAACCATTGACTTAACCACTGTAACTCTAATTCCTTATCTGTAAAATAAAAATAATAATAATGTTGGTTTTAAAGGGTTGTTGTAAGGATTTATATTGCCATGATGACATGCATGTAAAGCCTCAGCTCATTGCTTAGCATGGAGTAGACTCTCCGTGTTGCCAATTGTCATGACAACCCTTACCTAAACACAGATGTCAGGTACAAAGAGGAACTAATAGAGAAGAATTGTAGTCAGTCATGGAACAGATGTTAGGAAGATAAATCAGGTAGGAATTTCATTCTGGAGGAAGGACAGCACTAACTCTGCTACTAACCAGCTATTAACATCAGGTGATCACCTCTTCATCTGAAACTTTATTTTCACATAGATGATAGTGGAGGTCCTTTCTAGTTCTAATTCTGTGTTATACTAAGTAAAGCCTTGTACCAAGAAATTAACATAGGTACAATGCTGTACTTATATGGATATTTAATATTTAAAATGTATTCTATTTTCACCAGTTTTTGTACCAATATATCTGGAAAGCTATGGTAACTCACATGAAGTCAAGAAACAAATATTTCTGCAATGACTTGGAGGAGAGACTGAAATCCATTAAAAAAATCCAGTTAAAAAAATCCATAATGCCAGTGTAGAAATAGCAATCTGAACAAGAAAGATGACATTGTGATGGTATGCAACTCAGGAGACTGAGGCAGAAGGATTGCGAGTTTGAGGCCAGACTATGCAATTCAGAGAGACCTTGTTGCAAAATAAAAATAAAAATAAAAAGGCCTGGGGATGTAGCTCAGTGCTCTGTAGAGTGCTTGCCTAGCATGCATGAGGTCCACAACACAATCCCAAATACAGCAAAAAGATTAAAAGGGAAGATGACATTGTGTCTATTTTTGCATCAGACTCATGCTCCATCTCAGTAAAATCTACTGAACTTCCTTGCCTCTGAGTTTTACATGTGGCCTTTTTATTATTATTACTCTTACTGATGACAAACACAAGCAACTTTTTAAAATAGCACTTAAAATTACATAATTGCCTTTTTTAAGTTTATGGAAGAAATCCACTATAATCCCACAACTTGAAAGGCTAAGACAAGAGGATCCCAAGTTCAAGGTCAGCTGCCACAACTTAGCCAGATCCCATTTCAAAACAGTTTTTAAAAGGGCTGAAGATGTAGCTCAGTGGTAGAGTGCTCCTGGGTTCAATCCCCAGTACCACACACACACACACACACACACACACACACAAAGTTTATGGGAAAAATGAAAACTTATAAATGAAATAAATTATACTGCTCATATGTATTGTTGTATATGACCAGAGTCTAAGACAGTGCCTGGCACATAGTAGGAGCTCAAGAAATACTTGTTTATTAAATGAATAAGTCAAGAATGAACAAATGAATGAACAGATTCCAAAAAAACAGGGGAAAGTATTTCATAAGAGGATAACAATATGATCACTTCAGAAGAGTTGTGGAGTAGAGTCTGGGTTGCGGAGAAAATAAAAGTTAAAAGAGCATCCTCTAAACCAGGTGCAGTAACACATACCTATAATCCCAGTGGCTCGGGAGGCTGAGACAGGAGGATTGCAAGTTCAAAGCCAGCCTCAGCAAAAGCAAGGTGCTAAGCAACTCAGTGAGATCCTGTCTCTAAATAAAATACAAAATCGGGCTGGGGATGTGGCTCAGTGGTTAGGTGCCCCTGAGTTCAATCCTTGGTACCCACTCAACTCCCCCGAAAAAGAGCATCGTCCAAGAGAATAAGTACGACTGCTACTACCAATCTCTCTCCTTGTGCCTCTGAAAAATGCTCTTTAACACTGGGCACTAAATTTCGTATGGTGAACAAAAGCTGCTGACCCAAGGTCCTGGGCATTGTGACAGGCTCTGAGCCTCGTCCAGGTTATCCATTTAGTGTGACATAGATGTTGCTCTCTCCTAGAGTTAAGGACTTGGATTGGGAATATTCATAAGCACTTCTGAAAATATCTTCTATATGCTCTATAAATACCACCTCCAGACATACTCCAAAATTAAATCCCTGCCTCATTTGCTTTCCCAACACCTTCTTCTTGACTGACCAATCATTTCACACAAACCTTTATTCTGCTCTTCTCTCATGGGCAAACACTGACTTTACGGGAACCACACTGGGGAACCACATTACAGGAAAGCCCAACACATAATTGAGTACTTGTGCTGCTTGAGTAACACAGCTGGATAAGATCCAAGGTGGACAGGCACCCCACTAACTCATACCCCACAATGAATAGCTATAGCCTAGCGGATGTTTCTGGGGTAATTCCAGTCCATGTTGTCTTTGTTGTTTTCTAATTAAGTTTTCTTATATTCAGTTTATGATGCCTGCTACAGACGACAGGCAGCTGGTTAGAGACAGCCAGACCTGTGATGTCAGAAACCACAGAAGTGACCTTGGATCAAACAGGAGCTTCAAAGACTGATGATCTTCCTCCATCCCTGATGTAACTACACTACCCGGAAGCTCTTTATCCTGTGGGTTCCCAAGCTAAGCCTAAGAAAAATATTTGGGACCTTGAACCCATTAGTAATAATAAGTCCCAAGAACATTTTTTTTTGTCAAACGGAAATGGGAGTGATTTAAAAATATCTATATTTTCCAAGGGTACTCCAAGGTCATCAACCAAATGAAATGAGAGTAAGCCTGATAAAGAAATAGAAGTTGGCTTTGGAGTTAGACCTTTTAATTCCTGATTGCCCATCTCTAATTTGGTGATCCTTGAAAGTATCTTAAGATCACTGAAATGTAGCAGCATCCATTACACAGTAAAGACAATGAGTAGTTATTTTATAAAGTTGTCAATAATTAATAAAACAATGGATTTGAAAGTACCTGGCACAGATGAGGGATACAATAAATGACCATTTTCTTTCCTTAACAAATCTGCCTGAGTCAACCACAAAAGTGAAGGAAGGCATGGAAATACAAGGGGGCCCATTCCCACTGATCTGTTTCTTTCTCAGTAGAGAAAACATCAGACAAATGCAGGTTAAAGAACCCTTGGGCTGAGTTCCAAAGATGAAGAAATATGCTGAAATAGCATGTTCTCTAAGTAGTGTTCTCTAAAGGGGGAAGTCCAGAATCAGTAAATGATTCCTTTTCATTTCTAAGTTCTTCAGATTTGAGAACCTCTTGGGCTACTTCTAGAGAGATTAAAGAAAGAGGATGGTATAAAGAGAAGAGAAGGACTCCTATGTCTCATCACAAATGATCTCTAGCTCAGGAATCAGAGCACAGCAGAGAGACCACTGAAAATTTCATGCTCATTTCATCTCTTCACTGTCATTGTTTTAAGCACGTGTCTTAGCAGGAGTATTATTAGTTCATAACACAGAAGACACAGAGAAGGAGTTCTGTGGGGTTTGGGAGTGAGGAGAGAACGGTACACGTGCACAACTCCAACCCAGTGTCTTCCTGTGGTCATTACTTAATACAAATGAATTATGCAGTGCCATGGGCAGAAGATAGAAATGCTGTTGCTTTAAAATAATAATAACCTTGCAAACATAGATGGTAAGGAAAACAAGAGGTACCCCAAGAGGGTAGAGAGAGGGTGTGGTCTACCAGGTAAACAAAGGTGGGGCTTCAGGGCTGGCCATGTTTTATTTTTTGATGGAGGGTGTCCACTTTGTAATCATTCATTATACTATGTATTTATGTTTTCTATTTGTATATTCTATTTCATAATTTTTAAAGGTTAAAAAAAGAAAATGATAATATCCCCTCATTGAGAAAATAACACCTTGATACAGATCTTAGCTCTATGTATTTAAACATCATCTTCCTCAGTTGATATCCATGTTCCTCGCTTAGATTGTTATTCTGGAAGAAAAAGAGGAGGGTGGATTTTTGAGACGCCATGAGTAGACTGCTCTTCATACTTCAGGATGGATGACATACCAGAGAATGTTTCAATATGAGGGTATGCTTGAGGAATACTGTAAGAGTTTAATGACTCCAGAGTTAGGATTCAGTGAGACTCCACAAGATGCAAGAAAATTCTCCAAGCAGCTGAGAACCTTCACAAATCAGAGACATCCAACACAAAGAAAGGAGATACAGATGGACTTATGAAATCATCAGAAAAAAATCCGAAAATTTTAAGAAGATATTAAGAACTCAGTTCCTCCAGCTTAGGGCACAGCAGAGCCTTGGGGCCTCTATGTGAAGAAAATCCCTCCTGTGTTTGGCATCTGAGTGACTCACCCAGAAAACCATCCGCTGCGTGCAGCAAAGAGGAAATGAATCATGGAAGTTTCTGACCTTTGCCCTTGTCATTCCACACAAGGAAACCACCCACAGACAGTCTCAACAGAACTGGAGACAGGGCAGTCAAACAAGGCGCACACAGAAGTGATGCAAACCCACTGGCAGGGGACAGCAAGAGAACCAGGTCAGGAGGGAAAAGCCCAGGAGCTGCAAATACAGGGTAAACATTGATTTTATGAAACAGAAGACTTAGCCATGGAACAGGCATCATGGACATTCGGCAGTGCCCTTTTGTCTTATGCAGTGATCTGAAGTCCTTACCCGCCTCACTGGGACTGGGGTGGAGGGGGCGGCATAGACAAGAACAATGGCCTTTGAATCTCCATCTTATATTTGGTATTTGGAGAATTTGCTTGGCTGGCTAAGAGGAAGTCTACCAAATTCATGCCAGTATGAAAGTGGGACTGGAATTGATAGTTATTCACATATTAAGAAAATGAAAATCCCAATGCCTTTCTTCTGAAAAGGCAGTGAGTTTATAATAACGGTCCAGGAGTACTAACGCAATCTGAAAAATAACCCACAGCCAGAGTCCAAAACTTTAGGTTGTGATTTTCTGTTTTCAACAAACTCAGAATGCCTTCCAAATGCTAATCTGAAAGCGAAATACAATTCATCCAAAAACATGTACAGAATAGAAAGTAAATACCCAGTGAGGACAAGAAGGAACATCTTTAATTGCTCACATTACCAATTAGATTGCATTGGGGGACTAAATGCAGAAGTGAGACTTCTCAGCTGGTCTACTCACTCTCACGTCAGTGATGAGAGAATAGGTGACTACCTGCTGAGTTGCAAAGTTCAAAGGCATTTCCTTTCACCCCAAGGTGAGTTTGTAATGCAATTTGTCTCCCCATATGGGTCTACAAATGGTAATACAGCTTCCTAAATATCTAATCATAAAAGAAGATACCATGCCCAACAGAAAAGCCTCCAGGCCTTTGCCCTCTGGATGAACTTGCCTAGGACACTTCACCCTTGCTGGTTACAAGTGGGAAACCAGGCCCTCGTATGCCACACCACTTAGCTCAGAGCTCTCTTCTGTGCTGGGTAACACAGACTGACAGATGCATTGCATATTGGCTGATGCTCTGGTCGCAGCTCAAGAAGGAAGATGGAGGCTGACCTCGGAACCCTTCCTCTCTTCCTCTCCTACTTCCCACTGTGGACACTGTCACATTTCTTACTCACTCCAACATCATTCTACTTTATTAAATTGGAGAAAGGATTTTAGTCATTTCCAGGTAGGCAGCATTTATTGGTCCATACCCTATTATTGCCCTCAGCGTTTACTGTTGGAAAAGAAAATAATTCAGTCATCTCTCTCTGCATCAAATGACAGTATGATCCTGTGCTCACTGTTAATTGATTTACACACAATTGTTATCAGGGAGTATGAGGATTCTCTCTCTTCTCCCTTATAAACTTCTATCTCCATTTCTATCAGCAATTCAACTAATTAAATAATAAATTTTCACAATTATAATAATTTTTAAATAGCTATCATTTATTTAATATCAGATGCCAGGTACACTGCTAAATTTTTCATGGAAGTTTATCCTTTTAATCTTCATAATAGCCATATTAGGTAAATATTCTTTTCATCCTCAGTTGATAGATGGGCAACCATGTTAGAATGTATAACTTGCCCCAAACCAAGCCAATAAGAAAAGGAAGTAGGATTCAAGCCTAGAGCTTCAACCTTTGAATCTGGGCTCTTAACCATGCACTGCGGGCCCCAGGAGGCTGAGGGTAGAAGCAGCAGCAATGGAATTATATGTTTGTTGCCACCTCTATTTCAGTCACTCTTCTTGTATCTGAGCACAAAATCATAATAGGCAATAGAGGGGAAACACAATAAAATCTTATTTCCATGTGGATATCCCACCTGTCATCTAGAAATTTTCTCTACTTCTTTCTTATGTGTAGGAAATGAGAAAGGAAAAAAGCACCAAAAGTCCTAGCAGTTTCTAGCCCATTTCATTATTCCTTGATAATGGGGAATTTGACCTTTGTGAAAAGAAGATCTTTCAAGTTTGACCAATAAAATCCCCATCAGAAACACTTCATCAAACACACATTGGAAGGGGCCAAGTGAGTTCAGTTTCTCATTTGGAATTCATCTTCTGACCTTCTATTGGGAACAATAATAAAGATAAGACAAGTCACTTTCATCTCCTTACTACCATTTTTGACCTGAACTAACCTGTCAACAATTTATTGGTCATCTAATATGTGCATTAGGACCATAATAAGCACTGTGTAGAAATCACTGAAGAATTAGACCATCTGTATTTAATGAGTACATGTTCCCCATAGTCTGGTATTTGCTAGCTATTTAGTCTACTGCTGATGTACAGTATGGCTAGCTTTTGATTCAGGACTTCACTATATTCAAAATAATATTTTCTAAAAATCAGCAGCTTAGGGCTGGGGTAGAGCACTTGCCTGACATTCACGAGGTCCTGGGGGATTGATTCCCAGCACCACAATACTGACTCTGGAAATAGAGCAAAGATATTGCAAAGACAGCTCAACTCTCAGATTTCAAATGAATACTGGTAATTTTCTAGGAAAATTAAAAATCTTTGGGAGAATAGAAATGAAATATGTTGATTCTCTCCTGCTAATATATTTTTAAGCCCCATATTGTACTAAAATGTGTTCTTCTTAAGGACACAGGCTTTAGAATTAAATCTAGTCCATATACTGCTTTCCTTCAGTAACCTGAGCAAGTTATTTAATCCACCTAAGAATCTCCATCTATAAAGTGGGTCTTGAATATGTAAAGGATTAGCACAGCGCCGAGCATGGAATAAAAGCTCAATGCATGCAGCTAAAAAAATACAGAAGGATGGGCTAGGGATATGGCTTAGTGGTAGAGCGCTTGCCTAGCACACATAAGACCCTGGGTTCAATCCCTAGTACTTCAAAGAAAAAGAAGAAAAAGAAATCCTCCTCGTTGAGTGTTTACAGTCTACCAATTTCAAAACCACATATAACAAAGACAGGATGGCCTATGCAGGATAAGGCCTAGCAGTACAATAGACTCACCACAAAAATACTATGTACAAAGTAGATTTTGCTATAAGCAAAGTCTATGTAGCACCCATCCAAGGGGGCTGATGATGACAGAGGCAATTCTTTGCAAGTACATTCAAACATACCACATTCCCTGTGGACCAGATGGTGGCAACCTAGTGAGACATCAGTGAATGAAGGTGAAAACTTGCCCTTAACTGAGGATTCAGGTGGAAATTTGCCAAGATAATCAACAATAACTGGCTTCAAAGGAAAAGGCTTTTGAATTCAAACTCAACTAAGTGGCAGAAAGAGACAGAGGGACAAAGGAAGTTGGAGACCATGGGAACTAGAGCCTGAATTCCAGTTAACCCAGAGTCCTTAAAGAATGTCAACCAAGTGGTGGAATGAGACAAGTCTCCTTCGTCCAAATCTCCACATCAAATCATTTCTTTCCAAAATAAAACTGGTGGGAAACGTTCAAGTAGCGTCTGATAATCTTGAAACAAAATACTAATGGCAATTGTTAGATATCTTATCCCAGCTGGCAGTCATAGACTTGGCGTAGAGAGGCTCACCAGAACTTGACCAAATTAAGTTTCATTATTTGGAATGTATAATTGCTTTCTGAGTGAAAACTGAAAAACCCACAAGTAACGATGAAGCTTTAAAAAAAAAAAATACCCCATTCTGAGCTTTATCCGAGTCAGATAGAACAAAAATGCAAAACAAATTTCAGTTTTTAACAAGCCATAAGAAATAAAAGTGGGAGGGGAGCAGAGGGGAATAAATAACAAAACAAGCCAAAGAGATAATTGCCAAGTTCTCACAGAATCTACAGAGAATGGGAGGAGAGAACACAGAGGCTGACAGGAAAAGAATCCAGAAAGAAACTGTGGGAAAATGCGAAAAGTGCCTTGAGGAGGAGCCACGTGTTAGTGGGTGGAGAGATGAAATGATAGCGAGCTCCCAGGAAGAAAAGAGGAGGAGTCTGGTTCAGACCTAGGGAAGAGAAAGGGCTCCTGGACAGGCAGGAGGCTGTGCTGAGGGAGCCCTGACAGGAGCAGCTCCACTGGCACGGCCAAGAGTGACTGACTGTGACTCAGCCACAATGTAATCTTTGTAATCACAAAGATTTACTTCACTCCTCCACGGAAAGATTTTCTTTTCCTTCTGAGGTAATCAGTAGCAAGAGTAACTCCATTTTTTTTTTTTAACTTATGCAGGAAAGTGGCAAGAGCAGCTTAACTTGCCACACTACAGAGGCAGAAGGAGGTGAACTAAGAGCAGGCGTCTCAGCAAGTGGCTCTGCCAGGCCTTGGCAGCTGGAAGTACGGAGACCTGACATCCAGCTCCACTCCTCCACAGGCCAACCCAGACCTCTGACGGCTCGTCTTCCCTGGAGCTCAAGAGATCACCAAGCACCAGCCACTGCCCCTAGTTAGCAGCTCTCTAAGACAGTCATAGTCCTCAATAAGGTCTGGCAAGGCAGGATGAAGAGCAACACTTTCTTGTCCTTTCCTCACCCTTATTTACATTTTTCTTTCTTTTCCACTGAGGGGAAAGGATATAACTCCTTTTGCTGTTTGAAAAAATACATCTGCCATCTTGATACTCCTTCTTGGCTATCTAAGAGACATCTCAGAATTACATCAAAAGCTAACTTGTGATCTTCCCCTACAACCTTCCCATGCCAAAAATAAAAATAGAAACAAGAACCATACAACCCTGCTCCACCTGAAGTTTCCCCCTTTAGTTTAATGGCAATGTCATCCTTCCTCGGGCTCTTCCCTCAGCTCACCACCCCACATTCCACCCCACAGCAAATGTCCCTCAGCCAATGCTGCTCATTCACCACCATGAGATCTCCACATCATCACTTCTTCTCACTACCTCCGTTCTCTCTCACCTGGATTTTTTCAATAGCCTCTCACCTGGTCTCCCTGCTTCTGCTCTTACATTTCGGCATACAACAGAGCAACACAGCTGCTCCTGTCAAACTTAAGAAAGCTCACAGCACCTCTCCACCCAAACCCTCCATGACGTCTAGGCTCAGTTGGAATAAAAGCTCAAGATCTTACAGTGACCTAAAAGGCCTTGCACATTCAGTGTGGTTCCTATTACCTCTCTTACTTCATCTCTTTCTTCTGTCCCCTTCCTCACTCCACTCCAGCCACTGACCTCCTTTTACCCCCTCAAATCTGCTAGGTATGCCTAGTGCTGCCAGATTTAGGAAATAAAAATACAGGATGCCCTGTAAGATTTTAGCATAAATATGTTCCAAATGTGCATGACACATATTTTCAAATTATGTACTATTCATCTAAAGTTCACATGTAACTGAGCATCTTGTATTTTACCTGGCATGTACTTATTCCTGCTGCCTGCAGCCCATTTCTCTCTCACCTACTGAAATTCTGTGCTTAAATGTCATCTTCTTGGTGAAGCTGGCTCTAGTCACATGAAAAATGATAATCTGGCACATTCTAACTACGTTATTTTTCTCATAAACACAATTTACTTAAGTATTCTTGATCTCCCCTGACTAGAGGGGGTTAC
Organism: Geosciurus inauris; assembly: GCA_004024805.1. Classification (NCBI taxonomy): domain Eukaryota; kingdom Metazoa; phylum Chordata; class Mammalia; order Rodentia; family Sciuridae; genus Geosciurus; species Geosciurus inauris. The sequence continues at coordinate 55,062 of PVHX01001472.1, read as the reverse complement.
ACTCTGGGAGGGCAGGATTGGTTTTCACTGTTGTTGCTCTGATTTGTTCTTGCTATATTCCCAGCACCCAGAACATTCTCTGATCCCTAGTAGACCATCAATGAAAGTTTGTAAAATGAATGCATGAACACATGAACTCTCAAAGCTGTTGGTAATAAAAAGGCCAACAACAATTTCCCACTGATTCAGGATTGTAGTACCCCATCCACTTTGCAATTACTGAAAGAAGCCTATCCTCCTCCAACAGAGCAGGCCCAGAGCAAACCGCCTTTCTTAGCTAATCACAACAGGGATTATCACACTCGATGCTGATCCTAAATATGAAAACCCCACACTTCATAAAAGGCATATAATGAGCCAGACACATTGCCACACACCTGTAATCTAAGCCAGGAAGGCCAAGACAGGAGGATCACAAGTTTGAGGCCAGCCTTGGCAACTTAGAGAGACACTATCTCAAAAGAAAAAATAAAAAGGGCTGGAGATGTGACTAAATGGTAGAGCACTGGGTAGATTAAACTGGAGTTCAATCCTCAATACCATTTTTTTAAAAAGGCATATAAATAATTAGTTTGTTTAATACATTTTAGCTTACAAAATACTTTCACTACAGGAACCTCTGTCAAAGGCTTTCAACACAACAGAACCAAATTCAAAAAGGGACAAAGAATTCACAGTGGAAAAAAATAGATCCCGTAATAATAAATTGCATTTGCAAAAACACTAACACCCAACCCAAAATAATGAAACACAATCTCCATGATACTTGCCCTACTGAAAATGTCCTCCTCAGAATCTGCCTGAAACTGTTGATATTGTGACAAATAACTTATGAAAACCTATTAGCAGTGAATAACTCCTTGATTTTGTATATGTGTGTACATTGTGTGTGTGTGTGTGTGTGTGTGTAGTTTTAAGAGACAAATAGCGTGATCACATATCCTGAATAAAGCAAGCCCAATTAATTATTGAACTTCTGTCGGTTTTATAATCATAAAAGTCTCTTTAGTGTTTATATTAAAGCATGAGAAAAGTATACATTTCTTTGTGCTTTGGAGTGAGACAATGACAGCCCTGATAATCTTCAACCAGACAGGGGGAAAAAGTCATTTAGGATCTTGGCTCATTCACAGACTACAAGCCAGATTCCTTAAGTGCTTCTGGAAAAAGCTGGTGAACACAGGTGTGTCTTAGACTGTTGGTGCAGCTGCAGAACTCAGCCTCAATGTGCTGGAGTCACATGGGAGTGTTAATAATTACTTACTGACCCCTAGACCTCAGAGTTTCCAATACAATTGATCTAGGGTGGACCCTGGACCCCAGCACTTTTAAAAGTTCCTCAGGTGAGTCTATTAAACAGCCCAAGTCCAAACTTCTCTTTTAAAGTCTCCAGAAAATGCACCACGAATAATCTCTTCTCCATTTTCCTATAAGAAGCCACATTTCCAGGAGTTAAGAACTCTCCAGAATACATTGAAGTAGATGAGTTTGAAGGGGGTGGAGGGACCGCTCAGATTTTATCTAAAATCAATGTGTACTGTTTGAAGGGGGAAAAAAAATAATCCAGGCTTTAATATAAACAAAGGAAGTTTCAGTGCAACAGTCCTGGGAAACTCCCCAATTTAACATAGTCTTTCAATGATTCTCTCATGCCATAACTGTGGCAGCAGAAAGAATAACTGACAATGTGCTCTTTATTCACACTAAACACACCAGTGGACTTCAAAAGAAAATCAACATTTACAGTTTAATTACTGTTTATTCCATGTATTCAAATCAGCTTTCTTTGGCCGCCCCCTTCTAAATGCTTAGAAGGGGATTTAATCATCTGATCTAATTTTTCCAAAGAATAGAAATATATCATTATGACAGCACACTGAAATAAAATAACTAAACAAATACTAAAGAAATTGCATGAGGGATAATTGCTTTGAGTGTTTTTTAGAAACTTCTGTAAGATAAAGCAGTTCACTGTTTAAGACAATAATTTAGAGGTCAAAAAGACTATAACTGAGCTTCGACTTAGGTCTATTCTAGGAGAATGGAGAGGCACAGTGATATACCATCTACATCAGTGCTGTCCAAGACAGAGGTGACACCAGCCACTTACAGGACTTACCTTTTCTAGTGGACACTTTAAATGGTATACGGAAATAGTGAAATAGTTTTAGTAATTTATCTAGTTCTAACTCAAGATAGCCAAAATATTATCATATAAATATGAAGTCAATATAAAAAGTCAACAATAACATACTCTACATCTTTTATCTTTTTTGTACTGGGACTTTGAAATCTGGTATGTATTTTATACTCAGCACATCTCAATACATACCAGTCACATTTCAAGTCTCAACAGCCACATGTGTATCACAGCTATGGTTTTACAAAGTGCATGTCTACATGAACGACAGCCTGAAAATTAAAGCGAGCATGTTCCCTCCTGGCTCTTTACTTTTTGGCAAAGAATCACGAGCTGTGCTACACAAAAAGCTGGGCTTCGTAACAAATGGCATGTTTCCCCATTACCTTGTGTGTATGTGTATGTGTGTATGTGAGAGAGAGTTTATGTGGTCTTTGCTTGAAATGGAACATATTGCTTGGCCCTTTCTGCACTGTCATAATTCACATAGCTTATCATTAAGCAAAAAGAAACACTCTGATTGAGCCTGCTTCTCAGTAATCCCTGAAAATTAACAGCAATTTTCTCCAACATATAACCTACCCATGTAGAAATAGTTGCTTTAGTACCTTTTTTCCCTTTGTTGGTAATATTTGTTAATCATACTTTATTGGATCACTCTACCTCTATTAACTGCAGTATTTGAAAAATGAATACTATTTCATAGACATCTAGAGGAAGCTTGAGACCTTTTATGATCTTGGGATCAACATTCACAATATTGTAACAAGATCCTAACAATATAGTCAGCCTCCTAAACAGTGCCAGGGACTGCCATTGCAGGCAATGTTTTTAGACACTCCAGCCTATACTTACTCTCAATGACCTATCCAACAGGACTTGTTCAAATATAACCTAAGTCAACTTCCCATAATATCTAGAAGAGACCCAAGCAATCTTTATCTAGAACTCGCTCCACATGCTCTTTGAAGCTGCATTATTTCTTAATGACCCTTCAGCCATTGGTAAATACACTGCCTTCTCCAAATCAAACAAAGAGTCTCCATGTTCTCCCGCTAGTGGATGATGTCAGAAGAAAAAAGTGAAGGAAACGTTTGTAATTATGCTATAAATCCATACTCTGTGACCCTCACCTCAGCTTAAAGAAAACTAAATTTGACAACTGAAATGGCTTAGAGTTAGTCCCAAGAATGGATATCAAGAACCCAGTTATCAATTTGTCATTTACCAAAATCACTGTAATCAGAATGCACTATGCAAATACAATTTGCCTTCTTTGCAATGGCTTCAGTTTTCCATGCATGAAGCTTTGCATTTTAAAGAAATTTTCCGCTGGGCACAGTGGCAAACACCTATAATCCCAGGACTTTGGGAGGCTGAGACAGAAGAATCGCGAGTTCAAAGCCAGCCTCAGCAACAGCGAGGCGCTAAGCAACTCAGTGAGACCCTGTCTCTACATAAGACACAAAATAGGGCTGGGGATGTGGCTCCGTGGTCGAGTACTCCTGAGTTCAATCCCCAGTACCAAATATAAAAAGAAAAGAAAAAGAAATATTCCACATAGCAGGGACCACATAATCAGGACCCCCTGATTAAAGGAATAAAGAACTTAAAGACTCGGGGCTGGGGTTATGGCGCAGTGGTAGCGCGCTCGCCTAGCACGCGTGAGACACTGGGTTCGATCCTCAACACCACATAAAAAATAAAATAAAGATATTCTGTTCACCTACAACTAAAAAATAAATATTAAAAAAAAAAAAAGAACTCAAAGACTAAAGTACTTCTCTGAAGAATGCAGTCACCATTAGAATAGATTTACGTTTGTTTTGTTTTGTTTTGTTTTGGTACTGGGGATTGAACTCAGGGGCACTCACAACTGAGCCACACCCCAGCCCTATTTTGTATTTTATTTAGAGACAGAGTCTAACAGAATTGCTTAGCGCCTCACTTTTGAACTCGAGATCCTCCTGCCTCAGGCTCCCCAGCCACTGGGATTACAGGCATGCGCCACCGTGACCGGCTGGATTTATGTTTTGATATATGCAATGTACATAAAACTAGAGTAAGAACATGCCATGAACTTCCTCCATATCCTGACTTGTTATAACCGCCCCTCGCATCCCACACTCACCCACCACATACTCATTTCTGCCTGTGTGTCTTACCTCATGGTTTTCCAACCACAGGGAATACCCTCAACCCACAAGTGAACCTATAAAGTGCTGCAGTTTATACCTTCTCACTGCTCAGTTTGGGTTTGTGAGGCTACAATTCCCAAAACTCCTTTATCCCCAATCACAGAACCACTACCTCCGTTGACCTTGCAACACAGTTAGGGTTTCCAAAGGAATGCTTGATTGAATTGAAAGAAACACTTTTTCTTTTTAACTGTACTTTAGAAGGAAAGAACCATTTTATTCAAGGAAAAAGACCAATTGCATCAGAACAATTTTTATGTGAAATGTCTGAATTTTTCTAATTGGGATAAAATAGATAAAACCTAAAGCTTACCATTTTAACCATTTCTAAACAGCTCAGTGGCCTAAAGCGCAATTACATTGTTGTGTAACTATCACCACCATCCATTGCAGAACTTTTTCATCTTCCCAAATGGAAACTCTGTCCCCATTAAACCATTCCTCTTCACTCCTCCCAGCTCCTAACCACAGCTACTCCACTTCCTGTCTCTGAATTTGGCTACTCCAGGGACTCATGTAAGAGGATTCCCACGATATTTGTCCTTCCATGTCTGGCTTATTCCACCAAATCTAATGTCTTCAAGGCTCATCCATGTTGCAGTCTATTTCAGAACTTCATTCCTTCCTAAGGCTAAATAATATCCTCCTATATCATATACATATTTTGTTTACTCATTCATCTGTCAACAGACAGTTGGGTTGTTTCCACCTTTTGGCTGTTATAAAGGATGCTGCCATGGACCTTTGTGTACAAATATCCCTTCCAGTCCCTGCTTTCAATTCTTTTGTATAAACAGCCAAAAATGGAATTGCTGAATCACATTGTAATTCCATGCTTAATCTTTTAAGGCACCAACATGCTATTTTTCACAGGGGCTGCACTAGGCCACATTCCCACTAGCATATGCATACATTTTTAAGTTATAGCAAGATACAAAGAAACAGAAATGTAGGACTTCACTCATTGACACTTAACTGCTTTTATTTTTTGATTGAACCCAGGGTGCTTAAAAACTGAGTCACATCCTCAGCCCTTTTGATTTTTTATTTTGAGATAGAGTTTCACTAAGCTGCTTAGAGACTTACTAAATTGCTAAGTCTGGCTTTAAACTTGTGATCCTCCCACCTCAGCCTCCTGAGTCAGGATTACAGAGGTGTACCATCGTGCCCAGCCACTTAACTGCTTTTAAAACACTGTTTAATTTCACTCTAAGATTACCAAGTTTTTTTTGTAAAAACAAAACTTTGTCACTAATTCTGAGCCTTTCTCAGAACTTTGGGGTTGAAACGGTTCAGAGCATGTTAGCATCAAGCAGCCTTGCATGCAGCTTTTTTTGGTCCTTTTTTTCCCTCTTTCTCTCTCTCTTTTTAAGCAGAAAGTAATTTTGAGAGAAATTATCAAAAAGGACTCATTTGCCCTTTGAAGCTTCCTCTCCAAAACTTCTGCTTCCTATCTCCCTCGTAGCAAAGTAGAATTCCCACCATTTATTAAAACAAACAAAAAAGTGTTCAAAAGTTTCCATGGCAGCTTGCTATTAAATGTTCATGAATAGGTCTTTTTAAATTTTGAAGAGTATTCTATTTCCCTACCCCAGTTATCTCCCACTCTGATCAATCTTGCATCTGCCAACAATTAACTGAATTTAATTTTAAATACTAGCCACACAGACTGCTTCTTGCTCAGCTTTGACTCAGAATTAGGATGTTACTAAAATCACTGTTGGTGATCAGAAATCAATTTCTTAAACCACACAGAGCAAAACACCAAAGTCATATGAGTCTGTAAATATTTGCCTTCATCACTTGCATTTATATTTATCTCTCCTTTAATCTCACATCTTACATTAAGGCTTTATTACAACATGTAGTATTTAGTTCTAGTCCATATTTTTAGTCCTTTAACCTCTGTATTTTCATTATGTAAACTCCTTTGAAACAGGCTCTGGATCTTATTTTTCTTCTTAATCTCTAGCTGTACCATAACAGCACTCATTTGCTGGTCTGAAGAAAACACTAGTCTAGCTGTTCATTGCCTGAGATTCCCAGAGGCTCACGATGTGGATGCTCAATCCAACACTAAGCAACAATCCCTTTCTCCAAAGGTTCAAATGAGTCCTACTTGAATCTCACACTTTATTCTAGCCTTCTGACTCACTCACTCCAACATCTGAGCCACGGATTTGACCGTGCTCACAGTGACTGAGCAAGGCAGGTGAAGCACACTTCTTGCTGTCTTTCTTACACCTTGGTTCTGCAGCATTCCTGGAGTTCTTTAAATTCATTTCTGCCTGTCTTGAAATTACCAGACAGCATGCCACCAGCAAAGGAACAGCCAGGAGAGAGGAGACATTTGAAGGTATTACCAGTAATTCTGCAGGGAGGATCCAATTTGTCATCAAGTCCACTTTATGAGGGGGAAAAAAAGCAGAAAATGCCAAAGAACACATGACTTCATTATTACACACATATATATGGAAACTGAACACCTCTCATGGCACCACCTGTGCCCACCACACATGGAAAAGGGGTCCATTAACTCACAGTGAATCACGATGATGATGACCACAGTGATAATGGTGATCATAGCAAATATTGATCACTGGATTTATACCAAGAAAATACCTATTTTACAAGCAGGTTTACTTGAATGCTATGCCAACTTGTTTGGGAGCAGTGTTAGTGTTAAAGCCTCCTCTACTGCACTTCACAATCAAATATTTTACCAGTTAGACTAAGGAGCACTAAGGGATACCACTGGTTACCGGTGATGAGTTCTGCTTCCTCACATGCTGAAGTATAACATCAGAGAAGCACACATTTAAGCAGGGTTTATTTAAAAGGGGTAACATAGACTTCTCCCGGAAGGGAGAAGGGGGCCATAGCTGGTATCCTGGTATACCAAGAAGTATACGTGTTGTGCCTTTTTACATGTTCTAGGCTTCCTTTGTTCTCCTGCTCTCTCCCCCTTATCTCTCTTTCCTGCCTACATGACCAGGCCCAGGATATGCTCAGTGGGATGGCCAAAAGGTAAAAAGCACATGGATAGGGGGAAGGGCCCAGGTGGAGTGATTTGGGCAGGAAAGGGGCATAATTAACAACTCCTTGGGACAGGTTACCTTAGCAACAGGTTGGAGCAGGGACAGGTTTATCCTGATAAGGGTGGGGGAACGGCACTTCAATACATCAGCATTTCAATACCTCTCCAACTTCTCAGATCCAAATTGACCTCCTTGATCTGACCTGCCTCAATTTACCTATCTACAATGACTGCCTATTTCTGGCTTCATAAGGATGCTCTCTATCTTCTACTTTTTCCTTGGAGAAACACTAGCAGCATGTATCTATTACCCTTAAAATATCTGCTTAATGGCCTGGTATTTCAAGAATTTGTATGAAGTACCATGAGAAAATCACCTAACCCTAACATAACTATGTAACTCATAATGCAAACCAGGTCTCTACTATCTGGGACAAATGCTAAACCAAGTAGGTTACCAGGAAAACAGGCATTAACTGGACTGTGTAGAGCAAACTACAATCTGGCCACACAGTAGGTTCTCCTACCTAGTCCAGGTATTTATGATAGCAATGGCATGAAATAAGTGCTCAACCATCTGAAGTGCTATAACCAAAGCATTTTTTTAAGTTAGGCCAAGTGAGCTAGAATTTACAGAGTAAAAATTAGCTTTATTTCAGTGTACATTTCTATGACTCTGAACAATTAAAAAGTTATGTAATCTCATTACATTCAAGATACAGAATATTTTACCACAAAACTAGACTATTTACTCAATTGTCATTCCCACTCCAGTCTGTCCCTATGGTTTTGCTTACCCCGGATGTTATATCAAAGGAATCAAATCTGTAACTTTGAGTCTGGTTTCTGTCCTTTGGCATATTATATTTGAGATTCATCTATGCTGTTGCCTGTATCAGTAGACATTTCTTTTTACTGAGAAATCATCTCCATGGTATAGATTGATATGCTACAATTTGCTCATCTATTCACCAGTAAATAGACACTGGGCTGTCTCTACTTTCAAGTGATTATGAATAAAGCTGATGTAAATATTTACATACAGGTTTTTGTGTGGATATATGTCATCATTTCTCTGGTGTAATTATATAGAAGTGAGAATGTTGGATTATATGGCAGGTATATGTTTAACTTATAAGAAACTGCCAGCCAATTTTTGAAAGTGTCCTTTTTTGCATTCCTGCCAACTGTGCATGAGAGTTCCACTAACCCCACATTCTTGCCAGCACTTGGTGTTTTCAGTTTGAAGCCATTAGGTATCTCACTGTAGTTTTAACTTTCATATCCTTAATGACTAGTGATGTTGAGTATCTTTTTGCTGCCTTTTATGTCATCTGTATGTCTTCATGGGTGGATGTCAGTTTAATCTTTAGCCTATGTGGTTGTGGGTATTTTTATTGCTTGTTCTCTTGTTAAGTAGTGAAAGTCTGTCATATATTCTAGATAGCTAAAATATTTTTGATGTCAAAAAAGTATGACTATGATCTGTTTCATAACAGTGGAAATATTGATACTTCTGGGCTGCACCCTATGACTCTGAACAATTAAAAAGTCATGTAATCTCATTACATTCAAGATACAGAATATTTCACCACAAAACTAGACTATTTACTCAATTGTTGGTCCAACCCCAGTCTATCTTTTTATGTTTTGTCACAAAACATAAAAATATATGTGTAATTTCTGAATTTCTCTCTAGGAGTAAGATGGTGATATGTGCTTTTCCAGAAAATCATCCAAGAAGCCAACTGCTAATATTCCCTCCTATGGCAGGGACAAATGTCTTCAACTCTAATTAAGACCAGAGAACTTGTCCCAGCCCAGCCAAGATGAATCACATTTGGAGAGTCTGAGGATGATGAGGCACCTGGGAAATTTGTAAATTTGTGGTGAAAGGCATGATGGGATAGAGATTATTACCACAAAGCACTATGGGATATCCAAGATTATTAGCACATGATATCCCAGGTTCTTGGTGCAAGGCACTGGGAGATATCTAAATGTCCATGAATTCTAATCTGCTGATTTCAAGGAGTCTAGCTGGGATTACAAGTGCCATAGGCAACAGGAGGTCTAGAATCCAGAGTGGCAGAAATGTCCCCAAAAGGCTTTACAGAGACTTCTGAAGTGGACACGTATAGAAGGCAGTGTGCTTTGGTTTCACTGGCTTGTCCCCTTCAAAATTTATTTGAAATTTGATTGCTATTGGGGTAGATTGGGAGGTGGTACCTTCAAGATGTTAATGGATTAATGGTTTAATGGATTAATGGGTTGTTGTAGGAATGGCTTTGTTATTAAAAAAAAAAAAATTGAGCTCTCTCTGACTAGATTGCTCTTTTCTGCCATGTGATGCTCTCTGCCATGTCATTATGCGCCAAGAAGGCCCTTACCCAAAAGCCAAGCAAAAGTCAGCACCATGCTTTTAAACATCCCAGCTGCCAAAACCATAAGCTAAATAAACCTCTATTCTTTATAACTTACCTGGCCTCAGGTTGTTTTCTTTTGGTGTGAGTATAAAATCCAGGGCCTCCCACTTGATAAACACAAACTACCACTGAGTTACATCTTCAGCAACAGAAAATGGACTAAGACATAGTTTAAAAAGAAAGGTTTGCTGAAACTCATGGACCTCTTGGTAAGTGTCAAATACTATACCTGAGAAAATCATTACCTACTATCACTTAGAGTTTTAACAATGACTAAATGTACACAATGTTTCTGGGGTTAGCACCTAATAAATGTCCTCAGAATTCAAGCTATTATCATTTCCCTTATAATACAGATGTATTTATCTCAACTTAAGCTTTTTATTTTGAATTAACTTTAAACATACATAAAAATCACAGAAATATAACAGAGAATTTCCTTATATTCCTCACCCTGTATATAACCATAGTATAATTATCAAAGACAGGAAATTAACACTGACACAATATTATTAACTACAAAGTAGGACTTATTCAAATTTCACCAGTTTCTACTCATGTTCTTCTTGGGGTCCAAGATCCATCCAGGATCTCACATTGCATTTTCTATGTCTCCTTAGTCTCCTCCTTTGATTGTCTCAAAGTCTTCCCTGTTTTTCTTGACCTCAACAGTTCTAAACAGTGCTGGTCAGATATTTTGTCCAGAGTACCTCTGTTTAGGTTGTCTGCTATTTTCTTGTGGTTAGAGTGGATTTATGCATTTGGAGCAAGCATACTAGAGAAATGAGGTATGTTCTCACCACATCATATCAAGGTATGGGCTTCATTTTTCTAGATGAAGATTCTGAGCCTCTAAAGAGGCTGCACAAGTAATGAGTGGCAAAACCTGGAGGTGAGAACAAGTATGACTTTGTACTATTCACTTTCTCTAAATGGCAGCAGGTTGCAAAAACATTAGGAATGGGATTTTCGTGGAAGCCATTGTTGAGGCGGAAGCCAAACAAATGAGCTAGGACTCTATTCTATAGAGATCAGGTGGTTATTAAAATATCTTGCACATGGTGATAAGATGTCAAAGGCAGCATAAGGAGGTGATAAACCTGATGAATGGATAAAAGATGGCTTGGAAACCAGAAGGGCTAGTGAAAGGAAACCTGTAAGACTGTTGAGACAGTATAAATCCCAGGTAATAAGGGCCCGTCCGTTTTTCTCCAGATGTGGCCTCAGAAATAGCCACATCAGAACCTTTAAAAAATACACATACTTGGATCACACATGAGACCTCTGGTGAACTACAATCTCTGAATACAGGATCATTTTTACCTTTTAAACATTTTCCCCAGGTGATTCTAAATACGCTAATTTAAATATGGTTATCCCTTGGTCTGTGGGGATTGGTTCCAGGACCACTCCATGAGTACTCAAATGTCTTATTTAAAATTGTGTAGCACTTGCATGTAACCTGTACACTTCCTCCCATATACTTTAAATCACCTCTAGATTGCTTATAATTTGTAATACAATGTGTTATATACATAGTTGCTGTATTGTTTAGAGAATAATGACAAGAAAAAGTCTGTACATATTCAGTACAGACACAATATTTTTTTCAAAGATTTTCAATCCAGGGTTGATGGAACTGACCAATGTTGAAACTGTGGATAATGGCAGGCTGACTATAATTACAAATATAAGAGAACAAGATGGGTTAAGTCAAGGTTCAGCAAATTTCTGTCAAGGGCCAGACAGTAAATATTTTAGGCTTTACAGTTTCTGTCATTAGGACCAGTTATATAACTAGCAAGACCCACTGGAAAATGAAAATGTAGGGTCCCATATTTGAAACTGAATAATTTTAAGATCAGCATTAAATCAAGCACTGGACACTTCCAAGCTGAGGGCTCTTTAGTATTGCACAGGTCACACAAGTGAAGCTAGACCTGACTATCTGTCCCAACTATTTTACTCTGCCATTGGAGTGCAGAAAAGCCACAGAGAAGTAAATGAATCAGCAGGTAGCCACAGAATTTGGCCTAAGTCTGTTGTCTGCCGATCCCTGAGCTGTATCATCTTTTAGCAGATTGGTGTGTTCCCTAGTATTCAAAAAGTTAATTAGAAAATTAAAAACACTTGTACAAAATAAGATGAAAGTGTATATTTGCCAAATAAGAATGAATTCACATACAGTCTTCTTTAGCTATGTAAAGTCTTTAAGTAAATTTTATTTTTATCGATATTTACTTAATGCAAGAGAATGAATAGGTTGCATTGAATGGAGAAATAATCAGGGGGTATTAAACACTAAAAGAACATCCTCTGGTTCAGGACTTCTCTGATGTAAGACATGTTTCTGGTTTCTTGATCATCTGTACACCATAACTCCATTCAAATTTACTTCAAAGAAATCTGTGATCTGTTACATTCTACAAGATTATCCAAAAAGTAAAAATGACTTGTTGTGTTTAAATCAGAAATCAGGGGCTGGGGCTATAGCTCAGTGGTAGAGTGCTTGCCTAGCATGCGTGAGGCACTGGGTTCGAGCCTCAGCACCACATATAAATAATAAATGAATAAAATAAAAATCCATCAACAACTAAAAAAAAATTTTAAATAAATAAATAAATCAGAAATCAGATCACTGTTGGCAATTCAGACTCTCCTATCAGAGTAACTTAAGAATGATTTAGACAGAATTGAGATTTGAAAAAAGAAATAGCAACTTCCATCCAGCATACTGATTGACTTTTTCCCTGATATACATTCCGGCTATAGCATTCCATGTGTTCTACTGTGTCTGACATCACATTGCCATCGCCCACCATGAAGCATTTCAAGCCTTAGTCTTTCTCTCCACTAATAAACTTAGCATCATTAAAACAACAATAACAACAATGACATGGGGCCTGGGGATGTGACTCAGTGATGGAGTGCTTGCCCAGTGTGCATGAGGCGCTGGGTTCAATCCCCAGCCCTGCAAACATAAACACCCCAGCATGGTATCCAACATGGTATATCTAAGAGCAATAACATTTATGAAAAGCAACCAGCTCAGACACAAAGTAGGTGCTCAAAACGTATCTGCTTTACCCTCTTTGGTGATTAAACCACACAAAACCAAGAATTAAAAGAAATGCATTCTGAGTTCATCAGAGGAGTTTTAAAAAATGCTTCCTGGCATTTTTTCCAGTCTTAATTGTTCTGGTGCCCATGGCCATGACTGTTTTAGAAAAACATATGCTGCACAGCTGCAAATGCAAACCTGATTACCTCTAAATTAATATCATGTAGGAGGCGACACTCGCAGCTGTGAGAGAGCCCCAGCGCAACACAATCCCCACCCCCCCGACATTTGTAACTGTTTACTTTGTTATAAATATCTTTAAATAATCATAATAAAAATCTCTGCCGAGGGGGAAAAACAACAAAAGCAATAAAACTCACCACTGCCACTTCTTTGTTCTTGACTAGCCACTTGGGGTAATGACCATCTGAGGCCAAGCAGTTTTTCCTTTGTAATCCTCTGGTGCTGAGGACGTGGAGTCTTCCAGCAGCTGAGGGATCCCAAAGGAAATGCTGCAGAGTCCATTACAGCAGTCCAGGAGTCGGCTTTTCCAGTGTATTCACCTCACATCAAACACAGGAAGTTAGGAAAGAAAAATCGCAGCTGGGAATTTCTGCTTAAGGTTCATTTTTCAAGAGCAAAGCTAATGTGCCATGTAACGGGAGGGTTGGGGGCAAGGGATCACTTTCTCGAAAGACAGCAGTTCTTATAACATTCACTACAAGGATGAGAAAGAAAGAAGGTTGTAGGTAACTCAGAGTCTGAACAACTTTTGGTTTAGCCTGAATCAAGACTAACACCTGAGTTCCCAAGAACAGTTTAGTTAATCAGCATTTCATTGAATTTAGGTTCAACTAATCCTCCTCATGTTGTGTAAGAATCTTCTAGGGATCCTCCCCAAAAAAGCTCTAGAGAGGCTCCATGCTTCCTATAAGCTTCCACTCTACACTTGTGAAGGAGGCCAGGCATAGTCCTATAAAGCCACGGAAGCTGAGTACTCACCAACATGGGAAAGGCTAAAGGCTAGAGTGGAAGAAAAAGGAAAGTAGGGACGAAGTGACTGTAAGCAAATTACTTAACTTCTCTGAGTTCATATTCTGTCCTCCCATAGAACAGGTACAATAAAGCCCACTTTGTAGGTAATTGTGAAGATTAAATGAGATGGGGGAAATGCCTGGCACGTAGGAGGTTCACATGTATAAACTGAATCTGAAGCAAAAGTATAGAGTCGGATCCTGAACACAAGCATGTGAACATGGCACTTTCCTGGGGTAGCAAGGAGACTGGGCCAATAGGCGCAAAGGCTTTGTGTGGGGCTGTAGCATGAAGCTCCAGGGCAGCTGTGGTTGTGGAGCCAGGTCCAGTGGTACACACTCGATGGTGACGGCAGGAGAATTTGCTGGGGTGTCTGATGCAGTATGGCAGAGGCTGCCAGCTTCTCTCCAGCTTCATGGTCTCTGCAGCTCCCTAGGCACAGGTGGACCACACTCCCTCCTTTGCTGCTAAGTGTGGCCACGTGATCGAGAATACACTGTGAAACATAGATTTGTACTCCTTATCAGGACCTAGCCCATAAAAACCTCTATGGGCTATGTACATTCTTCTTGCTGTTGTCCTCTTCTAGCTGATGTCTACAGAACCCCAGAGGAATTCTGAAAGCGATGTGGTAAAGATGCCAGAACCTCTATCTGCAGGAAGCTCTCAGCAATCTGTGAAGCACAGTCTCAGCTCTGACCTCAAAAAATCCTGGACTCTGAATTAAGCTTTACTGCTAATACTCATAGGTCTTTCTGTTACCGCAGTGCAAAATAACAACCCAGCTGATAAAGCTAGGGAGCTGCATGACAATAGCAGTGCTACAATAGCATGGGATACCTGGGGTTAAGTAAGGATAATAAAATAGCTGGTGTTTATTGAGCGCCTATTAAGTGCTTTATACAATAATGATAATATTGTATAATTCTTTCTACATGCCAGGAACTGTTCTAAGCACTTCATTGCTGGGGTTGGGGTCCGTCCCGAACCAGCAGGTCGAAGAGGCACCCCCACATTCACCTAGCAGTGGAAGTCAGGAAGAGTTGGAGCCGACTGGCTGCCTGTTCCCAGCCCTCCACGCAGGACAATCAGACACACCAGGGAGTCCAGCCAAAGCAAGTACTCGCACTCAACTTATAGGGCTGTTCAGCCAATCAGAGACAATGCATGTGGCTAGCAGCTATCCCCATGGCAAGGCACACAAGCTCCCTGAATTCTGTCCACGAGCTGATCACGTTCGCGGAACCAACAGTATACCAATCATATAGTCCCTCCTTCCTCTGTGCCCTTCCTGTTTACACACTTTTTTCACAACAGCTAGTCACCATCTTAAAGGCGTAGCATGGAGCTAGCTCCCCACACTTCATAAATTTTAACTAAATTTAATCCTCTATTAGAATTCTTTAATGCAATTAGAAAATTCCCTAACTATATCAAGCAGGTACTATCATTATCCATATTTCACAGAAGGATAAACCAAGACATAAAGCATTTAAACAACTTGCCCAACTGTCATGGTGGGGCTCAGGCCCAGGAAGTCAGGTTCTGGCAGTGAAGGAAGATGCAAGACACAGTTGAGATACTAGACATGCTTTATTTAGGGGGCTGCAGCAGCCCCTAGCCAGTCCTACCTCAAATCACTTCCATAGGACTTTTTTATATGCAGGCCAAACAAGGTACATTGCCAACAGGTTACATAAGTGGGCGCATGCTCACAAACAGATGTTTATGACCTTGAGTACATATGCTGTATCCGGGTGCTTGTGACCTTAGCTACATGCTAAAAACAGCCAGCTGGAAGCCTCAGTGAGGGAGCCTGTCTATAAGCATGTTGGGCCTGCCCTACACCAACATCACATAGCTATATACACAATTTCATGTAGTTGTTTTCAACAACTAATTCTGTGAGGTAGGTATTATCACTCCCATTTCAAAGACAGGAACACTGAGAGTGGAGAAGACCTGAGAATATCTGAGGACATACTTCCAGAAAGTTGAAGCTGATGTGTTTAGCACTGAGGAACTTCCAGAGCTGTGTTCCTTCACCCTGCCACACTCCCTCGGAGTCTGGAGACTTCTTGGGAACTGCAGGGGGAAGACAATTTACTGTTATTATCAGAGCTAACGATGCAGTGGGCTAATCTACCTCTCCATCTTTCATTAGATTTAGTACTACTTTCAACAGAATAAATGGCAAGCTTGAAACTCACCAATCTGTGTGAACCCCATGCTTGTTAATCTCAAGAGGCCCCTAGGCTTCTTTTGGCTTGTTCCTAAGAGAATGGCTATAATCAAGACTAAGGGCCTCCTAAGGCAACACATGAACAGAGTGATGGATTGGTTAACCAATTTTTAAGGAGGTACTTTGTAATCAATTGCCTTTGTTTTCTATTTTTTTTTATTTGAAAAGACATTTATTTCTATATTTAAGTAAATATTCATTGTATCACTTCAGCTGGTTTTAATCATTTGAGCTATCAATGTTTTCTTTCTGTTGGCTACATAAGAGTGGGAATATCTCTGCTTTCTATACAGCAGAATTAGTAATGAATAAGCTTAGACGTATACTTTGTTATGAATTATTTTTTTGAGGGGATTAAGCTAATGAACTTTATTTGTTTGTTTGCTTATTTATTCATTCTACTTAGGTATACATGATAGCAGAATGCATTTTGATTCATTGTACACAGATGGAGCACAACTTTTCATTTCTCTGGTTGTACATGATGTAGAATCACATCATATATGCAGTCATACATGAAGCTAGAGAAAGTCAGCATCAGCAACACAGAAGAACAATGCAGGCAGGCTCCCAACAGCTGCCCTTTGCTGAGGGTAAACAGTGAGCAGGAGATACAGCCAGGATCTTTGCTTCCCACTCTGGCTTCTTTTCTATCCCTTACGTCCTCCTCAGCTGCTATAGCTCTTCAACTACATCCCCCACCCCACCAATTGACCTATATGTAGATCAGAATGGATTAAATATCTCCAGTCACACTGATTTATTATGCAGTAACCTCAGTGAATTTCAATCTATTACTTTAACAGCTTTGCTTTTGTTTTGTTTTGTTTTTTGGTACCACTGAGCCTCAGCCCTTTATATTTTTATTTTGAGACAGGGTCTCACTAAGTTGCTGAGGCTGACTTTGAACTTGGGATCCTCCTGCCTCAGCCTCCTGAGCCTCTGGGATTACAGGCATGCACCACTGCACCCAGCAACAGCTGTCTCTTAAGGCTTTTATCTATGTCTGATTTGGGGCAAAATCTATGGTTTCCAATTAACTAAATTTCCTGTAGTCCCTTGACAAGTTGAGAACTACCCTGAAAACCCTCTAGTAGACCTCTGCAGTCACACTTATTAGTTTGTCAGTGAATTCATTCAGGGCAGAGACTGTGTCTCACTCAAGTTTACTTACTCATAGACCTTATCAAAGTCCCTGCTAATCAAATTCAAAAGCTTCTGCCCAGCAAAGGAAACAATTCAGAGTGTAAAGGGAGAGCCTACAAAATAGAAGAAAAATCTTTGCCAGCTACTCTCTGACAGAGGATTAATATTCATTAATATAAACTAAGCAGATCCTTCTCAAAAGAAGAAATACAAATGGCCAATAAACACATGAAAAAAAATGTTCAACATCTTTAGCCAATAGGGAAATGCAAATCAAACCTACACTGAGATTTCACCTCACTCCAGTGAGAATGACAATCAAATATACAAGCAATAATAAATGTTGGAGAGGATGCAGGGAAAAAGGAACATTTACACACTGTAGGTGGGATTGTAAATTAGTACAACTACTGTGGAAATCAGTGTAGAGGCTCAGACTAGGAATGGATTCACCATATGACCCAGCTAGACCACTCCTCAGTATTCATCCTAAAGAATTAAAGTCAGCATGCTGTAGCCATACATGCGTATCCATGTCTATAGCAGCACAATTCACAATAGCCAAACTATGGAACCAGGCTTTGTGTCCATCAATGGATAAAGAAAAAATGGTATGTGTACCACAATGGAATTTTTTGGTTTTTGTTGTTGTTGTTTTGTTTTGGGTCTTTTTTTTTTTAGTTAAAGAAAATCTTAATTTTTTATTCTGCAAATTTACTCTTTATTTGTTTATTTTTTAGTTATACATGACAATAGAATCCATTTTGACAGAATTATAAAATCATGGCATATATCTTGTTCTAATTCAAACAATGGAGTTTTAATTAGCCCTAAAGAAGAATGAAAGTATGTCATTTGCAGGAAAATGGATATAACTTGAGAACATTATGTTAAGAGAAATAAACCAAGCTCAGAAAATCAAGGATTGTGTGTTTTCTCTCATGTGTGGAAGCTACAGGGAAAAAAAGAAAAAAGAAAAAGAAGGGCTCTTATGAAAATAGAAGGGAGACCAGTAGAGTAGAAAAAGGGGACCAAGGGGAGAAAGGAGGGGAGGTGAAAAGGAGATTCTAGGAGTGAAACTGAACAAATTATATTGTAATATCGTGTGCATGTATGAATATGTAATGAATCCCACTACTATATATGATTATAGTGCATAGTGATTTTTAAAATCACTTTAAAAAGCGCCTACCCAATAGGAAATATTCAACAAATATTTGTTGCATGACATGAATAAATAAGAGGAAAGAGAAGTACACAACTGTGACTGCCCCTCAAATTCTCCACCCAAACACACATGCACACACACACAAGTGCATGCAAACACAGATAACACACATACACATGGACATACACATATACCACACACATAGACGCACACAAGAGCATGCATGTACACAGAGACCACACACACAGACATACCACCACCACACACACAAGCACATGCGTACACATACCACACACATATATATACCACCCACACATATGTACACATGTACTACACTATACACATACACACACCATACACACAGTTTCTCAAAGATTGACTGAGAAACAGCTACGGGGACACCGATTAGGATAAGTAGTGACAAAAGATCTAGTCCTTGTTACTAAATTTATTTAGAGGCAGCTGGAATGGGAATCCCTATTTCTATCCTTCACTGGTTGAAGTAGGTCAGGGCTCGTTCTGGGGTTTCTCCCTGGGTCTCAAGTCAGCCCCAACCCTCCTGCTGCTTAAGCAGCTCAGGCCTGTATTATATATTTCTACAATACTTAAATTCCTTCCAGTTAGTCCAGAATGTTCTAGCCCTTACTTCTGTCATCCTGCATAAAATACCACTGCCTCTTATACTCACCTTGGATCACAGACTAACAAGATGTCATAATAAGACTCTTACAGCCAGGCGCAGTGGCACACGTCTAACCCAACACTTTGGGAGGCTGAGACAGGAGAATTGCAAGTTCAAAGCCAGCCTCAGCAACGGTGAGGCACTAAGCAGTGAAACCCTGTCTCTACATAGAAGACAAAAAAATAGGGATGGGGATGTGGCTCAGTGGTGGAGTACCCCTGAGTTCAATCCCCAGTACAAAAAAAAAAAAAAAGATGTCAACAAATGTCTCCATTTTTCTCACGCCACTGTGGGCCTCACCCATTGACCAGATGTCAGACAAAAATGCACTCAATTCTCTATGTGTGTCCCAAAAAAAGCAGACCACCTCAACCTTATGACCAGATTGAACCATTTGAAAACAAAAGCAAATATTTCTATCCCAGGGGACACAAAGGGCAGAGAATCTTCATCATCAACTGCAGAAGAGCAGGGATGGAAATGTGGCATGTGTCTGTACAGACATGGCCCTCCATGCCCACTGGTGGCAACTTATCTGGAGACTTTTATTCAGCTGGTCACTTTTTCTCTTCTCCCTTAGATTTCAGACACCCTGTGTGTAATGGATTGACACATGATGCGTCAAAAACTAATGATTCTTGGCTCCTTTCATACATGTTCTAAAATAGCAAATGTTTCCTTTCTGCCTATTAAGAGCAGGGCAGTTTTGGATAAAGGTAAAGTGGCATCTAAATTTGTATCTAGGGCTAGAGGTGTAGCTCAGTGGTACAGGGCCTGTCTCGCCCACACAAGGCCCTGTGTTCAATCTCCAGCACCACCACCACCAAAAAAAAAAAAAAAAAAAAATCTTTGTAGAAGCAGAGTCAATAATAATTATATCAGATAGTAAAATAGTTAAAAAGTTGGTTACTTACTCTTGGGTTTTTATTACTTGACTCTTTTTTAAATTAATTAATTTATTCTAATTAGGTATACATGACAGCAGAATGCATTTTGATTCATTGTACACAAATGCAGCACAACTTTTCATTTCTCTAGTTGTACACAATGTAGCGTTGCATCCTATGTGCAGTAATACATGTACCTAGGGCAATATCCACCTCATTCCACCATCTTTGCTGCCCCATGCCCCCTCCCCTTCTCTCCCTCTCCTTTGCCCTCTCCATTCATCCCATGCCCCCGCTCCCATTATAGATCAGCATCCACTTATCAGAGAGAACATTTGGCTTTTGGGGATTGGCTTACTTCACTTAGCATGATATTCTCCAATTCCATCCATTTACCTGCAAATGCCATAATTTTATTCTCTTTTATTGCTAAGCAACATTCCATTGTGTATGTATACCACAGTTTCTTAATCCATTCATCTATCAAGAGGCATCTAGGCTGCTTCCAGAGTTCAGCAATTATGAATTGGGCTGCTAAAAACATTGAAGTGTCTGTGTTACCATAGTATGCTGTTTTTAAGTCTTTAGGGTATAGGCCAAGGAATGGGATAGCTGGGTCAAATGGTGGTTCCATTCCAAGTTTTCTAAGGAATCTCCATACAGTTTTTCCCATTGGTTGCACCAATTTGCAGTCCCACCAGCAACGTATGAGTGTGCCTTTTCCCCCACATCCTCTCCAACACTTATTGTTGTTCTTTGTATTCTTTTTTTTTTTTTTTTTTTGGTACCGTGGATTGAACTCAGGGTCGCTCAATCACTGAGCCACATCCCAGCCCTATTTTTTTGTGTTTTATGTAGAGACAGAGTCTCACTGAGTTACTTAGCACCTCACCGTTGCTGAGGCTGGCTTTGAACTCGCGATCCTCCTGTCTCAGCCTCCCAAAATGCTGGGATTACCAGCGTGAGCCACTACGCCTGGCTGTTGTTTGTATTCTTGATAGCTGCCATTCTGACTGGAGTGAGATAAAATCTTAGAGTAGTTTTAATTTGCATTTCTCTAATTGCTAGAGATGTTGAACATTTTTTCATATATTTGTTGATCGATTGTATATCTTCTTCTGAGAAGTGTCTGTTAGCTCCTTAGCCCATTTACTGATTAGGTTGTTTGGTTTTTTGGTGTTAAGTTTTTTGAGTTCTTTATATATCCTGGAGATCAGTGCTCTATCTGAAGTGCATGTGGCAAAAGTTTGTTCCCAGAATGTAGGCTCTCTGTTCACTTCATTGATGGTTTCTTTTGCTGAGAAGAAGCTTTTTAATTTGAATTCATCCCATTTATTGATTCTTGATTTTATTTCTTGCACTTTAGGAATCTTGTTAAGGAAGTCGGGGCCTAATTCAACATGATGAAGATATTGGCCCAAATCTTCATCATGTCGGATAATTACTTGACTCTACCTAAAAGCAGGTTTTTAATCTGATCTATAAATCCAGCTGTCCCAATTCTTAATATCCTTTTAGAAGCCCAGACGCAGTTAGAATTAACACCTACTGAAATATATACTGTTTCTTGGCTGAAGAATAGATCGCTCATGAAATGTAAAGAGTGAATCTCAGGTAAGCAAATGCAAACAAAACCATTGGCCTGTTTAAATCTCCCTTCCCTGGTGAGATGCTTATTTAAATAAATTGAGGTATAGCAATACTCCACTATATTAAGAATCATGACTTTCAAAAACGTAGTTTCATAGTAAAAATGATGACCACAAAATGTGTGCATGCAGAGGATTTAATCCAATACCCAGCCTGTGGTAAGCATTCCCCAGCCAGTAGCTACTTACAAGGTTTGTAGAAGTTCTAGAAGTTATAGTAGAAGAATCTGGCTCCCATATGCCAGGCACTAAATATATGCACTTATATACATTTATAATTTCAAAATAAGACCCATCTGTGGATTGAGAGTTATCTTACCATTTACAGATGAGAAACACGTTCAATAAGGTACCCAGTCTACTGAGTGGTAGAGCTGAATCTAGTTGCCTCCCTCCCATTATGGATCAGCATCCACTTATCAGAGAGAACAGTTGGGATTTGGACTATCTATCTAATTTCAAAGCTCCCCACATGCGTTGCTCTGACAGACCAGGCTGCAGTGAGCAGGATTAACTGAGAAATTAACAAGGTTGTATCAAGACTAAGGCCACCGGAAGCCTGCCTTGTGTGGACATCAAGGGAGACAAGTAGCCTGCCATTCTATCTCTTTACCCCTTATCCCTTTCCCTCATGTTCCTGTAGTTTCCCATCCACCAGACCCCAGAGAAATCTGGCTGAGAGAGAGAACATGGGAGTGGAGCAGGGAGGCATGAGGTGAGGTTTAGACATGGCCCTGGGTAGCAGAATATGTGCATTTTCTTGGTTAGCTTTGGGATGCCCTGGCGTAGGAGATGCTATGAATTGCCAAAAACCAGGAGGGCATTGGTGAGGCTGATGTTCATGCGTATAGATTGCTATTCTTTGAAGCTGGACTGCTTTGTTGACAGTCATGCCCAAGTCATTAGCCAACAGGGACTTGGGGAGTAGTGTGTTCTGGGAATACTTCCTGTCAGGTTTTTCCCAGCCTGGCTTTGGAATGCCTTTGCAATCCACTTTGTAGCTCTGGGGGTGGTCCAATGTGCCCAGAGGGACTCTGCCTTTGTGCTCAAACGGATTCCCAGCACTCAACCTCAAAAATAGCTGAGAGCGTAATAAAATCTCATTGAAATAATGCCTATTTTTGCTTAAAAACACAAGTCTGGCCTGGTTTCTAAAAAAAAAGAAATATTTTGCTACTTACTTTTTAAATTATAAATCACTGTTTTTAAGTTATAAATCTGCACGCTTATTTTGGAAACACTGAGAAATGGAGCGGGCTACTGGGAGTCCTCTCTATGTGAGGACATTAGCTTCCAAGGAGAAACCACAATGAGATCTGGGTCTTGACAACAGACACCTGGGAGATGGGATTAGCACTGCTGAGCCAAGCCAGGACACAAATGCTGCCCTGTTTTCCTGACAGAGCGAGAAGTTGAGAAAGAAGACAGACTGATTATCAGGAACACACTGAGAGAAAGGCAGCTGAGCGCAGGTCTTGCATGGGGACTCACACTGATAGCTGCTTTTGAACATCACAGATGAGGTCTCCTAGCCCAGGCTTACAAGAAGTCTCATGGAGTGACACCATAAACTGAAAAAGCCAGTCACTTCTGCAGATCTGAACAGGTCCCCATGGCCATTTGAAGGAACAAACTGAGACCACTATGTCAGAGGACATAGCAGTAGCCATGGCTGATAATGACTTTTATCAAGGACAAGCTGCTAGACCCTTTGGAAAGGAGATGAGGGGCAATAGCAATTGTAGGGGGGATGCAACCAAAGAGTGCTGTCACCATTGCCCAAGCCACAATCACTTCCATGACCACAGTCTGAGATGTCAAGATTTCTTAACAACAATTATGACATCAACAAGGACCAGGTCACCTCTTTTCTTTCCCATCCTACTACCTGTGCTTACCACCTATGAGTTCCCCACTGGGAGGAGACATGCAAGGGCAGTTTCACCTTCCATACTCCCATGCTGAGCCTCAGCACCCCTTTGCTCCAGGTGGCAGCCCTGACTTGACAAGCTTAGGTTCTGAGGATTGGACATGAACCCAAGAACCTCCAAGAAATAAAGAAGGAGGAGCTGGAGGAAACTGACTGACAGGTCTCATCGTGGTAACATTGTAGCCCCAGCACTGACTCTGGGTACAACGCAGACCCAGGAGAAAGTCAGGGAACCAAGTGTGTGATCATAAGCGTCACCACTTGTGTGATGCTATAGAGACCCTAAGAATGCTTATTATTATTATTGTGATTGTCATTTACAATGCTTATTTTTAAGACATGGAGAAGCAAGAAGACCGGAATGGGCTTTAATAAGTTACCCAAAACAAATCATATAAAAGCTAGGGGTGGCTGGAGGTGGGTGAGGGCTGATTGGTGAGTGGGCCATCTCTTGAGTCCTCGTCTCCCCGCCAAGATTTCAGCTCCTTTCTTCCTTGTGTTCTGTGCAGCTTGACTTCACTCCCCTGGCTACACAGCCCTCCGCAGAGCCTTTTCATTCCCCATGATTCATGTGTTTCCCTTGGATAAGGCCCAGGTGCAGCTTAGCAAGGTAAGGGCCCTCTGGGATGGAGAGATGTTCTCATCACTTCCCCAGGAAGCAGGGCTTGCCGTTGCAGTTGCACATATGATTTCTATTCCCCTCCTTATAAAGACATGTTTTTCTTGAATAAATGCTAAACAAAACTAGTCCTCTTGATTCACAACCCCATCATTCTATAAATAAAATGACACTGAGACTATGTTGGCCAGATGGTCTGGGGAGAGGCTCTGAGGTCTGTGAGATGGCCGGTGGCTCCACACTCATCACTGGGGAGTCATACAGGCCATGAGGCTGCCCTCCCCAGGATACTCTCTTCTTCCTGGAAAAAGGGGGCCTGCCTGCACTTGGCCTCCCCATTCCTGCTTTCCAAAAAAGGTTGGTCAACCTGTCTGAAGGAGCTGGGGCTCTGGAGTCTTCTAAATCTGCCTCAGATCACAGGTTTGTGGCATATTGCACAAAACTGCCCTCCAATCTTGGGAATTAACTTGATTTGTATAAGCTTCTGTTTTCTTATCAGTAAAAAACAATACATATCTAGAAGCAGTGTTATGATAAAGGACCTGTTATAAAGTAAGAAAATGAGAACTTGAGAAAAATGGCAACTATTATCGTTAAAGTTTTATTATCATTTCCTCAATTGTTACTCTCTTCAGTTTCATAATTGAAGTAAAACACTGCTCATTGGAGTGTTCAGGCAATAGAGGATTCAGCTTCAATGAATTTTCTGCCTAAATCAAGTCTTTGAGAGCCACCTATTTTCACTTCAGGCCATGATGTAGGAAATAGTCATGTTGGAGTACCTGGAAGCCTCCCTGAGTAATCAGGTAGTTGGCCATTGAGCGTCTTTTATCACTCTGAGCTATAGTTCTCATCGTACACTTGGGACGAAGACACATGGGACTGTGAAAACAAACACAAGACCCAGTGAAGTACCACGTCTCCTCGTATTGTCCCACTTTTTCCTAAAGGAAAAAGGGAGAATGACACAAAATAAAAATGTGTGCTTTTGTATATTGATGGAGATTTTTGTAGCCTCTCACTCCAGGGGATTAAAATGAAGAGGTCATGAAATGCAGGTGCTCTTTTGCAGACAGTTGAGACCAGCAGTTTCTAGATGTTTTGCCTGAATGGAGACAGGCTTCTCAGCAGAGAACTGTGGTTTTGGTATCCGATCTAAACCACCAGGTGAACTGAAGAGACAGTTGTGTGGTCTAGAGGTGTAAATTGGCATGGAAAACCGCTTTCTCATCTCTCCCAATGCACAGAGAGATTGCAAAAAGGCACACCGTCTTTAATTTGGATAGAAAGTAGATATTAAGAATTAAGTACTAAAAAAGGAAGTGCTGGCTTAAAAGGAAAAGTGGATTAATATCATATTTATTGACCACACTTATTGATCACCCACTACTGTACAAAGTGCTTTCATATAGATGATATTTTTTTAATCCTCAAAATAGCTCAGTGGGACAGGTTTTAGTATTCCCCTTTTACAGGTAAGGAAACTGAAGTTCACAAATGCTAGGTGAGCTATGCATATCACACCAGTTCATGAGAAACAAAGCTAAGATTCAAACCCAGGTCCTCCAGCTTTGTATTCTTTCCATAGAAAGGCAATTGGATAGAGAAATAACTAACAATTGTAAAATATTGCAGTTAAAGACAGTTTCTTTAAAGACAAAGAAACCAGAATCCAGAGAGGCAAAATCATCATGCATATAGGATCATACAGTTTTTTAGCAGCAAAGCCAGGGCTAGAATCCAAGATTCTTTCCACTACCCTCTCTTTTATTTAAAATAAATTTTGTTGTTTATATTTAAGGTATACAACATGATGTTGTAAGATATATGAAGACAGACAGATATAGACATATAGATATAAATTTAGATAGTAGATGGTTACCCGTGAAACAAATTAACAATCTCACATCATTATCCATTTCCCCCTTCGATGGCAAAAGCAGCAATAATCTACTCATTTAGCAAAATTCCTGAATGCAATACACTTTTATTAATAATAGTTCTTATGTTGCATACTAGATCTTTCAACTCTGTCATCCTATAATTTGCTATTTTATATCCTTTCCTCTTACTTTCCTCCCTTATCTCTCCACCCCCAACCCTGATAACCAGTATCTCTAGAGAGTTGATCTTATTTTTTAGAATCTACATTTAAGTGAGATTATATAATATTTTTTCTTTCTGTTTTTTATTTATTTGTTTTGTTTTTGGTTTTAGTTTTGGATTTTATTTTGTTTGCAGTACTGGGGATTGAACCCGGGGCACTCTACCACAGACCAACATCCCTAGCCCTTTTTATTTTATTTTGAGACAGGGTCTCACTACATTGCCCCTTGAACTTGCTAAGTTGAGTCTGAACTTGCTGTGCTCCTGCCTCAGCCTCTCCAGTTGCCAGGATCATAAGCATGTGTCATCATGCCCAGACTATTTTTCTTTCTGTATCTGGCTTATTTCACTTAGCAGATTTCTTTCAGGTCCATCTATGTTGTAGCAAATAGCAAGACTTCCTCTTTTTTAAGACTAAATAATATTCCATATAAATATTCCACAGCTGCTTTGTCTATTTGTCCTGGGTTGTTTCCACATCTTGGTTATTGTTAATAGTGCTGTGATGAACACGGAATCTCATGTATCTTTATGAAGAAATGCATTTACTTTGGGTATATAGAGAGGAATATCTGGGTCATGTGGCAATTTCTTTAGGAATCTCCATATTGCTTTCTATAATGGTTGCACCAATCTATATTCCCACCAACATTGTATAAAAGTCCTCTTTCCTCCAAATCCTTGCCAACATTTATCTCAAGTCTATTAATACTCTTTGGTGACTCTTGGAGGATCTCCCTAAGGACAAGAAGTTCCCAGAACAGAATAAGAACTCAGCTGCTCCTCCTGTTAAGAATGAATGAAAAAAAATGAATGAATGGAAAATGTGCATTTCTTTTTCTCCCACCTTCTTGATTTGTATCATGTGACAGAAGCTGTGAACAGTAATTCACATGAGGTCTCGAAGACAGCTGGCTGCTAGAACATCACCCTGCAACCCTGCACCACTGCAGAGACTCAGGCCATAATGCTCCAGTTTCTGAAACCCCGAGATCTTTCTTGTATCCCTCCTCTGACTCCTCCAGGCAGGCCTGGAGAGCAACTACATATATGTGCTCTAAAGTTGCATTTTAAATGATTCAGATGTTAAGAAAGAAAAAAAGACCAAAGGGCGATCATTACAAAGACAGTACCATGTCTTTGTCTAAGAAAAGTGTAGACCTTATAAGACTTGTAGGAATACCTTGAAGAGTCTAAGTTAATGTCTCTAAGCCTAGTCCCATCTCCGTGAGAGGCCTGATTTGTATTTCAGTGCTAGCACATGTTGCACCGTGGCCAGTACGAGGAGAGCAGAGTTAGATGCCTGGGTGACAAATCAGTCCCATTGTTTACTGAGAAGTTTCTTCAACTCCCTGATCTTCAACTTCTCATCTGTCAAGTAGTGGGTAATAAGAGCTATGGTAGAGATGGCTAGTTTCCTTTTCAGTAACATTCTCGTCTTTGCTAACACATTAATTTTATTTGGGATGGAAATGTGGACAGCTTAAAAAAAATACATTTTTGACCCTCCCTTGCAACTCTGGGTAGCAAAAGAGGTCTAAGTAAAAGTCATCATATGGGAGTTTCAAAAATTTCTCTTAGAAGAATTATTTATCTGATAGATGTTCCATTTTGCTCTTTCCTCAACTCTTCTTTCTTCCTGTCTAGAATTCAGATACGGTGACGGGAATTCCAGCAGCCATCTTGGATCATGAGGCTGAAAGGTCTAATAGAAGAGAAAGGGAGAAAGAGAGGGGATTCAAGATGACCCAAAGTCATCTTAGTAGCATGATACCATGCCTGGGATTTCTAGATTTCACAGAAAAGAGAAGTAGATCTTTATATTAATATTAATATTCTTATTTTGATTTACCTGTAATAACAGTCAAACCTAATGCTGATTGAAAGACCCAAACCAAAGACCTGTATAATAAGAAGATAATACACAAAACACATGTGGTATAGTAACTGGCATGTATTAAGTACCTAATAAATGTTAGTTGCTACTATGGCTACTGCTGTTACTAATGTTCTACTGACAACTATGATTACCACTATACCACAATTATTATGTCTCTTCCTCCTCCTTCTTCAGATGGAATTTCTTTGAGACAAACCTATATATTAATCCTATTTGTATCCCCTGTATGCCTGCCACTGTGTGTTGCATAGTTTTAAAGTAAAAGAATCATCTACAGTTAATTTTTTATTTAAATCTGCTGAGTGTGGTCAAGCTTATCAATTCTTGATAATAAAGCCTAGAGAAAAGACTCTAATTTTTACATCAGGCTCTGTATTCCCTAATTCTTGTTTTATAACTTGTATTGTTTTGTTTATATGTGAATTAGCAAATAGTTTTGTTAAGTTGTATTTTTAATAAACCATTATGTCTTTTTGCAGAAAAATTAATGTGCAAAAAACTATGAAAAAATCTGACCAGCTCAGTGTGGTGGCACACACCTATAATCCCAGCAACTAAGGAGGCTAAGGCAGGAGGACTGCAAATTCAAGGCCAGCCTCAGCAATTTAGCAAGACCCTAAGCAACTCAATGAAACACTTTTTCAAAATATTTTTTTTTACAAAAGGGATAGGGATGTGGTTCAGTGGTAAAGTGTCCCTGAGTTCATTCAATCCCCAATACCAAAGGGGGAAAAAAAAAGTCTGGCCACCTGGACCCAAAAACCATCCCATCCCACATCTCCAGCAGCCTTGTTATTATCGTAGCTGTCCTTCATTGAACACTAACTGTAAGTTCAGCACTAGACTAAGCATTTTATGTGTTTTGTCTGAATTAATCCCCAAGATCAGTCCCATGGGGGAGGTACAATTAATTACCTCCATCTCTTATGGTGGGTGGGATTAGAGTCTATGAGGAAATAGTTAATGAATGTTGGCTTTTCAAACTCAAGCCAGATACAGGAAATATTTCATGAGGGATTTGAACTCATAGAAAAACTCATAAAAGTTTCACTGAATTTTGCATTTATTTTCTTTTTCAGAGCCTCATTTAGGGGAGAAACAAAGTCTTCGAAAGAGAGAAGAAAGTTTAATACTTTTTTAACTGTTTTTTTAATATATATAATGAATGTCCAAAATTCTGTACATGTTTAATGTATATAATTTGATGATTTTGGAAGAAGAGCTTAATTCTTCTCTTATTCTAAACAATCCCCATATCTAAAATAATAATAACAATAACAATGATAATAATGTTCTTAATCACTTATTAGAAAGAAACCAAAGCCTAAAGTTCATGAAAGTTTGCCTTCTGAGAAAAGACTTTTTCCCACCAAAAGGAAATTTCATTGGTGCTAGGAAAAACATGAACTGAGGACATCTTTGGGAAAGTTCCTTGCCTTTCCCTCCATTTTCTTACAAGATTGCCTCACTTCCCAGGCCTGTAGGGATCCCTGGCCTTACCTGTGTATCTGAGACCAGAATCCTCTCACCAACCTCACAACTTACACCCTTTCATTCCATACTTGATTAGTTCTAATAATAATAATTATTATTATTAATAATTATGATTATTATATTTATAATTTATAATTA
Source organism: Geosciurus inauris (assembly GCA_004024805.1). Lineage (NCBI taxonomy): Eukaryota > Metazoa > Chordata > Mammalia > Rodentia > Sciuridae > Geosciurus > Geosciurus inauris. The sequence goes on along the minus strand of PVHX01001472.1, from coordinate 25,204 downwards.
TTATATTTATAATTAGTATTATATTTATACTTATTATATTATTATAATAATTGTAATTATTAATAATTATTAATTATAATTTTTATCGTTATTATTATTTTGATACTGGAGATTGAACCAAGGGGTACTCTACCACTAAGCTACATCCTAGCCCTTTTTATTTTTTATTTTGAGATAGGGTCTCGCTAAATTTCCCAGGGCTGGCCTCACCCTTGTGATCCTCCTGCCTCAGCTTCCTGAGTAGCTAGGATCACAGGTATGTGTTACCACACTGGTTTATTTCTACATTTTAAATTCACAAAAATGCTTTGTCTCTCATCCCAATTCTATATTTTTATTTCTGCACAATGTTTGAAGTAAAAATCAATTCATATGTCAAGTTAAATGTGTTCAAATAAGAGGGAATACCCTGATTATCACACTAACATGGGCATAAATTGGCTTAGGACTTAGATAACTGGGGAACCCACAAAAGTTATCCTGAAGTCCTGTTTTAGAGTCATTTGGTTCTAGTGGATATTGTTTTTAAAGCTATGCTGTAATCAAAGTGTTTTCCCAGGCTCTTGGAGTGCCCGGGTCAAGAATGCTGACAATCTGCTGTCAGAGAGGGAGGCTGTCAGCATCACCCCACCAAGCCCTCCCAGTCATCCAGTCATCGTTTGCATGAAACCAGCAGGCGATTGCTGCCTTGTGACATGTGTTGTGACTCCCGGAGGGAGCCAAGGGCCATGAATGAAACCTTAGAAAAGGTCATTTTATGAAAGAGGCTATGTTGGCATTCCCCGGGACAGAGATAATTTTGAATTAAAAAGCAGATTACTAGATTCCCAAGTATGTGTAGTTACTGGGATGCATCTCATTTTTTTCCCTCTGTGAGTTCTGAAAGGTTCTGCAAGTTGAATCCTCAGTCAAAGGAGCACTGGTTTGGGGTTTTTAATGACTTAGATTAAAAAAAATTGTAATTGATTATTTAATTTGGGGCTATGTGAATGATATTTGCCTAGCTCCCTAGAATGGCAGCAGCAAGTCTTATCACCTGCCTATTAGGATCTCACAGTGCCCCACCAATCTGTTTCTCTCAACCAACCTTTGCCAGGGAATCTTTTTGCTGACACCTACATGCAGAGGCTAGGAAAGCCAGTCAGCTACCCCGCTCAAGTAACTGTAAAAACATTCAAATCACTTCAACATTTTTCAACCCCATAGATAATTTCAAGACCTCTAGGATGCCTAACAAGACACACTGGAAACATTCCATGAATATTTTAACAGTCAAAAGATAAAATAAATTCCAAACAGCTTCTTAACCTAGTTTCTAAATAAATGATTTTAAATGGATTTTTTAAAAATAACATGCTCTAACAACCATATTTTGAAATATGACCATTTCAAAAATATATTTCTGGATTCTTTTGTGAACCTGATCCTTGCTTGTAGTTTTTGTTCACTACGTGGATTATACTTGAAAGAACTAAATCATATTTCTCTTTTTAAAATTATGGAAATAAACAACTTGTTTTTACTATCTATAAATCCTTTAAGAAGATTTTATACAATAAAAATATATACCTTTTGCAAAAAAGATGTGATGAATATTTTTACCTATATGAATATTTTTGCTGGAAAGTTTATGAATGATGTCTGAAAGTTTCACGTGATGATTTGCAAGAATAATTACCTTGAATTTACATAAATGGTCTTCCAAGCCTTACAAAGTAGTAGTGCAGTGGAAAGAGCATTCATTAAGAATAAAAGGAGGGCTGGGGCTGTAGCTCAGTGGTAGAGCGCTTGCCTCGCTCCTGTGAGGCACTGGGTTCGATCCTCAGCACCACATAAAAATAAATAAATAAATATATTGTGTCCATCTACAACTAAAAGTATTTATAAAAAAACAAAAAAGAATAAAGGGAGCTAGTTCTATCTCTGACTTGGCCTATAGGTAGGGAACTGACTCCTCTTGTCTTCATCCTCTTCCTCTATGAAATGGGGAGGTATGGATGATGCTTTGTTTAAACTCCTAAAACACCATTATTAGCTCTGATTTCAAACTTGCCTTATACAGATAGAGGAAAGCTATCATTACCCAATATTTTATAGAAAGCAAATGTAAACCAGGGGTCACCAACTATTGAGAGAGTCACAAAACTCAGGTCTTCCATGGCAAGCTGATACTTTTTCCAGACATCAGGAATTTCATTTAAACCTCTGGCAGGAATTACAATTATTCCATATTGAGCCAGTGAGTTGTGGCAAGTATCAAGTTCATTCCATGTGCTAATATGCCTCTTACAAGTCTCCATTACTATCAGAAATGGAGAGTAAGACCCTGAATCGTTTTCTCACCAGCAATGAAACTTCACAACAGGAAATTACAAAGGGACCTGGCACCACCATAGGCCACTGCTCTGTCATAGGTTTTCAGGCTGGGTAGGACTGTCCCTCAAACCAGGAAAGCCCTAAGGAAGCCTGTTCTGTTCTGTGCTGTTTCAGACCCTTCGATGTCAGGTTTTGTACCAAAAACTGACCAACCCATCTTCATGGGCCATGAAAGTTTCTATCAAGAAAAGTGGAAATAATTATAATAATATGCATATGACAAAAAGTATGTATTGGATATTACTTGGAAGGATCACTAAAGGCAAATACTAACTGTAGTCAAGCTTTGTAGAAATGAACATTTCTTTAATGCTAAAAAACAATTTAAAAAAAAGAGAGAGAGTATAGCCCAAACTGTTATAAATTTGTTTCTTCGGCTGTGATGAGTCACAAAGTTGGTCTGCTCTTATGAGGTGATGAGTCAGCCCTGGTTGGGTAAGCCACACTACTTGTTAGAATGCTATGACAAAGTTCAACATACTTGCAAAATAACTGAAGTATCAACCTCAGTAGGAAATGAACTGTATGAACTATCAGATTCGGGAGAAAACCAGAAGTAGACACTGACATAATGAAGACTTTGAAACACCGTAAGAGTCATTTCCTGTTTCTTTCTATGCGTAGCTGAATCCTCATTTCTCAGTTACTTTGGAAACACAGGGCGTCTGGCACGGAGGTACATGTTTGCTCATTCTATTAGAAAGGACTTTGGCAGGGCTTGAGAATATGTGGCATAACCACATTGACGATTTTTTTTAAGCTTCCACTTCCGGAGTCTGTTTAAATATTAAATGTTTTGGGTGAATACATTGGCAGGGAGCAAGCCATTCTCACGACTACTCCATCTCAGAAGCAGTTAAATATGATACCTAGAAGGGGCTAACAGAGTGGACTTTTCTGTCCTCAGGTCCTAAAAATCCCTTCAAGATAAAATCAAAGATCTACCTACAAGAGTCCATCCCAAATATCTACATAGCAAAGTCCTCTTGTCCTCACCAGCACCACGTCTGATAACCAGGCTCGCTTGTAGGTAAGGCTAGCACTCCAGAACACTCACTGCATGACACTTACTATGGCCTTCCTGTGTGGTTGGTGAGATTCCAGCTAGGTCTTTGAGAATGAAGGCAAGTAAGGATGATTTGCTGAATAGATTGGTACAACTGGTATTCAGGTTTGTCTGGTCAGTAATCCTGGATAGTTGCAATGTTGTGTTCATATGATTCCTTCTACTTAACATAAATATTTGTTGGGCTTGAATTCTACAAAAAATGAAGAATTATTTTATGTCTTTTTTTAGTTGCAAGAAAATCCTATTTCTTAGAACCAAATTATTTGGATTAGAATACCCATATGTATATAATACATAATATCTAATTCCTCTTAAAATGGTTATCAGATAATAATAGTGTTTTTGTTTAAATAATGCTTTAATTGTCAGTGAAGTGGTGAAAGGTGGCTCTGGGACTTGAACTCATGCAGATTTCACTGCTACTTCTTAGTATGTTCAGAATTGCTTCTCATGAACAGGGCTATCATTCCCACTTACATATGAGCAAATGAAGAAGGCTCCAAGAAACTGACAGCCTAATGTCATAAAACCAAGCATAGTCAAAACTAGAATCCAAGCCTTGCTCTTTGCAATAAGATGTATGATGGACATGTTTATTGCAGCAGTATTGAAAACAAACTCACTAGATGGCAATAGGCAAATAAATGAAATATTAAATCAATTCAATAGGATATTATGCCATAGTTAAAATGATGGCTTTAAAAACAATGATGAGGATGGTAGCTATCATTTATTGAATGCTTACTTTATGACAGGCACAGCAATATCCCTTCATGTGAAATGTCTAAATTTGGCTTCACAATCCCATGGAAATTAGTTTCACCAAAACCTGGGTGAACTTCTATATTCAAAAATTGACGATTTGGCTACTATCATTGCCTATATATATATATATTTTTTTTTTTTTTTTGGGTACTGGAGATTGAACTCAGGGGCACTCGACCACTAAGCCACATTCCCAGCCCTATTTTGTGTTTTTATGTAGAGACAGGGTCTCACTGAGTTGCTTAGCACCTCGCCATTGCTGAGGCTGGCTTTGAATTTGTGATTCTCCTGTCTCAGCCTCCCTAAGTGCTGGGATTATAGGCTTGCGCCACCGCGCCCGGCTGGTTGCCTGTATTTTTTCACATGAAAACAGGCTAAATCCCAAAGAACCAAAGGCCCAATGTTTTCTCTAATATACAGAGGCTAATTCAGAATAAGGTGGGAAGAAATAGAGGTAATTTGAACCGGGCAGGGGGGGTAAAGGGAGGGGAGTGGGCATGGGGGTCAGAATGATAGAATGAATCAGACATTATTACCCTATGTGTATATGTGATTACATGACCTGTGTAACTCTACATCATGTACAACCAGATGAATGAGAAGTTATACTCCATTTATGTATGATGCATTCTACTGTCATGTATAACTAATTAGAATTTTAAAAATGAGGCTAAAATAAAGTAAATCATTTGCCCAAGGGAACTCAGCCAATTGGAACACAACTAGCTGACTCTAAAGCAGGGTTCCTCAACCTTGGCACGATTAACATTTGGAGCAGGATACTTCTTTGTCACGGGGAGCCCTCCTGTACATTGTAGGATACTTAGCATCCTTGGTGTCTACCTACCAGTTATGAAAAACAAAAATGTCTCTAAACATTATCAGATGTCTCCTGGGGACAAAATAGCTACAGGTTGAGACCACAATAAGTGGCTAAAGCCTTAAGATGAACCATTCTGTCGTATACTCCGGCCAACACTGGTGGTCTTCAAACAGAAACGTGGTGATGAAAGGGACAGATGTGGTCATAGACAGGATTCCCTGAGAAACAGGCTGTGACACTCAGATTCAACTGCAAGAGATGGCAGCAGCAGGGGTATAGGATTCTTGAGAACTTTCCCTGTGAGGAAGCAAGAGAAGCAACACTGGGCAGAGGGAGAATTGAACCCCCATGCCAACTCATTGTTGAGACAGGTTCTAGCCAATTCCACAGGGAGCCTGAAGCTGGGATGGCTGACTTCAGACAACAGGGCCTGTCCTTTATTCACTCTCGGCAGCCCACTCCCTGTATGCGAGCTACCCTCAAGGACCTGGTTGTGATCTAGAGCAAGATGCATCTTCCCAGGGCAACTTTGGGGAAAGCACTCAGTGAGGACATGACAGCCTCCTACACTTACACATCTGCCCTCTCTGAGTGGCAATCCCGGCAGAGCACCACAGCTACATTTAAGTATTTTGATTGCATAATTGTAAATGATTTAAAATATATGAGTGGCCCAAGACTGAAAAGTAACAAGTAAATTAAAAGTCATTGAAATGGTAGTACTACAAATAATTCATTTTCTTCCCTTACCAAAGTTGACTACAAGGAGGGTGTCATCGTAGCCTTTCTCTCCATTTAAAAACAAGTGCTGAGATCTCAGAAAACACAACTCACAGCTTCAAAATGCCATATGGATTTGTGTGACTATGATTTCAAACCTGCTTATCTGTCCTAAAATGCAGGGAGCTTACCTCAAGAGCAATGCCAGGTATTGTTCTAAGCACTTTTATGTGTACTAATCTAGCAAATCTCCTCAAAAACTTTGAGGCACGTGATTTTATTAAGTCCATTTTCCAAAAAAGGAAATTGAATTCCCAAAAAGTTTTTAAAAAAATCAAGATCTACACAGCAATAAGTGGTAGAATTGGGACTTGAACCCAATACTATGACTCTCAAATTCTGGCTCTTACTAACCCTGCTCGGCCATCTCCTATGCTTATGCCTTTATTTCACACAGTGTCCCTGAAGTCCCCTCAGCAGCAGCATTTTAACTTCTGATTTTAGTTTTTCTTAAAAACAAAAACAAAAGGAGAATAATAAAGCTGTCATTCTAAGACAATGCTAAAGGATAAAACAATTGCTTTCAAAATTTCTAGGCTTTTGAAATATAAAGGCATTTAATTAATGCCAATGGAGACTGTGAGAACAAAGTCAGGCTGTTTTTTTTAGGGAATGAAATCCCTCTTCTACTTTCAACACAGAACAAGAAGCTTTATAGATCCCAGCTTGAAGAATGATTCTCTTAGTGTCAAAGATTTAACCTCCCCAAAGATGTAAGGTTCAACAGAAAATTACCTTCAAGTTGATTCACTAAGGACCTTGTCTCATCCTCTAGGAAGTATGGGAAATTCGACTCTAATTCATTAACAGTCAAAAATTAATTACACCAAAAGATGGGTAAACTTCTATATTCAAAAATTCCCAATTAATTTTAAAAAACCGATTTCTAACTTCAAAATGTCTTTTTCTTCCCAGAATGACCATGACTTTTATGACAGTCAAGCCCTCTAGAACCTTTGTCCCACAGGAACAAGTTTAGTGCCCAGAGAACCAGGCCTTTAAAAGGTACATAGGCCAGTTGACTGAATAGATGCTTTATTTGAAATGGAATGCATTTCGAAAATATGAAAAATAAATCACATCTCTCCAAAATCACTTGAGACATATTTACACAAATTCCAACCACACTCTTAAGTTTGCAGTGTGATAGTTTGTAAAGCATTTGGTACATGGTGGTGCTTGCTTTCCAGAAGCTGTTGTTCACATGTTCTGAAACTTGGAGTAGAAAGCTGACAGCTGATGGAAGGATGTAACGAAGAATTTTTCTTGAACAACATGCTTCTCCACTGTCCAGTCAATCACCAACAGGCCAGCTTCAGAGCACTAGGGAGTTGTATGCAAATACTTCTAATGACCAGGAGTCCTTCTGTTTCCTTCATTGTACAAGGACGCACCATCCTACTTTTTATTTATTTATTTATTTTTGGTCTTTGTAGTGCTTGGGATAGAACCCACTGCCTTGCTAGACAAGTGCTTTACTGCTGAGTAATAGCTCTAGCCCAAAAATGGCCTAAAAAAAAAAAAAAATCTGTTGGATCCTACTCCATTTGACAAATATCCTAACAACAAAGTCACAGATCACTTTGTCACCCAATCTTATATAACTGGATTGGCTATTCCACATTGCAGATCCAAAACATCACCCTTCAAAACTATGTCAAGAATTCAGAAAACAGTTCCTAAAACCCATTCAACACATTTCCACAATTAAACATCTTAGGTTGCTTTAGGTTAATAGGTGTATTTCTCTGGAAGGAATCACTGATGGATACAATATCATGATCCATAATTTCCAAATTTTAAACTTATTCTGCTGAGTATATTTATTGATGAAGCAAAAATGAATTCGTTTGACACACACACACACACAAAAGAAGAAGAAAGAAAAAGAAAAAAGCAACTATCCTCATATCCTTGTAGGACTATCCTCGTCCCACAAAGTTCTACGTTCTGTGGAGTTGCTGCAGGCTCAATCAAGTCTTAGACCTTTCTAGACCTGCTACTATCATATGGTTAACACCTGCAGCTAAACAAAACCACATCACTTTCTGGGGAGGGAGCAGAAAACAAATGGCATATCTGAACTGGCAACAAAGTTTAGTGTTAGGGCACTTTAAGAGAAATACAAAGCATTTGGTATATGAGGACAAAAAAGAAAACAGATTTTTCAACTTAATCCAGACTTCATAAAAGTGTTTACATGTGAGGAAAACTCCTTTAAGTAATGTATAGAGTTTTCTTTTTCTTTTTCGTTTCTTTCTTTTCCTTTTTTCATGTCATCATTGGAAGTGAAATGATACAAGTTGGCTTGCCTCATACCTGATTAGAGAATCTCAGCTTGCTCAATGAGGAAAATGTTCATTTTGAAAGGGCTCTTTCATAGATGTTTATTCACTGACCTCAACACTCCCTGTAGGGCATAAGCAGATCTAAGTGGATTTCTGCTAAGGATGAGGAGCTTCATGATGCTTAGCCTGTTCCTGAACTAGTTGTTCTCAGGGAACGTGAGGGCTAGAGAAGGAAGCACTCAGGGAGACAAGGGAAACCACCTCCTGGGTGGTACTGAGGAGTTACACAGTTTTTCCATTTTTCAGTCATTTGTCCCTACAAATCATCAATGAGCTGCACAGAAGCTGGGTGCCAATAAGAGTTCAAGGACAGAAGTTCAATTTCTAGATGGGACACTCCTTTTTTAACTTCTTACATTTAATGTTTGGTTGGGGGGTGGGGTTCTATTGGACCTGCCCTTTTGTTCTTTTTCTTGGTTTAGTTGAAAGTATTTTTCTACTCTTTTTCAATGAAGCTGACTTGTCAGGTTTTACAGTACCACAGATGGTTTGTATCATTTTCTTCCACATAGGACAGAGCCACTGAGATAACAAATGATAAACATTTGTATTTTGTTTAGTTGTGTTGAACATGCATGTTATTTTGCTCTGGAAAAATTATTAAACTATAGTAGTTTCAAAGTGTTAAAACAATAAAAACTGTCCTACTTTTTCTAGTTTCTGAAATTTCACAGTTAAATGCTGAGGGGTTCTGGCTAGACTGCCATAGTGAAGTTTGAGTCAGCATAAATGTCACAGCAGACCAAGGGACAAGGGCTATGGAAGAACAAGAAATCATGAAGAATCATGATTTCAGTAGTCTCACTGAGAGCCATGGCTACTGTAGGGGGAAAATTGAAGAAACTGGGGCATATTTTTTTCAACAATGGTATTATCTAGCACTATACACAAGCTAACAACATGCAAATGCCTTTTTAAAAAACCTACATCAATCTTAATTTTCCAAGTATTTGGTATAGAACTTTTTTTAAAACACAAGAATTTAGAAGAAAAACCCTCCATTTGAAAAGAGCTGTGGATTAATTGGGGTTGTTATGATCTACATGTATTAAAACTACAGTATTATGAGGCATTTCCTAAGTCAGGTCAAACTGAATTTAAAAATATTTTGACCTGTTTCTCTGAGCTGTCCCATATACTTATGATGTCTTTAAATCTTGATAGTATTTTCACAACCTCAACCTAAACAACTCCTAGAAGTGGGAATTCACTTACGTTTTTTTTGTTTTGTGCCATTTGCATAAGTTTCAATTTTCCCCTGTAACTTCTTAAATGAGTTATTATCTTAAAGTTTGATCATTTAAATTTCCTTGAAATTCCTTTCTAAATAAGGAGAATAAAAACATCCCCAGGATGCTATTCTACTTTCATTTCTTGACTGTATAGCTTAGCGGTAGTCTAAAATGACCATTCCAATTTAGATGCTGGAAAAATACTGACCAAGACATTGTGAAAAAGACACTGGAAAACAGAGACCTATTAGTAAAGCCATGCAGATAGGAAGTGATTTTTAGCCCCAAGAGGATTTGGTATCATCTATGGCTCTTTCTAAGTAGCATCTGCCCTGGTGGACTCTGACCATCCTTTTGATTTAACACAGAAGGAGTTTGTTCTACCTTTAAAAGCACATCCTCTCCCCCTGCCACTCCGCCCTTAGACTCCTGAACAAATGGCTGCTAAAACAAGACTGGGGTTGTTTTCTTACTGAAATCCATTGTTTATCCAGTCCTTCCTTTTTCATTTCTGAATTTAGCTAACCTAAGAAAACATATAATCCTATAATTTCTTACAGAACAATAAAAACAGTTGGTTTATCTAATCAACATTATTTTCTGTATGAAAATTAAAAAATATGACTTCTAGTCCTTTGATATTTTTACAAACCATATTTTAAACTATGAGATTCTACAGTGTGCTTCTAGAACAAACTAAAAAGGATCAGAAAATGTAGTTCAATTCAAGTGTGCAAAGCTCTTAGTGAAGGATGCTCCAATCTGGACAGGGGCACAAATACTTTTAAACAAGTTGAATGATTCCCCCACCCCCACCCAACCACACTACATTTTCTAACTGAAACATCTAATGCATTCATATTCATAAAGCACAATTAAAAGGACTGTTTTTGTTTTGCTTTTTTTGGTGCTGGAGATTGATCTGAGCCTGGCAGTCTACCACTGAGTACACCTTCCAACTCTCAAAAAGAATCCTTATTAAACCTTCACACACAGATTATATAAACTCCTACAGCAGACCCAGCCCTACCACATATTTAAGACATGACCATCCTGCATTCAATTGGGTTATGTTCTAAATATTTTGAAATCAGATGTCATTACTACTGGTTTCCGAAAGCATTATTTTGAGCATTAGATTTTCATAACTACCCAATTCTGAGCGTTTAGTTTTTTAAAAAAGTTCTATTCTATATAAACTATATGTCTAAGGAAGAAAGCTCAAAAAAAAAAGTAATATCAGAGTTTAATTTCAACCACTTGGCATAACAATGAACATGTCAGACCTCCTGAAAATGCCCTGGGAATATTGATTGTATTCTTAATGTTTTCCTCTCCACCACCCTTTTTCTTTTATCTTTTCCAAGATTAGAATTTACTAGGGAATAGGCTTTTGGGAAAGTGGCCTACATTCAGAAATGTCTTAGAGCAAGTACTTAAAAAAAAAAAACTAATAAATAACCATAAACCAAAATACATTAAAATAAAATTACAGTACATCATAGCTTCTAGAAGGTCCACTAAATTAGAAGATCCTTTCAAAGGTTCATAAATAAAGTCTTCTTGACTCAAAATCGATCCCCGCATCGTGATGAAGAATACGCAGAAAACTAAGAGGAATCTCAAGTTATCAGGTGATGTCCAAACTACTTGGTCTGATACAGGGCGGGGAGACTGTTTTGTTTTTGATCCAAGTGAAGACAATAGAAATGTGCTCGTCCCACTTCCTCAAGTCTTCAAAACCTGGAAAGAAATGACACCGAGTAAAGTAGGTTGCTCAGAATCGTTCAAGATCCGGTTTTCTTCGGATGGATAAGTCCGGTGGACAAAGCATACTAGAAAGATAACCAGGTCGCTCCCGGAGTGCCAGACACACAGTTAAGTTGACGCTGGAGCGCACACCACCCAACAAGGACAGTCAGGGTGGGCAGGGAGGCGGCGGTCTGCATGCTTCCCTGCCTGGCCTGAATACCCCCGGCCTTTCCTGGCTCCACCTTGCTTGTCTTCTTTCCACCTCCCCAAAAACTTGGAATGATTTCTCATTTTCCCACCCAACAGCCAAACTGATGAACAAGTTCCTCTCAACACCCCTAGACCCACTTCTCTGTTCCTCTCAACACCCCTAGACCCCACTTCTCTTAGCAGGAGTTGCTAAGACCTTACCTTTTCTGGCCGGAGTACTGCCCCCTTCAGGCAGAGTTGGAGGTGCTGCGGAGAAGCCGGTGGCCGTGCGGCTTCGAGGGCTGTTGGGGATGCGTTTGTTGGTGCGGGTGTTGTAGTTGGTGCGGATGAGGGTGCGGGTGTGGATGCTGATGAGGATGCGAGTACGGATGGAGTTGCTGAGGCTTGGGCTGGGGCTGGGACTGGAGTTGGAGTTGGAGTTGGGGTTGGGGTTGGGGTTGGGGTTGGGGTTGGGGTTGGGGCTGGGATTGAGGCTGAGGCTGAATCTGTGGCTGCGGGGGCTGCTGCTGGACCAGATGCTGCTGCTTCTGCCGCGTGGACTTGACTGCCAGGATGGCCTGACGATTCTTGTATTGCACCATCTGCAGAGTGATCTCGGCGTTCCAACCCTGGTCCTGCGGGCACCGAAAGTCAATCTCCTTGCCCTCTGCCATTACCACAGTGAAATACATATACTTGCCCTTGCGCTCCACGCAGTCTACGGTCTTCATGTTGGAAAAGTGCAATTCCTTGAGCTTGACCGGGGGCTCAAGGCCGGCAACAGCGGGGCCACTGGGTTGCGACGGCTCAGCCGTCCCCTGCCCGGGCTGTTGCTGCTGCTGCTGCTGTTGCTGTTGCTGTTGGTGTTGCAGTTGCTTGGGCGGGATGAGCAGCAGCCCCTCCTCAGTGAGGATGCAGCACTTTTTCTTCCAGAGCTGCAGCAACCCGTCGCTGCGCTTCTCCAGCACGCCCTCCTTCAGTGCCTTGCAGCCGCTGCTCTCCAGCATCTTCCCGGCATAAGGGGGGCCGCCGTTCGGCTCGGCCTCTCCGCTTCCTGCCGCCCGGGCTGGGGGCAGCAACAGCAGCCGCGCGCCGTCCTCTCCCCAACGGCTCCCACCGCCGCCTGCCCGGAGCGCGCAGAAGAAGCTAACACGCAGGAGGCAGAGCGGCGGCGGCGGTTCTGGGTCCCGGCAGAAGGGCAGCCGCGTCCTGATACGCCACAAGGTCCTGGAGCTGCGAGCTGCCTGGCCTCTGCCGTCCTCCTGCGAGCGCTCACTGAAGGGCACTGGCCGGGCCCCCACGCGGCGCTTTTGAATGGGCCATCCTCCCCACCCCCGAGTGACACCCAGCGGAAAAGGCGGCTCCTGGCGCCCGCACCGCGGGGGAAAGCCCAGCTCGGAGAGGCGCTCGGCTGCCGGCGCACGCCTCATTAACTTGGGGCCTTCCCAAAGCCGGCCGCGAACACGCCCCCTGCGTCCCTTGCTCCGCCTCTCGCCACCCACTTACTTCAGCGCTTCCTCGCCTGGCAGGCAGTAAGAACCTGAGCCCCGGAAACTCTTCTACTCCGCCCAGGGCGCCCCAGCTGCCTAGTGACTGGTGCCAACGCCCAAATGGTGCTGAAAGGCCATCCCCTCTGTCCCGCCTTTCCTTGGCCCACGGGTCCCTCTGCTAACAGCCTCAGAAAGCGAGGATGTGGTTGTGATGGCGAGTAACAGCTACCAAGCAAGTGCCTGGAATACAAAGCCCTCTGCCCTGGGGAACCAGCCCCAGGGTTTAGCGCCGGACTCTGAGATCCCGTAGAACCAGTTTCTTGGCCAGGAGGAGCAGGGAGACTGAGAATAAGACTGACCCCAACACGCCAGGATGTCCTGCCGAAGCGTGTGCCCCAGACCCGTATGTAGTGTACAAAGGCCTGATAGGACATTGTACTTTTTGTTAAGTCATTAAATAGCTCTTGGAGTAGATGTGTTAAAGCAATAGAGCTACCGCCTGTTCATTTTAGAAGGGTAGAAAAAAGTGGACGCACGTGAGAAGGCATTTCACCTTCTGTGGACCCCAGACCACAGGCAGTAGCCAATCTCCCCCACCCAGAACATAAGTTTCCTCGGTTCCTTCTTGACAAGGACCATTCAGCCTGCAATATCTCTCAGAATAGTCACTCAACCAACTATTAACCGGAGAAAATGTTCCCGGTCTGAGATCCCACACTAAGTCACAGCTTAGTCTTCCAAATGCCGACCGGCCCACCAGGATGACCGGCCCACCAGGATCCCTTCGTACAAACGCCTATTGGGCCAGATCAATCTGGAATCTCTGTGAACAGGGAGGGTAATGTCCTACTGAACCCCAGCTCCCTCAGCTTCTACAGAAGTGCATAGACCGAGATTAGCCTCCTGTTGGAGGGGAGCGCCAAGTATGCACCGACCCCGAGGAAGATAATTTCGCAGAGAAAAATAAGAGGGCGGCGGGGGCGCGGGGGCGGACAAGCCAGGGTAAGAGAATTGCCTGCTGCTGTGGTCCAAGTAGAAGGGGGAGTTTAGCTCTTCTGCTAATCACATGGCTATAACAAAGAACTGAAGAACAGAGAAGCTTGCAAAGCTGAGCAAATCAAAATCCTTTAAGAAATTTGGACAAAGGGAGAGGCAGCGACCAGAACAAACCTTAATCTTTTTAAAAGTGTCATTGGGACATGGTTCTGAGTCCCATTAAATTGCACTTGGCCAGATCTCAGGGCTTTCACATAATCGATAGATTTAGCAGTCTTTTAAGAAGAAGCGCAATTATTGGAATTTTTTCAAGATTTCTAATTATGTTAAAAAGATTTACAATCCTATATATCAATGACAAACACTATACCTAACATCTCAGTTTGTTTCGTTCTCTTTGTGGGACAACTGAGCATTCCGGAGAATTTCTACATGACCAGCTGTTTATCCTTTTAACAGAATGACATTCTTAAGCTCATTTGGAAAAGACACTTCCTTTAAATCTACAGACTCTGAGGGCAGGTGTCATTGACAAAAGACATTTCATATAGAAAAACATGGTAAAAAATGAGATGTAATCTGAAACCCAAGCCATTTTTTTAGGAGAAACTCCAGTGTTTGGTGTTAACCTTCTGTGGCTTACCAAAATGTAACAAATGCATTCTATTCTCCTGTATTAATACTTGACTAATTAATATTTGAAAATGTCTTAACAGCAAGACTTACAAAAGCCCCACTTAATTATAACGAGACTTTAAAACTCACAATTTTCCATTGGCTGTTTCACAATTACTAATTTGTTGTCAAGTCTATAATGTGCTCTAACCACAACACATTATTGGAAATCTCTGGATGAGAATCTTGTAGATTGGTGACAACTTTGCTCTTATTTCATTGCTACCAACTCACTTTTCCCCTTCTTTGTTAGTACTGAGGATTGAGCCTGAGTGCTTTACTACTGAGCTAAGCTACATTCCCAGCACTGCCACCACCCACCCTTTGAGACAGGGTCTTGCTAAATTTCTGAGGCTGGCTTTGAACTTCTGATCCTCTTCCCTCAATCTCCCCAGTAGCTAGGGTTACAAGTCTGCACTGTACTGCTTGTGCCCAGCTCCAACTCACTTTTGAAATGGTCATATTTGCAGATTTTTAAGACAATGACAATTTGCAGAAAATGCATTACAGCAAATTACTTTAGAACTTTAAAGCTGTATATGTAACGAAGGCCCATAAGTCACTTAAAAGTGACTAAACTTCAGGAAACAAAATCATTGCTTCAGTAACAAACTTAAAATAGCTAATTCCAATTGAATGTTACAGCTGGTTTACATCAAGTTGTCCATCAGCAGCATAGGATAGTGTTCATTTTTTCCCCTTGGATAAAGTTCTCCACTTGATTTCAATGGCATCATTCTTAATTTTCTTCCTTCTGTCTGGTCACCGTCTCCTCTTTAAGTTCATCTTCTTGGCCCAAACTTTTGAATACTATAGTACTCCAGATCCCAGTCCTTGGTTATCTTTCTTTAGACTCATTCTGTATCTCAACCAGACTCATCATGTGCCCAAAACTCCCAAATGTATATACCAAATTGGATAAGCTATATGCAATTGCTTATTATCAAAGAATAAAACAGATTGCTAAAGCTTAACAAAAAATTTAACCAGCCAGGCAAGGGAACACTTACTAGGAAGAACATTCACTGAGTTGTTCACCAAAGTGTGAGGGAATTTTAGGTCCCAGGAAGTTTAATTCTTAAAGCTTTTACCAAAAACAACAAACACACAAACCACAACTGAAAACATTCTACATAGAAGACAAATGAACAGATTGATACAAAACCTAAACAGATTCCTGGCTGGGCGCAGAGGGTAAGGCAAGAGAGGATCCCAAGTTCAAGGCCAGCCTCAGCAATTTAGCAAGGCTGTATAAAAATTTTTTAAGTATTTTAAGTCTTGGAATGAAGCTCAGTAAAGCAACCATAGGTTCCATCTTCAGCACCTCACCCTCTGAAAAAATTCCTAGATGGAACTGGTTCAAAAAGGTGTAGAGAATCAGGACACTTAAAGTTCATTGTTTTAAAATAGCTTTAGCTGGTTAGAATTGCTGTAGTGAAAAATAGCCTTCAGTTTGGATATATTTCAGGCCAGCACTACTACAAGTTGGAATTGTTTTTCTTGTATTTCTCTATAGTATTATCTGGGTGCTATATAGAGCTCAAACATATGATCTTCCAATGTGATCCCACTGACTTTTTTTTTTGGTACTGGAGATTGAACTCAGGGGCACTCGACCACTGAGGGACATCCCCATCCCTGTTTTTTGTTTTATATAGAGACAGGGTCTCACTGAGTTGCTTAGCACCTCGCCGTCCAACTTGTTTTATCTACAGCCCCCTTCTCAACTGATGGTGATCAATCTGAACAGTTGATCAAGCCAAAAAACTTGGACCAGGTCTGCCCTTAGCCCAAGCCAAGAGGAGTCCTAGGCTTTTGAAGTATTATGTACTTCAGAGTAGTCAAAATGACATGTCTATCTGGAACACACATTTTACACTCCAGGCACTGTAGACTCCAAATACTCTACCTAAAAGATCTCCAGACTGTTCCAGGGAATGCATTGTTACCACTGTGTACATTGATATGTTAAGGGATGGGCAGTTTGACTACAGTCTGCCCAAATACACAGGAAGCTCTTTGAAACCATTCAGAGCTTAGAGTGGGGAGGAAAAAAAAAAAGGGACATGGGCTGAGAATCAGCTCTGCTTACAAATTATATTCTGGTGAAAATTCAAATCTGGCTTTCCAGGTTCTTATAAAGGTATGTTTGTCGAGATAGGAGTATTGGACATATTTTCATTTAACAAAATATTTAAATATTTAAATACATAGTATCTGCATTGTACTCATCTCTGGACTGCAAATGTCAGAAGCATATATGTCCACCTTCTAGTAATCTCTCAACACCCAATCTACTTTTACACAGCAAATTCCATTGGCTATACTTTCAAACTACATCTGGATCTGGTTTTTACTTTCATCTCCCCTATAGACTAATTTTTCTCGAGTTTACCCATCTTATAATCTAGTTTAAACACAGGAATCATCACAAGCACAAGACTTTGCTCAAATGTCACCACCTTAACATGGCCTATCCCAATCACTTAAAATTGCAACCACCTGATTCCCCTTAATTTTTCCTATATTATTACTTTCTAATAATACTGAATAATCGTTGCTAATTTGTTTCCTTTTTTAGAATATAAGCTCCTCAAGGCAAGGATCAGTTTCTAATATGTCCCAATCACCTAGAACAATGTTTGGCACACAGGTGCTCATTACAAGGAGAAACTTTTTGGAAGACTAGCATAAGATCAATTTATTCAAATGCTTTTGATAAAATATTACCAAAAAAAGTCTTCCAAACTTGCCATACCAATATATTTTTGGTATACTTTTCAAATGGCCAACTACAATGCATGGGAAGTCCATTATTTTAAATGCTACTGTATTCCCTAGATGCTATCTAAACATAGCCCACAAAACTTTCTGAAAAATATTTTATCTACTGTTGTCCAATAAGAGTAATTGAAAAGAAACTAAATTAATACCTGGCAATGAGCCAAATACTTGCCTAAAAGTCCACTAGCCAATATGGTTAAATGTTTAAGTGCAGAACTTGCAAAGTTAGATTTGGATAGAATAAAGGTTGAAAGAGTTAAAAGCAGGCCAGGCACAGTGGTGCAAACCTGTAATCCCAGGAGTTCAGAGGCTGAAGCAGGAGTCATCCAAGTTCAGAGCCAGCCTCAGCAACTTTTCAAGGCCCTAAACAACTTAGCAGGACTGTCTCAAAAAATAAGTAAATAAACTTGAAAGGGCTGGGGATGTAGCTCAGTAGTCAACTGTCCCTGGGTTCAATCCCTGGTATCCACCCCCTTACCCCCAAAAGAGTTAAAAGCCTTTAGCCAATATTCAGTGAAAATGTCAGGTGTATCGAAGTATAACCAGTCTCACATTCAGAATACAACTTAAAAAACTTATAATGACCTAGCTGTTTACTTCATCTTCCAAAGTACTATTCCAAATATAGATTCGAATTCCCAAAATGACTTAATTCAAAGTTAAATATTCAACACAGATCTAGACTTCTTAGATGAATTCGGCAGCCTTTTTGGCTCATTAGCTGATGAACTGATGCCTCCTAGCGATCAACTTGTGCAAAACAGCTGAGAACAAGTCTGAGGAAGGGTTGGTGCTCATTTTAAAAATGTTATCACAACCTACTTAAGTCAATCATCTTTCTCTACCATTTGTCTTGCCAATAGTCTAATTCAGGTTCATGTGGCCTCAACCACTTGATCCACAGAATATACATTGCTACCTTTTTTCTCCTTAGATAATGTGCAAGTTACAATTACTTCCCACTGTGGAACATACCAGTTCCTTACAGTTGCATGGAAAGCCCTCACAGAATGAGTCCCACTTGCCTTTAGTTTTTACTCCTTCCACTCAATTTTAAAGGAGCACCAGTCACATAACTACTTGTGTTTATTGTCTTACTTTCCCAATTCCTTCAAATCTTGACTTCTTGGGATTCTTCCATTTCCTTCCTAATCATACTTCATTTCAAATTCTAATTGGTAATCAGATTTTAATATGTATCTAATTCACTGGCTAAGATCTCGGCTGAGTGTTTTCACCACTTTACATTGATAGCACTTAAAACGAGGAGAGCTGTCTAAATGTTTTCTGACTGGAATATATAACTCAAAACAGGGCAGACAGGCTTTAAGACATTTTATTCAAGACAGTTAACAGCTGAGGAGTATGGTGATGTATAAGACACCTATGGCATGATTTATTTTGAAAGGACATGGAAATATGGGAGTAAATGGAGCAGGGATTTGGCTCTTTTTGCATTAAATTCACAACATGGTATGTTAGAGTGGCAGTAACTCAATGAGAGCCAAAAAGAACAAATACTATGATCACACAAAACTTCAACCACTTGACTTCAATATTGTGACATCTTTAGGTCTTTCAGGCATGGCAAGCAGAGAGGCATCAGACTTTCCACAATGACACTGGAAGCATTAGTAAGCTTATTTTAACATTGCCCTG
This sequence comes from Geosciurus inauris, assembly GCA_004024805.1. Taxonomy (NCBI): domain Eukaryota; kingdom Metazoa; phylum Chordata; class Mammalia; order Rodentia; family Sciuridae; genus Geosciurus; species Geosciurus inauris. The sequence goes on along the minus strand of PVHX01001472.1, from coordinate 6,266 downwards.
GCCAAATAACATCCAAAATGCCACTCTTCATCTAAGAGATTATGAAAACCTAATTTCCTTTCCTAGGTCTGCTTCTACTTAAACCAGGAATGTTCCTGTTATTGGCAATTTAAATATCTGACTGATGCGGTCACTTAGGCAAATCTTTCCATTTAAGGGACTCGATTCCAAGGACGACTCCCTCTTTTGTCATCATCTTTCCATTAGAACACAGCATGTAGCTTGAGAAAAGAAACTTTAATTTGGTCATTACTGATCTCTAAAAGTAAAAACACAGTAAATGGGCAAATATCTGAGTTTTTTTAGGCAATAAAAGACAAACGCAGTGCTTACAGACAATCCCATCCAAAAGCCTAAAGATGAAGGAAGAGATAGCATGACAGCTTACTTGGGTGGTATAAATAGTAAAAAGTTATTTTTAAGAACAATTTGCTGACCAAGAATCAGAAGGTAGAGGTGCACAACAGATGACAGGATAACAAAGATCCAAGAGAAGGGATTAAAAACAACACCTGTGGGGCAGCAGTCCCAGAAAGGCAGAAAGATTATTTGTACCAAAAATACAACTAAAGAAGTCTTTCTGTAGCAAGTTTCTACGCTGCCACTGAACATGCCAGGAGGAAAAGTATCTCATTAAGGAAAGAGAAGTTTTTTAAAAACAGGTCACAATCCCTAATTTTAAGTAAATGACTACTGAGTGACAATTAGTCTCCCTAATAGGTCTGACACTACAAAACCTGTAATAATCTCATTTGTGTAGGCATGGCTCTGAGAAAGTTATACAAGAGAAATTTTGGATGAAAACTAGATCTCCAGTCCTAACTTTTTCTTAGGCCTATTTACTTACTTCTGAAATGTTTGTGGGTTTTCAGATATCCCTGATCGAATAATCCTTCTCTAAATCTTATTCAAACTTTGTTACAGATGGCTGTCATTGTAACCATTTTCCCAAGATTCTGCTCTAGGCAGCAAGCATGGCCATGTCTACTGTAATGACCGGCCTCCCTGTAGCACTGTAAGCATAAATCACAGGTTTTCCTCTAAAGGAAGCCAAATGCCAATAGCCTTTTACCCCTGATGTTTTGCACAGCACCTGGAAATGACATTTAGAGCCCCAGCAGACAGTTTGGATGATAAAGCAACTTGCAAAGGACAGAAACTTCTCTCAAAACCATTAAGCTCCCACACATCACTTCTAGAAGAAAACTCCAAGCCACACTTATTTGCCTTGTTCTCTCTCTCACAGACAAAAGGAGAGTAACGTGTAGATTAACTCTGATCTTAAAAAATTTCAGTTTAAAAGCTCTAGTCAAAAGAAATCATCTTTTACTTACCTTTTAAGGTTCCTTAACTTGACATGACCTCATTAGATACACATTAAGGAATCTCTATTGTTCCGATAAAATTCAAATAAAATATTTCAATTATGGAAAAAATGTTTTTCTCTAAGCAGACATAAATATGTAATTTAACCTTATTGTTTCTGGCCATTTGGAAAACAATTATAGCTTTTGCTCTGTCAAAATTATTGTAACATATTGTATTTCCCCAAAACCATAAAGTATGTAGCTACTACAAGATTCTGACTCCTCACTTTTTCAGTATCTTATCCCTCCTCCAGCAGGTAGGAGTCTCTTCCCATTGAACCTGGGTGGGCTTCTGATTCATACAAAACAATAATTGATAAGACTGCCCCAGGAGCATGACAAAGGGTGAAATGTCTAACCTGTTAGGTCTTGGGACACAGCCACCAAGCTGAGACCACGCACAGGTTCTTACCACATGCCCACTTAGGTGTCAGCTAGCTTTAATAACCAAAATTGTGCATGAAAAACATTCAGATGATTCCATTTTCTATTCTTCATAAGTTGTCCCCATTGAAGCTCAATTGAACTACCTAAGTTCGGTCAGCCAAAAAAATTGTCTTAAAGCATGAAGTTTTGGGGGTAATTTTGTTATACGGTACCAGGTAGTTGCTATTATTGATATGTCCTCCACATATTAATATCCTTCACAGCTGTTTATAGAATATTCACAATCCAGTTTTGTTGGCTTTTTTGGTTTTCTCAAAATATACAATATGTAGAAATGATAACCACAAAGACTTCAGAATATCTTGGTTAACTGAGGGGACTGAACAAATCAATTTGCTACATGGTCCCAATATAGGAATATGGCTAGTACACTGCCAGGAGTCCAGATACAAAACCTTCCATGTTCAAGCTCAGTGCTGTTAAGTTGGGAAATCCATTAGTAAGCAAGCGACCCTGGAATATGTCATAACCTGGTAGAGCCAGTTCAGAACTGAAGAACCAAAAAGGGTAGGTATTGAATCAATGAAAAAAGTTGTGTCAAAATAATAAAACATATGCACAAGAGCCCAGTGGTAGCGAGTGAAAGGAATGTGGACAAACTCCTCAAACTGTGCAAATGCAGGTTGGATGGGTTGAGCTGATCTCCAATTCACTCTAAAGGTTCTAGGTTCATTCAACCAGCCAGCTAATAGCAGAAACAGACTCAGCCTCTAGTTTTAAAACTGGCCTATTCCAAGTCTAAAATCCCATCTGACATCCACCTCAGAAAAAATCTTCAATGTGCAGGAATACTGGTAAAAATTAGGGTGAAGATGGGCTAGTAATAAAAACATGGAACATGAGAAATCTAGTCAGATTTCATTCAGTTTTACCTAGATTTGTTTCTGGATACTACCAAAGGTCAAAGAAAATATTTCAACATATGAAAAGAGGTATTTTTAAAAAGAAATGAGATGAGATTTTCCAAACTTAAGAGCTGACAGAGTTAAAGGCTACAAATGTTTTTCTTCACTTTCTTATTTCTCCATAGCAAACATGAAAAACTTTTCAAAATAGAGGGATACGTTTAGGTGTAGTATCAGCACATCAACACACCTGTTATCTAACAAGACTTTGGCCTTTAAAACCAATAATAAACAAAAAACCTGAACTAGTTTTAAAATTCTCTCTCCGAAGTCAATTTACAAAGTGATTTCAAGAAAATTCTAAGCATTCTCATGTTCAGAAAGCACATCACTACATTCTCACATGGATATATCAGGTTCCAAAACTACTTGAGACATTTGTTTAGGGACTTAAGGTTTTAAATCTAAAATTACATGTCCCATTTTTATTGATAATGTTTTATTCCTATAGAATAATTTCATCTAATATCTAGTTGGATCAGTCACTTCCACTTATTTGAAGGGAGTTACAAATATACTTGGTAAGACTAGGAAAAATTCTAAGTGTTGGACTGAATTTCCAAAGCATTCAGTGTATAATTTCTATGTTTTTCACCTGAAGGGGCTAGAAATACCCCAGAAACAAGCACATCCAGCACTTGGACTTGCATTCTAAATAAATTTTCCACTGTAAGGAAGAGATCCTTAAAGAAATGGCACATTCCAGGACTGAAAAGGAAAAAGCCAATGATGCACCTAAAAAAATATTTCTTAGCCATAAATTATGCACATACTCAAAATCTGATACATCAAAAGCACACAGGATACCAATCAACAAATCTGGGACAATAAAAACATAAAAATTGTGATATTAAGACTCACCAATTTTGATTGCTGATTAAAATAAGCCTTCATACCAGGAAAATAAAGCATTTGAAGTAAATGGCCTATCGTGTCTGCTGCTCTCTTTCAAAAAGGTCAGGAAATAATAGTGTATATGTACGCATATGAGAATACTGAACAAATGTTAGTAAAATCTCATGTGGCGATCAGAGTTAAGAATACACAAAAATTCTTACAACTATTATAATTTCAAAGTTAGAGAGAGGGAAAGTAGCTGAGATCATCCATCAGAGAACCTAAAATATCAATCTGGAACTTGACTAAGGGGATTCACTGCAGATAAACTGGAATCGATTAAAAAATTTTCCTTCTTCTAAGTAAAAGGTATTTCTCTTAACAGCTCTCTAATCCCATCTTTTTCACAACTTCTTCACCTCTTCCCTCCATCATTTTACCTACTTTTAAGTTTCTTATATATGACTCTGGGGACTTTATTAATCTTCAGTTATTCTTGGGGTGGACTTCAAATGTTCTTGCCTTCCAACAGATGAGTCCAACAATCATCACATCTTTGTTTGGTGCCTCCACCTGAACTGCACTTTACAAAATTTCTGCTCATTCTTGAAATCTCTGCTAAAAGTCTTGATACAATTTTTGAGTATTCTAGCAGAACTATAACCTCATTAAATTTTTCAAAGCAACAACTGCCTAACTTTATCATGAAGATGTCATTAAATCTGTTAACTTCTGTCACTTGCATTTTTAAGTGCTTATTGCCAATTCCTCCTCCTCCTCCTCAGTTTTAGGTTTAAAACATATGAGAAATTAAAAAGCACTGTTTTTATTTTGAAAGTAATGATTAGTACAAAGTTTTAAAATAAGAAATCTCAAATCTAAAAGATCAGCAGAAGCTATGAATGCTATTTCCAATATGAAAATTAAATAGGATGACTCACTTCCTACCAGAAATTTATTTCTAAATTATTATGCCCTTGTTCTTTATACTAAAGAATTTTAATCATTAAACTTATTTATCTGATAAATTGGAAAATACAGAATGTCAAATGGAAGCAATACAAGATACTGTTACTTTGAAAATAAATTAAGTATGTAAATTAAAATTTCCTATGGATGAACATTCATCCTTAAAGTAATTTCATACACTAAAAATGTTTCCATTTCTCCAAAGTGACAGGGTGGTCAAGTCAACCTTCATCAGTCAAGAACTTGTTTTTTTAATCCAGTTTATATTTTAATATCTGGATTTTTTTAATCCAGTATACAAAAACCACCAGTATACATCTATTAAGTTAATTTAAGTATTATTTCACCATTATCTCTTGTATTTAGTTTTCAGGTATTAATTAGTGCTTTTAAGTGGCAAATTACCCAATTACAAACACTAACTTTTCAAAACAAAATGGAGCTTATAATTACCAAGTATATTACAAAGCAGATTTTTTAAAAAAACTGAATCATATATATTTCTCTTTTCTGAAGTTCCTACAAAGAACTTATGCTACTTCTCAAGTATTTGTTCCATAATTTTTAAATAACATTTGGCTTGGCTTAGTCAAAAATATAAAGGCTAAAACCTTTTTAAGACTAAGCTATAAATGGACTCAGATTTTAAACCAAGCCTTGAAATCACAGTAAAGAATATTTTTATATTAGCTAAATATTTCTGCATAGTATGATAAAGTTTTCACAAACAATAAATGTAAGTTTTTATCATCATTTTTAATAATGGAAAGTCTACAACTCAGATAAATCCATAAATTCATACTGTCTTACAAGTAGCAGTAATATCAACACTGTTAATCCAGTTATCTCAGGGGCCTTAACATACATCAGTCATTCGTTAACCTATTCACAGAAAACTGAAAATACTTCTACCAAAGCTAATGTCTCCTTTTCATGTTTATTTGTTGCTAAATGAGCTCAAAAGGAAAGAGGTAGAATCCCATTTTTCTTACCAATTCACCAATTCCAAACAATTAAGGTATTTTCACATCTAGAATAGATTGTTAGAAATACTGCTTCACTAAACTTCAATAAAATAATTCTAAGTTACACAGCTGTGACTTTCAGACTTCCAGGTTAAACTAACAACTAATCAATTCTTCCTCTACTTGCCATATTTGAATGACCATAAAATGACAGGTCTCATAAGCTTTTCTTTAAATAGGAGACTATATGGGATTTTACCATTTCTGAAAGGAAAAGAAAGAGAGAGAACTACATGATAGTGAATTGGCTAGTGGAAACCAAAAATAAAGAATGTAAAGAGAAACCCTGAAGTGTCTCAAAGTGTTTGTAGATATATTTTCAATAAAATCTGTCAGAACTATGGAATTCCTTTCTAGTTTTCAAATTAAACCCATCTAACAAGACTAGGGAGGTGGCTCTGTTAGATTAACAAGTCACAGTGGACTAAGCACAGAAGAGCCTGATCTAGACATCTGTCTTCCAATGTTCAAAAAGTATATTCATGTGTTTTTAAAAAATCCAAATATCACCAGTATATTTTATAAAATTAATTCCAAGTTTTATTAAGGATTTCAAATTACATATTGCAAATTTCTAGAATGGAACTGAAGAAATGGCATAAATGAACACTGACATTCCCTGAAACTCCAATTTTATAAAGAAAACAATTCCTGTGCAAACCACACCCATTATTTAACAAGATGAAATATTACTATCTTTTCACTTTGGCATAGCT